>JAQIUQ010005767.1:497500-687500 GCA_030378365.1 Hybognathus amarus | reverse complement strand
TATTTTACCTTTACATCTTTCTGAACCCTATAAGGGTTTTTTTTTCCTGTTTTGATGATTCTAATCAGCAAATCAGAGTTTCAGAACCCACAGTTCAGATTTGTCGGGAAATTTCTGTGAATTTCTGTATTTTCGTCAGTACCTAGAAATGTAATATTCAAACATAAGCCGGCTAATGTGTTGGATTAAACTCTGTCTACAGCTGCTGTCCCCTCACTGTCTTAAGGCTACATGAATCCAATCATCTGAGTCAACATACAGGAATCATGTTACTGACACTGTAACCGCTTGTAAAGCATGGAAAGCCAGTTCGGTGGCGTTCAGAGTCATGGCAATGCCCTGATCTCTGCATGAACATGCTGTGAATTCCTGCAGTCAAGCCCCTGTGGGAAGACCCAAAATTAGAAATGGACTGCAAAAGGTTACAGGAGCTCTGGGAACAGCGTTCATTTTGAGTCCTGAACCCTGTCTGTATTTGTATGCTTTTAGTCAAATGCCCAAATGTTGAGGCCAGATTGTCATACAAATCAAATGCTTTGTTTACATGCAGATCTGCTTTAGAAAGTGAGTCACAACTGCAGGATATTAAGTCTCATTGTGAAATATAAAGTCACATTATCACATATAAAGTCACAATTACGTGAAATAAAGTTGCAACTGCGAGGTATGAAATAACAGCCCGATCTCATGAAAGTTAGTATCTATGTCACGAATGTCATTTCTCGTGGCATTTATACGCGAAAAACAGTTTTTGCGTGTATATGGCACGCGATTTTCGCGCACATATGCGCACTTTTTGGCGAATAATATGCACGAACTCCCCACCCCCTCCCCCTAAACCTAACCCAGGGTTTTTTAGTGCGTACCATATACACGCAAAAACCATTTTGGCGCATAAATGCCACGAGAAATGACACTCGTGGTATAGATACGCATCTTCATGAGACTGTGTTGGAAATAACATCTTGTAAGATATAAAAAAATAAACTTATGACTTAAGAATTCTAGGATATAAAATCAGAACTATAAAGAATTGTGAGATATAGTCACAATCTAAAAAAAAAATAATATTGTGAAAGTCACACATTTCAAGAAATAAAGTTGCAATTGAGAGATATAGTCACAACAATTATGAGAAATAAAGTCGCCATTGATAGATATAAATACATTGTGAGATAGAAATAATTGTAATTGTAAAATATAAAGTCTAAATTTCAAGAAATAAAAACTGCATTTACGAGATGTAAAGTCAATAATAAACGTGAAATTGCAAGATATAAAGCAATTTTGTGAGATATTTAGTCACAATTTGAGATATAAAGTCACGATACAAAAAACAATATCATAATGGCACGTAGAATTAAAGTAGAGTAGACACAGTGTTAGGAAACGTTACTTTTAAATGTAATGCGTAACTTTTTGCTTTAAATCGAGTTACTTAATTATGTAATATGTCATTTTTGCGTTACCTAGGATGGGCTTGCTTGTTTGTTTTTAAAAACAAAAAGGTTCTTTCACAGCAAAAGTAATGTTACTTGTAACTTGACAAATGTAATCTGATTACATAATTTGAGTTACTTGTAATGCATAACCCCCAACACTGAGTAGATATACAGATATTATGAGATGTCTTGATTATGAAAAATTGTAAATGTGAGACAGTCAAAATGGCATGAAACAAAAGTTGGAACTGTGAGATTATATAATTTATGTAAAGTGAGATATAAAGTGATAACTACGATCCAAAGATGTGCAGTTGTGAGATAACAAGTCACATAGTCATAAATAAATACTAATGTTGCAATAGCGAATATAGTAATAATAATTGAGAGATATAAAGATACATTGAGATATAGTCACAATACAAAAAACAAATATTAAAGGTCCCAGTTATGAGAATCAAAGTTACAATTTATAAGATTTACAATTTATAATCAAAGTTACAGAAATAAAACTTGCATTCACAATGTCAAAATTACGATAAATTGAGCTACAGTTGTGAGATGTGAAGAATGTTTAATAAACTGTTGCAGAAATGGTGATCTCTAGCATTCTGGTCCCATTAAAGGTGGCTACTAACCAGAGATGTATAAAGTACTAGAAACCCGGACTTGAGTAAAAGTACAAGTGCTCTATCAAAAAAGTGACTTGAGTAGAAGTTGAAGTGCTCTTTAAGCATCACACTTAAGTAGAAGTACTAAAGTATTCAACATTTTTCTACTTAAGTATTGCAAGTAGTTTATTTAAAAATGCACTACTTAAGTACTAAAAGTAAAAGTACAAGTATTGTGTCATGTAATTATTAAAGAAAGCAGTCAAAAGTTTGAACTACACTGTAAAAAAATTGGAGTAGGATTTACTTGAAAGGATCTCACTCAGAAAATGCTAGTTTACAAAGATTTCCCAAGTAAAAACCTAAACATATTCATCAGTAGCTTTAATTAGAAATTAGTAAATTTACTTGGAATATGGAATTAAGTAAACTTTACAAAAAATAAGTAATTTTAACTCGGCTAGTAAAAGGTTGATTAATATCGATATCCTTTGCCTTTGTATTACATTTCACAAAAACAATAATCTTAAATTTTATTAGTCTTTTAGAGTATGTGCTTTACTTAGATCATCTAAGTAATGATTACTGTCAGATGTTAAACATCATGTGAATGCAAACACCTCAATACTTGGTAGACAATACACAATGGCGGTAACATTTGATGGGTCGTTTTGTGTTTGAATATGTCATTTTGAGCAAAAAATTTACTCGAAATGTCACAAAATGGCAAGTTACTAATACTGACAACAAAAATCAATGATAAATAAGTGTAAATACAGCTGGAAACCAGTGAAAAATTAGCCTCATTAATTATTCAAGGTCTAGTGGTGCATGATGGGAACCCCAGTATCAGAAAAGTAGAGTTATTTTTACTTAATTTTATTGAGTTGATATTTACACTTTCATTTCTACTCGCTTGAATTAAGTACTGATATGGAATTTACTTAGTTTTTTAAATTCTTGCCTGAACTAACTTTTTCAAGTAAATTACCTTGTTTTTTTCACTAGTATTTACTTTTTTATTTATTTTTTCCTATTTATTTTTTACAGTGTAGCAATCAAATAAGGCGCTTTGGCGGAATACAAATTTGCTTTGGCTGGCGCCAAAAAAATGTCATTGCAGGACAACTCCTGCATTAGTTGTCAATGTGCGTGTCAATCAATACCATTACCCTATAAAACTGGCATGTGATTGCCACGAATGATTGATAAAAAAATTATAATTGTAACAAGTAATTAGCAGAACATTAAAAAATATCGAAAGTAGAAGTATTAAATTCATCGAAAATATCTACTGAAGTAAAAGTAGAAGTATGAGAAAAAAACAATACTCTAGTAGAGTACAGATACAACATTTAGTACTTACAGTACTTAAGTAGTTCTACTTTGTTACTATACATCTCTGCTACTAACACACCGATCTGCATACACTGTCTTTTCATGTATTCAAAAGCTAAAATGAGTAGCAAGGCTAATAGTGACCTAATAGCTTAAATCTGTGCGTTTGCTGATGAAAAGCCCATGGCACGGCGGGCAGATTTGTGGGAGGCTTACTGTAAGGAAGCAGGAAAAGCCAAGCTCCCCCGTGGGAGTTGTTTTTCATAGGGTTGTACGGTATGCATGTGCTGCTGGGCCAGTTCAGACCAACCTCATGGCTGGCTGGTTAGCATTCCTACCTCATTCTGTAATTACGTCTCCACTCCTACAGAGATCCTCCAGAAGCATGCTCTAAAAGCATTCATGTCAGTCATTAGAACAACAGAGACGTGTTAAACAAGTGCTTGGTTATTCCATACTGACTTGCCATTCAGGATGGTTGATTGTACGGAAATAATACTTTAAAAAAGCTTGCTAGAGTGACATCAACCATATGTGAGCCGACCACACTCTTAGAAAAAGGGTTCATCGAGGGTTCTATGCAGTATATGAAGCATGGGTTCTTTTTCGTTTTAATAAACAATAATTTAATTACAACTACAAAATATTGCAAAATAATGAACTATATGAATTAATAATAGCCTATAAAGAACCGTTTATGCTAAAAAAGGTTCTACAATGACGAGGAAGAACCCTTTTGGCACAAAGATTCTTTATAGGCTATAATTCATTTATATATTACATTATTCTGCAACATTTTGTAGTTGTAAATAAATTATTGTTTATTAAACTGTTGTAGTAACATTTTTAATCATGCTGATTTTTGGAGGAGAAAAACTGAAATGGCACTCTTCATGTAGATATTGATTAACTACATAAAATTATATAAATATAATATTTTCTAACCCCCATATCTTGAATTTTGTGATCATTCACATGCATTCATAAATACATTTTAGGGTCTTGATGTTTGTCAATAATATGACATATTTAATCCGGAAAGGACAAAACAAATGATAATGAATGAACACATAAGGTTCCATATAGAACCTTTTTCCTGGTTACAAAGAACCCTATAGGGTTCTTATTATTGAACCCTTAAAAAGGGTTCTGTTTAGAACCTTTTAGGGGTTCCAAATACGTAGCGCTGATAGAACCTTTTAAGGTTCTATATAACCCTAATTCACTATTAGAAAACACCTGCATCCCATGCATGCATCTTATCCTTCAATAAACATCTTCATATGAATATGCAACAAGATGCATCATATAATTTCTCCACTTGCAATGGCCAACAGGTGGTAATTGTCTCATCCAACATTAACATATTTCTCAAACAGCTTTTCTGAGGATAAAAGCTCCATTTAGTGGCTAGCACTTAATTTAAGTATAGCACTTGATGGATAATAACAGAGACATGGAAAACGAAGGTGTGCTGTGTAACAAAACATCTTTCATTAAGGCTCTTTTCTTTGCTGCTTTTTTTGAGAGCGTTACAACACTGAATCTACTAACGAAAATTTCAATAAGGTCTCACAGTGTGCTCCACTAATAAAGGCTTTTCACTGTGGAGAGTGCATAGGCGTACAGAAACACATGAGTGCAATGTGACGTTCAGGCCGCAGGAGTGCAGATAAAAAGAATATGTCTGGGTTCAGGCTGACCTGGAAGCCACATTCAATGATGCTGTCAGACAATAAAAGACACAATGATGCGGTCTGTCTGAGCTCATTTAAGGTAAAGGGTACAGGCTATTATAAGGCCAATATGTGAATACAGAATACAGCTGGGTGATATAGCTAAAGAAATCTTCTCTTATTTTTTCATATAAATAATAGAAAAAATAAAACTTTTTAACTATGTTGTAACTGATTAAGAACTATATATATATATATATATATATATATATATATATATATACACACACACACACACACACACATATATATATACATATAAAGCTATATATACCTGTATATATCGCACACATGTAGTCACTAATAGCATATATATATATATATATATATATATACATACACACACACACATGCCATATAAATATATATTAGGGCTGTCAAACGATATATATAAATATATATAAATACACACACATGCTCTCTCTCTCTCTCTCTCTCTCTATATATATATATATATATATATATATACACAAAAATATATAAGGGCTGTCAAACGATAAATATATATATATATATATATATATATATATATATACACTCACCGGCCACTTTATTAGGTACCCCATGCTAGTAACGGGTTGGAACCCCTTTTGCCTTCAGAACTGCCTCAATTCTTCGTGGCATAGATTCAACAAGGTGCTGGATGCATTCCTCAGGGAGTTTGGTCCATATTGACATGATGGCATCACACAGTTGCCGCAGATTTGTCGGCTGCACATCCATGATGCGAATCTCCCGTTCCATCACATCCCAAAGATGCTCTATTGGATTGAGATCTGGTGACTGTGGAGGCCATTTGAGTACAGCGAACTCATTGTCATGTTTAAGAAACCAGTCTGAGATGATTCCAGCTTTATGACATGGCGCATTATCCTGCTGAAAGTAGCCATCAGAAGTTGGGTACATTGTGGTCATAAAGGGATGGACATGGTCAGCAACAATACTCAGGTAGGCTGTGGCATTGCAACGATGCTCAATTGGTACCAAGGGGCCCAAAGAGTGCCAAGAAAATATTCCCCACATCATGACACCACCACCACCAGCCTGAACCGTTGATACAAGGCAGGATGGATCCATGCTTTCATGTTGTAGACGCCAAATTCTGACCCTACCATCCGAATGTCGCAGCAGAAATCGAGACTCATCAGACCAGGCAACGTTTTTCCAATCTTCTATTGTCCAATTTCGATGAGCTTGTGCGAATTGTAGCCTCAGTTTCCTGTTCTTAGCTGAAAGGAGTGGCACCCGGTGTGGTCTTCTGCTGCTGTAGCCCATCTGCCTCAAAGTTCAACGTACTGTGCGTTCAGAGATGCTCTTCTGCCCACCTTGGTTGTAACGGGTGGTTATTTGAGTCACTGTTGCCCTTCTATCAGCTCGAACCAGTCTGGCCATTCTCCTCTGACCTCTGGCATCAACAAGGCATTTCCGCCCACAGAACTGCCGCTCACTGGATGTTTTTTCTTTTCGGACCATTCTCTGTAAACCCTAGAGATGGTTGTGCGTGAAAATCCCAGTAGATTAGCAGTTTCTGAAATACTCAGACCAGCCCTTCTGGCACCAACAATCATGCCATGTTCAAAGTCACTCAAATCACCTTTCTTCCCATACTGATGCTCGGTTTGAACTGCAGGAGATTGTCTTGACCATGTCTACATGCCTAAATGCACTGAGTTGCCGCCATGTGATTGGCTGCTTAGAAATTAAGTGTTAACGAGCAGTTGGACAGGTGTACCTAATAAAGTGGCCGGTGAGTGTATATATATATATATATATATATATATATAATATATATATATATATATATATATATATATTAGGGCTGTCAAACGAATTATTTGGATGCGATTAATTGAGTTCATGCCATTTAAAATTTTCTTCTAGAATGATAATTTTTATCAACTTTGTATAATTAAGTTCAGTAACTTTCACTTAAATGGCGATGAAAATGACCTATGAATTGTCATTTAAGTGAAATTACTGAACTTAAAATAAACAAACTTGATAAAAAGTATCATTCTAGAAGAAAATTGCTAATGGCACTTAGAGGCTTTTGCATCTGAACTATAAAATATGTTTATCATATATATTTATCAGAGCTTTTAATATGTCTTAAAACTCGAAGTCTTAAAATTATCATTTTAGTCAACATTTTGGAGACTTATACCAAAAGTGTGAATTAATATCATTGCAGTATAGTGTTCCTGTACATTATGAATTGCCAGGAAAAGGGCGCAATATTTTCAATAAATCATTTGGCTCTAGTCCAGAGCTCTCTCAACTCAGAATAAAGGCTAACCTAACAGCAACCTCTGTGCCAAATGGTCGACCATCAAACATGTGACATAAAGCACAAACATTAATACGATAGATGATTATTGTGCATTGTTACATTGCTTTGCTTAAATGTGCTTTTTCTGCACCACCTATCAATGTTTCTTATAGACAAGTTTCCTGAGTGAAATAGGCGGCCACCATTAGCCTTTCGCTCTGCCAACGACTTCCGGTTCAGCGTCTTTTACTGTCTTTGTTTAGCGTGCAGAAAAAGTAAACTATTGATGGTGTTACACGCCGAACACGGCTCCTGGACATATTGTGCTGTTCGCGGTTGTAACAACTCGTGGCGATTGCTGAATGTTGACCATCAACCATCTACAAGGCGCCAATGTGGATCTTATCATTCGCGGAAGTCAACACAGTCTACTCATTATTACGCAGACGAATGTCAGCTTTTCCATAGAAAAAAAAGTAAGTCAATACCTTTATCCATTCCGAAGCTATTAATAGATATGTCAGGGGTGCGCGCTCTAGAGCGTCAGTCGACTTTGAAGGGTTAAAGCATGCTTTTAGTGCAGGCAGGCTAGAGTGGATTACTTTTTATTTTTATTACTCTTCGTGTTCTGTTATAGATTAGCACAAGGATACATACAAACATCTTAATACAAGCATAAGATGGGCTAAAGTACCTTCCAAAGCACGGCGGCTGCATGGCTACAGGAACGTCCAGGTCCGGCGATACAGACCATATCGACATGCCCATGATGTTACCTTACTTGGATGCGGAATGGTCAAAACACCATTTTCAACAATATTTTCAGTCGAATGTTGCCATTCCAAAGCCATGTTTACACTACTACTCAGCCTGTGTCGGAAGTTCTTGGCAGAATCAGGAAGTAAAGCGGAAGTGCCCGGGAAACTTGTTCTATAGACTTCTGGAGATCTAATTTGTCTTAAACGTGTTCAGTGAAGAAACTGTCTTTATATTTGCTAATACTTAAACAAGATCACATAATGAGATCTACATGGCATGCCAGATTTAAATAATCATATCCACAATCACACCAAATACAAGGATATTAAACCAGTGTCAAAGAAGAGAACTAATGGCACAGTAAAACGTGCCATTTGAAGCATTGCAAATGACACTGAACAACAAGAGGAAAAACAATTACACAAGCTATGTTGCAAATGGAGAATATATTAGCAGTACGTGTAAAAAAAACAATCTTGGTTGATGTCTGAACAATCTGGCCCATTCATGCAGCACATGCCATGCCTGCAGCCCAGGGATTTAGACGATCAGCTGAGTGCAGCCTCCACTACAATACAACATTGTTCTCAAACCAAACGCTGCTTGTTTGCCTTCAAACTCTGCGGTGCGGCTTATCGGAGGAGCACAGCTTCAAATCTCCCTCTGAGCTTGCAAACTGAAATCAGTGTGTGTCCATTTCCTATACCGCACTGCACACTGTCAAATAAGCAGTACGCTTGCCAAAAAGCCTTTTGAAATGCTGTTTTGAACTTTCAACAGGAGCTGAGGTAAGAAACAGAGATGAACGGGAAAAGGAAGAGAGGATCTTACACAAGTTGAGAATAAACCTTACAGAAAAATTCAAATCAATGTCTTCTCTAAAACGGTAAAAGAAGTCGACCTTTAGCTTATGTCAAAGTTAAATGTTAAATTGCATGAAAAACTATTCAAGCAAAAGAGAAATATTTTTAGAGCAAACACACAGAACTTGAAGTTTAAGACTTCATGATTGTCAACAAGTATTAGCAGAACATGAAAATGCTATGATCATTTGTTTGCAAATGTCACCAGATGTGATATTTTGTGTCTAAAGCAATGACACGTCATATATTTCAACTGTGACATAAAATCTATCATTTTAAATTCCACATCTCTTTCGATGTGGAACCTGTGAAGCATCACCGCATCAAACGGGGACACTCTTTCCTTTTCAACACTTATCTACTTCCCCTCATCACTGAGATGCATGCATGTGAAACAAACCATGGCCTGGCTACCTTTGAGACTCCTGTGAAATCTGTGTGTGCTTTGATGAGATTCACTGTAGAATACAGTATATGTTACCTGATATTTGTGAACATGAAATGTGTCTAGGTCTTGTCACTCTGACAACTGCAAAATCAACCAAGTGATTTTGTCAACCTTTTCTACTGAAACTATATTAAAATCATGTTTGGTCTTGTTTTTAAGATCAGAATTCTCTGGAACTGCAAGTCCCAGAACAGGTATACACAGTCACACACACTGCTGTTCAAAAGTTCAGTCATAGTCAGTTTTTTTTATTTTTTTTATGTTTTTTTAAGGCGTTTTATGCTCACTCGGGGTGCATTTATTTAAACAAATTAAATTTTAAATTTAAATTAAATTGTAATATTATTTCACAAAAATAAGAATAATAAAATAATAATAAAAAAATAATAATAAAACGTCATGTTGTGAAATATTATATAAAAAAATATATTAAAATATAAAGATTTTAGATTTTTGAAGTACCATTTTTTCTTGGCAGCCAAGTAGATTCATCATCAAAATGATTCTTTGAAAAATAAATAAAATGCTGATACCAGTTCTTATCATCATCATTGTTGTCAACAGTTATGCTGCTTAATATTTCTGTGGAAACTGTTTATTCAGGATTTCATGATGAGTAGAAACGTCAAAGGAGAAGCATTTATTTATCTGAAATATATATATTTTTTGTATAATAATTAGGGCTGTCAAATGATTAATCGTGATTAATCACATTAAAAATAAAAGTTTTTGTTTATAATATATGTGGGTGCATTGTGTATAATGTTATATATATATATATATATATATATATATATATATATATATATATATATACATACATACATACATACATGCATACACACTTGCATATATTTAAAAAATATTTTCATATATGTACTCTATATAGATTTATATAATTTAGATTATATAGAAATAGAAATATTTTATAAATAAATGATATTTTCTCTTAAATATACATGCATGTGTGTGCATTTATATATATATATATATAAAATAATTATACACAGTACACCCACATATAAAATGTAAACAAAAACAATTATTTTGGATGTGATTAATCATTTGACAGCCCTAATAATAACGTGAAAGTCATTCCCGACACTTTTGCTAAATTTAATACATCCTTGCTGAAAAAAAGTAATAATTTCTTTTAAAAAAACTCGTACTGACCACAAACAGCGGTGTAAATAAGTCAATATATACACTGTGTATGTGTATATACTGCTCCCAAAAAAGTCATTAGTGTGTCAAGCTTTTTCCATGACCTTCTTTCCCACACACACAAAATAAAAGTAATTAAGTTTAAAAACCCTGCAGCGCTGCTCACCTGCTGATTATAATTGTGAAAGCTGTGGTCACAAACAATATAAAACAAAACACGCTTGCACACACGCATGCTTTTTTTTGTTTTCTTATTGACTTTTGTGCACATGCTTTCAGCAGCTCAACCTTTTCTTATTTGCTGTTCCACTTTAATACATCAGTGGTTTTTGGCTTTCCATCGGAAGGCCTGAAACCACAATAAATCACCCTGATAGTCATCTACTTTTCACTTACTATGCCCAAGAGGAGATACAAGCTTTTTCTTAAATAATTCTGTTGCAATTTACTTGTGTAAAAACTGATGCCTGTGGCTATGTAAACTAAATGCATTAAACCCCCAGCTCGTAGGAAACATTAGGCTTACTTACCTATATAGAGAGAGGAGTCTTTCTTTCGCACATGATCATCTATGTAGGACACCCCCAGGGGCTGAACAGGCGTTGCACCGATACCCAGCAGCACCTGGGCTCCTATCAGAAGGAGGTACATCATGTTGGTGTTTGCTCTATTCCCACATGTTTCATCAGTTTTAGAGGTGTTGGAGCACACGTCTCGCCCCAATTCCTTGCTCCATGTGTCTGTGATCAAGTATTGACTGGTGAGGAATTCAGGTAATGCGGAGAGCAACGCTCCCAAAGCCATGACAATGCCTCCGCAGCCAATTAACCGAGGGACGGTGGGCTTTAGCACCAAAATAACTAACAAAGAGAATGAGGGCCAGGTTGCCGATCTCAAAGCTGCTGGCAATGACGCCCACATCAGCGCTCTGAAGATTGAAGCGTCGCTCCAGTGTGGTCAGCACGCTCACCTAAGAAATAAAGCAGAAGTAATGTTAATCTGACAAAGGTAATGGTATTAGGTAAAATATTACCATAAAATGCCATGCATGAAATTGTGTAAATGATTGTATACATACATATATATACACACGGCACGCACACATTTTTTTAAAGGCACTGCATGTAAGATTGTGGCCAAAACTGGTACTGCAATCACTTTCAAATGACTGTAGAGCGGTGCATGCTCTTATGTTCACCAAGGCTGCATTTATTTGATCATAAATTCAGTAAAAAACGTAATATTGTGAAATATTTTTTACAATTTAAAATAACCGTTTTCTGTTCTAATACGTTTAAAAATGTAATTCATTCCTATGATGCAAAGCTGAATTTTCAGCATCATTACTCCAGACTTCAATGTCACATGATCCTTCAGAAATTAATTTAATAGGACGATTTGCTGCTCATTTAGATATTTTTTCAGGATCTTCTGTTATAATGTATATGTATGCTTATGTATACATATATACATATATATATATATATATATATATATATATATATCACACACACAAATGCATACATATACATATATACATACATACATACATATATGTATGTGTATGCATGCAGCATATATATATATATATATATATATATATATATATATATATATATATATATACACACACACATATACATACATACATACATATATATGTATGTATGTATGTATGTATGTATATGTATAAATGTATGCATGCAGCATATATATATATATATATATATATATATATATATATATATAAATATATACTGCAACTATATATATATATATATATATATATATATATATATATAGTACGCATATGTATATATATGAAATATATATATATATATATATATATAGTGCAGCATATATATATATAAGTACGCTATGTAATTTGAAATATATATATATATATATATATATATATATATATATATATATTATAACATTTTATGGAATTGTACTGAAGTGAAATTCCACCTTGAACAACATAAAAAAATCTAATTTCAACTGAGAGTCATCTTTGAGAGGTAACGTGGTGGTAAAGATCAGTGAAACTGTCTTTATATTTGCTAATATTTACTCAAGATCACAAAATGAGAAAAAGTTAAGCTGCATGCACATGGAAAATGACATGTTAGATTAAAGTAACCAAACACAGCAATTCCATGCTGCTTGTCACACATTAATTATCAAGGCCTATCAATTATCTATAACAGAAATAGCTGGTGGAAGGGAAATAATGCTACCAGGCAGACTAGAAGAGGAACCACAGGACTTTAATGAAGCATTTTGAGCTGGAGCAACAAATATGCCATGGCTGTGAAAAGAGCATGTTACTGAGGCCACGCTCTCTTTACTATAATCCTATTTTCTAGAGCGAGCCAACTCTCTCAGATGCTGCACATACTGGTCTTTGCAAATCTCTCCGTGCTGCACTATAGAGTCCTTTGACTGGAGAGATCGTTTCAATTTGCTGGATAAGATAATATTCACTCGATTAGTTGCCAAGCTTTCCGGAAATCTGATTGGTCACTCGTGGAACTAAATGTTATTAAGTGGAAAAATACTTTTGTGTTATGGCTGTTAAATTATACCTGTTGTCCATGGAAACATAACAATGTTCTCTCCTTTCTCCTACTGTACTGTATATCAACGGATGTTAGATGTTGTCATTTTCTGCTGTGCTAATACATTGACACACAGCATGTAAGATACGCTGCTGTTATGAATAGATTAGAAATACATAAATCCCGTAGCAGATCTAGGTGGAGGATTTCAGAGGGAATACATAAAATGTTTTTACTTACATTGCATTACATATAAATAAATACAATTATTATATTTGATTCTTGAATTTTGTTCATTGCAATTAATTACATTTCTTAGCTAATGCCTTAAGATCTTTTACAGTTAAAATAATTTACATGTATTTATTTGGTAATAGACATGTAAAACGATGAAGAATGTCCACAAATGTGCTTGATGGTGGTCTTTACCAGTCTATCCAGTGTTATTTATGGACCTCTTTGTGAATAATTAAACTTCTGATTAACACAGTTCAACGCATGTATTGACAAAAGTGTGTGAAGCACAAGTAGGGCCCTATAAAATCCGTTTTATTTTTTCCCAAATTCCATTTTATTTTTTCCCAAATTCCGTTTTTTTCCATTTTAATTTTTGCAAATTCCGTTTTTTCCGTTTTAATTTTTGGGAATTCATTTTTTTTACCCTTTACTGTTATTTTAGTTGTAAAAAGAGTGTGCTTTTTATTCCGTGATCACAGAAATTATAGGGCCCTACACAAGTTCTGTTACTAAATCATCTGTATAGCATAAAACTGTAATGTTACGTCCAGAGGAAGATATTTCCTAAACAGTTTAAATGCCTGATGTGAATAAAGAGTTTAATGTGAGCCTTATAGAGCAGTGATGTTGTTGTCATAACTCTCTTCTAATTTGATTTGCTATAACTCAGTTTCCTGTAGTTAGCCTGGTGCACTTTAATTTGAAACCTTGGACTGTCTAACAGACCACTGTGTTTTGTGCAGAACTGATGTTTGTGACATATTTGCAGTCCTGACTTAAAGGTCTCTTGTGTTTCAGTTAGTAATATGAAACATACAAAATACATCACACTTATTAAACAGCTGGTATACAGTATGACTTAGATAAACTGCAAGAAACAAAATACTGTTCATGCATACTGTTTGCACATATCATAATTACTTGGCCATTGTCCATAATCATGCTTTACATTTTGAATATCTTTCTAACAAAAAGGGTTAGAGAAGACCAAGCTCTGTCTTAAAGCGACACTGTGTAACTCTTTTAGTTTATTCTTAGCTTAAAACCACTTAGTTCTTTCAAAAATATATGTGCTCATTAATGTATATTTACTTCGTTCAAGTAATAAAGTATTCTCATGAGTGTATAATATGACATTGAAAATACATACGGGTAAGGGGTTCTAATGTCGATCGCCATGTTGACCCTCCATCTTGAAAGTACATTAGCTAAAGAGGGACATACCCGTTAATTCAAGCTTCGCCTTTCGCGTTTACGTTTCAGTTAACACTTATGGACGAGGTCGAACTGGTAGCCATGTTAATCTTGGACTTCATTGGCCACCGTAGGAGTTAAAACGAAATGTTTCACAGGCTCCGTCCACACTGTTTTTGTTTAAAAACGGAGAATAAAAACAAATACGATCTCCATCCACACCAGCGTTTTATCTGCGTATTAAAATTGAACTCAGTCCACATTAAAACGACTGAAAACGCGGATCAAGTCCTTCGTTTTGTCCCGTCTTCACTAAATCGCCCTCTGGAGATTTAAAAAGCAAAACGGAGCTGCAGCGTTTCTAAACGTCTCCGTTTTAGGTCTTCGTTTTTTCTGTTTTAGTCTGGACGGTAGGTGCAAACGTAGCAAAAGGTCTCCTTTTTTAAACGAAAACGCAGTAGTGTATAAGTGTAAGAAATACCTTTTCTTTTCAGGAAAAGTATCGAAATCGCAATTCTTGACTAGGTATCGGTATCGAAACAATAATTTTGGTATTGTGACAACCCTAGTAGCAATAAATAATAACATGTTTGAAATCAAGCTGAGCGCCCGTTGCCATGGCAATCAATTGCACGGATACAGTGTTCCCTTTGTGGCTCGCGCAGTCCTCACTCGGGACGCGAAACTATCGCCATTGTGATTGAACTAACCCTTGAACGTAAACAGTTAAAAGGAAAACACATGTGCAACAGTATGTTGGATATGTGCTGGTCTTAAAGTGACAGCAGCCTAATAAACCTACCTTTGTCCTCAATGTTATTCTACAAAAGATAAAGAGGAAATAACTCACTGCTCTAGACTGGTTGAGACCTGCTGGAGCAACTCTAAATATTCAATGTGCTGCTATTAAATTAAAGATAAAAAGAACAATAATATGAATAATGAAAGTAACAGCAGCTCCTACAAAACATTGCATCTAATGCATAATTAGGCATGAAAATAACTGAAGGAAATATCGATTTGCTAAGCCAGATCACATTCTCTTGGTTTCTCTGACCAATATTTAAAAAAATGCATTGAACTACAAGTATCGACACTAAAGTCTAATACTAAAAATGACAAGTATCGTTATTGGAATCATTCTGGAAAAAGTGGTATCGTGGCCCCCTCATTTTAACTTTAAATTGTTTAAATTGATAAAATTGTAACAATTTAAATTCAATTGTTTAAATTGTTACTGCCTTCCTTTAGTTATTATTTTGGAATAAATGTTTAAATGCTTAAAACACTAACTTGATGAGATACATATTTGGGTTTCATAATAAATAGAACAATATAAAAAAGAAGAAAAAAATAGAATTGTATTTGGTTGCTTTTTTGATGTAATGTAATGTTTAATGTGTTTTTAACAAGGAAAATGTGACAAATTAAGTTTACCTGGGACAGTCTATAGTGCAATGTCCATGCACTCAGTTAAATCTTTACTAACATGGCCAACAAAATGGATTTCTTTTTATGTGCAACAGATTTTTTTTCATTCTCTTAAATGAATGTGTGTGCTTTTGTACTATTCACACTGGCTCTGGTCAGTTGCCAGGCCTAAAGATATGTGCCAGCCTACAAGTTCTGGAAGCATAGCGAAAGGACCGGACAGGCCACATCCCCCACCTGCCTCCACTTTCTGCTTGCCTCAGAGTCTGTCTGTGCCAACCTGCTAAAACCTGTTGACTAAATAGCTGGGTCTCACTGCATACATACATCAGTGCCACCGCAATAGGACACATAGGCTGCTAACTTTAACGCCAAGACACATTCATCAAGTCAGCAGCATCAGCCAATGCCAAATCTCTGTTGACTCCACCCTGACATGCTCACACCCATTGCCCTCTAATCCTTCAGCATGAAACCCCATTATTATAGCAAGACTGTGAATTATTGAACAATAAGACAAAACTGTCTATCTTGTTATTGTTGAGTCAAGTCAAGCTTACATAACAAGCAATGACAAATTGTGCAGAACAACCAGTCTGCATCATTCAAGCGTGAAATGTTTTCAAGAACATGTGCGGCTACCAGGCATCTTTCAGCAATCTGTGTTTGATTTTGAACATGAGAGAGCCGCGGTATTGCCTTATCAGTATGACAGGACGCAGAACACCAGAAGTACTTTCCATGAATTGTGCTTTGAAGAGATGTTGGAGCAATGGAAAACAGTAACTTTTGATAAATGAATTATTCTGTAAGGCATTGTTGGGTTCATATACAGTGGGAATGTTCTTTAAAACAAATTAAATCAGAAGACTAGCCTGGATGCCAGCCCGAACCCCGCCCACAACATTGTTTGGTCTGGAACGTTTGGTCTGGACTCGAATCCATTGATCAGTCAAAAAATGTTCGGGCCAATCAAATTGCCAGGTCAGGCTTTATACGATGATGGACAGATGATCTGCAGGGACGTAATCATCATGTCATCAAAGAACTGGTTTACAACAAAAATGACTGCAGCTTGAGAATTGAGATGTATAGATTTCCACTATCACATCTGTTTTAGAAGAAATCGACAGCACATTCATTTTAAAAGACGAACATTAGAACTGCAATCAAGGCATTTTTCGATCGTCAAGATGTGTTTGACGTCCTTCCTACAGGATTCGGTTTAATAAAAGTTATCAGCTGGCTCCGATGGTCGCTAAGAAGATGGGACGCAATGAAAAGCCAGTTGTCATTGTTGTTTCTCCTTTGGTCGCACTCATGGGAAGACCAAGTAGAAAGAAGGCACCGAAATGAGCATCACGGCGATGCAACTCATGTCAAAGCCATCGCCATCAAACAACGTTATACTACTCGCACACCATACCCATACTGGTAGTCACTGTACCCCTTATAAGTGGTGTATTTTTTAAAGGGGTCATGAACTGGCTTTTTAAATGTTTTTGTTTGTTGTCTGAGGTCAACTTATGACGTTCGCTTGGTTTTTACCTTCAAAAACATAGAAATGAATAAGTTATGGGCTATTTTCTTCCCTAGTTTTCAGCCTACTTGAAAAATGCTCGGATTTTATGGCCGTATCGCATTGAAGACTAGGAAGTAAACGGCCACTGCTGTGAGTGGATAACAGTTTTGCATATTACAATGAGCTTCAACTCTGTCGTCGGTTTCGGTCGGTGCACGTGGGGGATTGTTTTAAAAACCACTGTTGTAAAATGGCATCCGAAATGATTCGCCGACGCCCATACATGTTTGACCCAGAGTCCGATCCCGAATCGCAGGACAATGAACCAACAGCACCTCGAATACAACGGATACTTGTAGACACATACACATAATTATTAGATATCAAACGATCTGTAACAATGCAATGCTAGCCGAGTAGATTATTATTTCTAAAATAAAAATATTACTCACATAAGTGTGTTGCACCACTCCTGTTGGATCCAATATAGAAGGTACAGCGCCTTTTTTAATCTTAATCAGTCTGCAAATCCAGCCTCGAACTGTGTCTTGTTCACAAAAAAAATTAAGCGAACATACGGATAATGTTTCTTCGGTGGGCGGGGCTAAACCGGCCGTGTTGAAGTAGGCGTTGATGAGCGGGTGGAGTTTTAGCGTCATTGACGTCATTCTTCCACACTTTCAAAAACGAGACGTTTGTTGAGGCTGGTGTCAATAAAAGCTTTTATTGGACTAAGAAGGTCATTTTCAGTTCTGAAACTTACAGGATATTCTTATAATATGATGACCTCTTAGATGTCAAAAGCTCAAGGAAAATTTGATTTCTCAGTTCATCACCCCTTTAAAATAAATTATTAGTTGATGTTACTCATTATTTTGTATTTAAATCATAAAACATAATTTTGGCTCCCGGTCTCTTTTCTCTGAAGACTCAAATAAACACGCTTCTTCAGCCTGGTCTCTTTCGTTGTGGTAAATTTTGGGGCAGAATGCGAGCTTGCAGAGGTGGGTTTTTATACTAAATGGTTTTGGAAGTTCTAATTTTTGCAATACCAAAAATGCAAAAATTTAACATATGCACAGATTAATTTTTCACAATCAAATATATAATATGCATTTAGAAAATAAACAGGGTGAATTTTCATTTCATGCTGACTTTAATGGCTCTCTTGATTCCTAAAAGAAGAATATTAACTATGGACAGACTACATGTAATTTACAATGCACCATTTAGTTTTACATCACTCTTAAACTGACCTTTGACTGCGACTGCTGCATTTTAAAGCTGTCTAAGATCTTGCTGAAACAGCAAATCGTGCAGGCGCAAGTGGTGGTCATATATGCCATACAGCCATCTACATGTTACTGCTGTATCAAGTACAAGCAAACTGAGCAAGCACATTAAATGGGTTGAGGTAGGTTAGAAGCCTGCCAAGGGACATTTGCAAACACTGTCCCAACATTTTGCATCACAGTCAGAGTGCTTATGCATATTGGAAGCTATGCAAAGATTTACACAAGTTGTAAGAAATGTCAGGACTCAGGAGATTAAAACTGGCTCTCTAAGCACATGGGGAAAGTCCAGACTGGCCAACGTCAAGCTCAGGGCTGGGGCTAAACTTAGGAAACTGACACAATGTCCAGGAATGAGCCACTGAGTCATTATGTGACACTGAGGGTGGAGACTGCATCTCAAAAAGGAGAAGAATTTCAGTTGCTTCTGAAATAATCTAAACGAATCAGTCCAATATTACATGGAAATGGTACAACATGACCTGCATGCTGATAAACTGCATTATATGTTTAAACTTGAACAAATAAAAGTGGGTTTAAACAAAACATTTGCATTGATCTCTTGCATTCTGTAAATAACCTAGACATTAAACAATCAATCTAATTATACAAACTTGTACTGTTTCACACAAATGTTTGCTTTAGTAAGACATATTTTGAAGGAATTTGATGGCTGATTTGTCTATGGAAAAACCCCAGGGAGGATAAGTTTAGTTTAATGCCCTATTTATCTGTCAAAATAAATCTGGGCAATCTCTACATTTTCCAGTCCCACAAAGTTTTTTTATTTTTTTGAAATGGCAGAGTGTTGATTTGGTTTCTAAACATTACAGTTTCCATAAGCTGGGAACAAATCCATTCCACAACAAGTGCACCCCTTTGAGACTGTTCCCATGATGTGTGGCTTTCTGGCACAGAGCAAATGATTGTTTCCTTTCCAAATATGGTCTGAGCTCGCACAGACATCAGAGACGTCCCATGGGTATGGAGGACATGGCCGGACAAATCTCGTCCTTATCAAAGAAGCTGTATAGTGAGGTATCCAACTCATGACTCCAAGCAATGTGAGAATTTTATTTTAGATATCGGACGCAAGGCAGAGACAACCACAAAGCAGCTTTATTGTGTTTAACATTTATAAGCAGAGTTGTCCAAAAGCAATCAAATCTTGAAGAAACACTAAACTATTAGTGCATAGTAACGGTATATTAAAATAAATAATGACAAGTTAAAAACTTTCTCAGTTTCCAGTATGCTGAATATTTAAAAGGATAAAATCAAAATATCTATCTAAAACAGGTAGGTCCTGGATTCTGGTAACAGCATCCATCATTATTTTTGGTTCATAGTAACACTGTAGGCTATATTTAAGTTATAGTAGGCCTATGCCAATTAAAGGGATAGTTCACTTCGAAATTATTTTTTCATATATTTTAGCTCAAGGGCATCCAATATGTTGGTGTCTTTTTCCACAGCATTTTCAATTTTGATATTTTTAGGTCAAACCGTTCTTGTCTGTCAGTCATATAATGGAGGTATATGGGGTCCACCTCAAAGAGCATGCACAGAGAAGTCCAAATTAAACATGATTTAACGACTCATAAATGTAAGTACACATTGATGGCCAAAGACACGAAACGAGCGGTTATCAATGTGTATCAATGCAACGAGCGCAGACAGAAGCGCCTGCGCCCTCAGAGTACTTGGACGTGACTGTGATTACAAGAGGTAAAAACAATTAAAATACTGTTTGTTTTCTTACACAAACCGCTCGTTTTGTCTCAGTCCATCAATGTGTACTTACATTTACGAGTCATTAAATCATGTTTAATTTGGACTTCTCTGTGCATGTTCTTTGAGGTGGACCCCATATACCTCCATTATATGACTGACAGACAAGAACGGTTTGACCTAAAAATATCAAAATTGAAAATACAGTGGAAACAAAGACACCTATATCTTGGATCCCTTGAGGTAAGCTAAAACATCAAAAATTAATTTCAAAATGAACTATCCCTTTAATAAAATAACTTTTTAATAAAAGTGTCCTTTTTACGCAGTAATGCAATAATCTGCTGTGCTGTTTTATTTATTTTTTTACAATCGAAGTGTCTTTTTTACTCCATCACAGAACCGGGTCTCTCTAGTCTAGTGAGATAACTGGTGCGATAAAAGTAAAACCAGGAGCGGATCAAGAGCAACACTTTACGGAAATTGTCGGTCTCTCCGTTCCACTCATATATTAGCCAACGTACAGTACGGAACAGCACACACAAAGCTTGATACTTATGCTTATTTGAGAACTATGTTCTTCGGGTAGGAAGGACATATCTAATCTATCAGCTGTTTGACACATTCGTAATTCTACATTCATTTTCATAGAACTATTGAAAGCAATATCACACGTCACGTGCGCAATCGAAGACGCGAATGATATCAGCACGCACCTGCCGCAGATTTACAGCAGTTCTGTACTTTTTGCTCGTGTGATATTGATTATGGTGTTTTCATATTGATGATGAAGATTGAAATGATCCACGTAGGCCTAATGTTTTCTGTCATACTAGCCCACAGCTTGCCAGGCATCTTTTTTCACAGCCTGACAGTTTATCTTATGACTGCTAAGGCAATTACGCTTGAGGCTACTACATGAACATTAGGCTAGTGTGTGTTCCCTTCATTAAATGATTACGTTATCGCATCCGTGTCACGCTTCATGAACTAAACTGCACTCAAGAAGACTGAAGATGCGGATTAACGATGAGTCAAACTTTGAGCCAAACAAGTTTTGTAAGTTCAATATGAACAGTCATTCCAGAGCCGTAACCAAAGCCAAATGAATGTAAATAAACGATTTACTTACCAAGTATGCCCCCACGGTGCCCTGTGCCAACATAAGAGCACATTCCGCCACTAAAAATATCTTAATATTTGAGAAACACGAGGGTTTCTTTTCATCCCGCTGAGGGTCCTCGGAGCTCCTCTTTCTCACTTGCATCCTGAACAGTCCAGCCGCCGAGAAAAGCAGCTATAAACTATTGTAAACGGAGAATAAACGCGAAGTCTTGATATATCTGTAGGCTACTAACTTAGCTATACTATAACTGCTGTTGTTTACAGTAAGACTCAGTGCCGCGTGACAGACTTTTCATTGAAACTCCGCCGATGAATGCAGACGAACTAAACTCTCCTCCTTTGAGCTCTATCGCGGAAACGGAGGATAAAAGGTCGCTGGTTTTTACTCCAAACATGTTTCTTTCCTCCTGAGTCTGTCCGGGCACCCGTCGCGTTAGTGTTTGCTCGTATTCCGTCACCATCGCTCGAGTCCGCATGCTTGATTCTCCACCTCGGTCATTATGACTGACTGACAATGTGAGCGTGTCTACCGGTCGGTCTTGTACAGTAAAGACACGTAAGAGGCGCTGTGATGCACACATCATACGCTGAATGCTTTACTGACTCTCCTATTCAAAATAAAGCCACATTGAATGGCAAAAAACATGTTTTAAATCATTCTTGCCTAATTTTCTGGGTGAATTCGGATCGTTATGCGCAACACAACATAAGCGAACATATAATGTTATGTAAACAAAACATGATATATGATATATTTTGAAGTGTTATTCCAACATAAAAGGACAAATAAATGCCAATAACTATTTTATCACGTAACAAGCGATTTCTGAAAACCCTGTGGAAACCCATACACTTATAGGCCTACATGTTAAAGCTACACTATCAGTAGCCTAATACAATTCATACATAAAATATACAAACATAGGCCTACATACATAGCCTACAATATAAACAACTATAGCCTAGACACATACTTTTGATGGCCATTTACTTCAAGGAAAATTTTTTTGTTTGGTGCTCTACAGGTCAAACAAACAAATAAACAAAAAACAATAACAGCGTATGGTATGAAATAACATGAATAAATAAAGACAACTTTTCTTTGTTCATTTTTAAACCATGGGTTTCCAAACTGGTGTCTAAACATAGAAAAGAGAAGATTAAAAAATTGGTAAAATGAATTAATGCTTTTGATTTTAAATTTAAATAAATAATAAAACAATTATTATAATAAATAAACATGTCGATTTAACAGAAATAGCAAGTAGAAACTAAGCATTTTCCAAAAAATATTTTTTGTGTGTTTATAATGTAATCTTTTCTAGTCTAAACTGTCTAAATTTGACTGTTATACATTATAATATAGCTGTCTTTAATTGGGGTCCCCGGCCTGACGTGAGGATGATGCGCAGACTAAAAGATTGAAAAGTTCTCAGTGAATCATATGATAGCCTACAGTGTAGAATTGTATAACCAGTTCACATGCTGCATTGCTCTGATGGGTTTGCAACCTTGTAACTTTTTATGCTGAATTATTATCAAACTTTGGTTGTTGAACAAGTTGAAATAACATGTATAACAGCTTCATTACTCAGCTAAAGTTTTGAGGGACAAGCTTTTTGTTTTTTTTCATCTGTGGGCACAGTGCGAACACACTGAGTTTTGAGGAAGAAGAAGTGTGAAATTCTGACTCATTCTTATTCTGGTTGCCATGGCAAACGTACTACAGCAGCTGTTAAGTTATGAAGACCTGTTTTCTTTGCTCAACTTTTATGATTATTTTAACATGCATGATGTCTTGTTTAGGTATAATCAGTGGTAAATAGTCGAATAGTTAAATAGTGACTTAGTATTTTTCTTTCCTATGGAAGTCAATAGCTACCATCAACTGTCGCTGTCATTCCTTATATAAACATACTTGACAATAAAGCTCATTCTCGTTCTGATTCTGATTAAACCACTGTGGGTTCAACCCTATTAGGACATAAAAAGCATCAAAATACAGCTTTAAACTGAATATAATCTAAAAAAAAACATGCTTTTCCCCAAATGCATCACATATGCATAGATTCACCATGCATTTTTTTTCATGCACAGCATTGAAAAACTCTAAATCAGTAGTTTAGGAAGAGACTTGACATGTTAGCATCCATTAGTAGATGCAAAACATGCATTAAAGTGACTTTCTATGGGAAGAAAAAGCATACAGGATAAGCAACCCCATATGGCCCATGCATTTTTCATTTGGATTTGAAAAAACAATATGATAACAAAAAATGAAAAACTGCATTTATGTTTTTTATGTTGCAAATGATACTATCAACAAATAGATAAAATATCAAAAATGCATTTGCTTAAGCAACCATGCGATTTAATTGCTTCTAATTTAAGTTCTTTAAGTCATGTTTAACGGGAACACGTACCTATAGAGAACGTTTACTATGCTAAAATAAATAAAAACTATACATTTAGAGATGGTTATGTGATGTTAATGTCAACATGTATATTAGTTAACCTACAAATGACCACTACATCTCACTAAATGCACAACGATTTGAAACCAATGTCTCCTAAAGAATTAAAGGTGTGTTTATGTAATTATATCAGTATCAAAACACCATATTATTGTGTAAAGCATAGCCAATATGCATCTATTACTGCATGCACACTAATGATGAACGCCAAGTGACCAAAATAACAGATCCACACACTCCCTGCTCTCCTGAAGTTATTTCCACTCCGCATTCCATGGAAACTCCCTTTATACAAACAAAGAGATACAAATACTTGACATGTTTCCGTTCTCATGGAACTGTATTATATTATGTCTGCACATATAAATATAGCATTTTTACAGATTTGTTTCCCTTTCAGAGATAATCAATTCAATATAATTGAACAGCACTTAAAAAAAAAGATTAGTAAATCATTCAACAGCAAAATTCCAATATGTTTACTTATATTTATAAAATCTTCACATTTAAATTGAAACATTCTATAGACGTTGTCAAAGTGAGATATACCAAAATCAGAAGAATGCAATGTGTTTCCAGAAGCATTAGTATATATCTGAACACATGATGGGGAAGGCAGTCAGCAGGCTCTTCTGGACTCTAATGACTTCTCCATGCACAACGAAGGCTTGCTCATTACACTAATGTGCTTTATGGTGCACAAACGGCATGATATTATGACAACACAAGTGGCCCTATATTTTATTGGTAAGCACAAATGAAACAGAGGCTCCCACAGCTAAAATCAATTTACATTTAATTAAATGGCCTGTATTTTGCTTCATAATGAAAAGTGGCACTGTAGTTTTCAAATAAATGCAGCAACAACACTGTTTTGGTATAAATTATAACAGGAACAAATTGATGGTTTGGCATCATTCTGCTTCATTTGAGTCTTACTCATGGGCCTGTGGGCGCAGACTGTATATATGAGACAAAAAAATGTTAGGAAACACTGCATGGTGGATTTCTCAATATTTCAGTGCTGTACTTGAGGCTATCAGGCAGGTGCAGAGGAATCTGACCTGTAGCGCAACATAATAACTCACACAGCGGGCTGGAGTTTCACCTGGAGACAGAACATATGTGATGTCTCCAGATGCCAGCATTTATTAGATACCTTGTTGCAAGAGTTGCTAGATTCCATTGAAGCCAAAAAAAGTATTTTCACAAGTTATAGTAAAAAAAAAAATGTAGAGCCAAATGAAACCACGTGCGGGTAAAAAAAAACATGCTGGTGGTGGCCTTGAAACAAATAATGTGTCTTGAAACTGAAACTGGATGGATATTTGAATGCTACCAAATCTGATCTGAATTCTGATCTGAATTTTGACTTCACCATGTTTGCCCATTGGCCAGCCTGGTTTCTCCCAAGATTTTGTCTCCATTCTGTCACCTGATGGAGTAGGTTCCTTGTCACTGTCACCTCTGGCTTGCTTATTTGAAGAAACTTAATAATAATAATAATTAATTACATTTACATAGTGCTTTTTCTCGGCACTCAAAGCATGGTGGCACCCAAACATGGAAGGGCGGAATCTCCTTCAACGACCAGCAATGTGTAGTGCCACCTGGATGATGGATGATGTAACAGCAGCCATATTGCGCCAGAACGCCCACCACCAGCTTATCTGGTGGAGGAGACAGAGCATTGGTGATGAAGCCAATAGCCGCGTTTCCACTGCCGGGGCTAGGGCCAGACCAGGGCTAACGGTCGAGCCGAGCCGAGCCAGTGGCCACGGGCCTCAAGCACCGGGTTTGCGTTTCCACTGCCGGGCAGTAGCCCCACAGCGCTGCCTGTAAACCCCGCCCCTAACACGCCTTTCTGGATCAAACGACATACAACCCCATTTCAGCGGGTATTATGAATTTATTTATTTTTTTAAGTTAGGAAGATGTATAACATGCATGTATATAACTCACCGGCCATGGCTGTGTCCCGATTTGTCTCGCAAGTCGCAACACAAAACAATACTTTGCCGCAACTTTTACATTTTTCCTGAACCTGAAGCGTCTGCTCGCTGAGTGCTTAGCTTAGAAAGTTCAGCATCAATGATATTTTATAACAACACATTCTCAACCCAACCTCGTCACCTTTGACCAAGCTTCAATATCTGACGCTTTGGGACGCCCTTGTGGCGTCAGTTCATGACGCGACCCTACAGCGTCATGTAACTGACGCTTCCTTTAGCGTCAGTTGGATGACGCAGTTAGGTTTAGGTCTGGGGGTAGGGTAGGGTTACACCAAGGGGTAATCCATCAGCCGGACGCTGAAGCTGCCTCTGGGGGCCGCCATTGTAGCGGACTATCTCCTGCTGTTAGCATCCCATTGACTCCCATTCATTTAGGCGTCACTTTGACAGCGAATAACTTTACATCTGAGGCGTCCAAAGACTCCATTTATCCATTATTTATTTCTAAAGAAACACTGACAATGTATAAAAGGCTCCATTACTTTGTATGTTACGTTATGGCCCCGTAGAAGCCGTTCTTGTAAAAATAGGCTAAAAATTGCGTCATAACCATCTCGACTGTCCGTCGCGCAGTGGAGAAGTTACCGTATACACAGGAGGAGAAGCTCGCACAGCCTTGCAGGCAATCTTTTACTGTCTTAAAGTCAGCCCATGGCATAGATAGAAGCAAAATGACAAAATAATTAATCAGAATACTTACAAAAAGTTGCTCCAGGTCACGCTTCGCCGTCTCTGTGCACGATTAAAATTTGTGTAGGCACAGCTACTAGACGATTTACAACTGTCAGTCAGATTGCTCACGTGACATCTACGTCGTTGAGCCTGCGCAGAACGCTCGACTATCAGGAAGTGAGTGCCCATGTTGAGCTTCAGCTCTCTCCGTTGAAATCAACGGGGTCGCTGTGTCCATTTCTTTTACTGTCTATGGATACACGCGATCCTAGGGCGTCATGGACTGACGCTAGAGGGCGCCAAAGCGTCAGATATTGAAGCTTGGTCAAATGCTTCCCAAGGCGGTCAGTTAGGTGACGCCTTCGGTGAGAATGCCTTGTTTATAACGTCTTTGTTTCTTCACACGCCGTCAGATTGATGTTGTACCTTGTAGAGCTTTGGTATCTTCGACAGACTAGTTACAGAGGATTCTCCATTTCGAGCAGCGATTATTGCGCAATATAAAAAAGTGAAATGTGCATCTTGCTTCACCTCTGAGCATCGCCTTCCTCAGCCCAGGAACCAAGGTATTCGATGGGCCAGAGACTCCTGGCCGTTGGCCCCGAGTAAGCCCCAGATCAAGCCCCGGAAGTGACAGTGCGCACTCTCAGAAAGTCTCTATAGAACCTGAAAAGGTTCTATCAGCGCTATGTATTTGGAACCCCTGAAAGTTCTATACACTCTTAAAAAAGGGTTCCTCTGGGTTCTATATAGAACCCTGGGGTTCCATACTTGGCCAATAGAACCTTTTACCAAAAAAAAAGGGTTCTATATAGAACCATTTTGGAGTTCCATATATGAAGCGGGGGATGGAACCATTTCTGGTTCTAAATAGAACCATTTCCTAAGAGTGTGGAAATGCGCCCAGCCCTGGCACGCACTAACATGCACTAACACGCCTTGGCCCGCCAGTGGAAACGTGGCTAATGAGTATATATGGGGATGATTAGGAGGCCATGATGGACAGAGGCAATCGGGCAAATTTGGCCAAATTTGGGATTTTTTGTGACCATGAGATTCAGGACCTGGTTTAACATCTCATCTGAAGGATGGTGCTCTTTTGACAGCATAGTGTCTCCGTCACTACACTGAGGCGTTAGACCCACGCAGACCACAGGGTGATGGCCCCCTGCTGGCCCCACAAACACCTCTTCCAGCAGCAACCTGCTTTTCCCAGCAGGTCTCCCATCCAGGTACTGACCAGGCTCATGCCTGCTTAGCTTTAGTGGGAAACCAGTCTTGGGCTACAGGGTGATATAGCTGCTGGCCATATATATTTTTTGGCAAATATTCAACAATATTAATGATCTGACTGTACTGATGTTGTTGTACAACTGAGCTGGACAATGACATCAGTTTTTGCAGAACTGCTTTATAGATTAAATTAACTAGTTTAATAATTGGTAATCTTCACAGCGGAACTGAATCAACACTGAATATATGCATACTTCCCTACGTGGTAGACGAAAAACAGTGTGTGAAAAGAGTACGTCCAAATTCCTAGTATTTTTAAAACAGGGCAAAACTCTATTTTAATGTCCTTGTTACACGCTACATGTAGTAACTAGTAATAACTATAAATTAGGCATAATTACATGCAACTATAACCAAACCCTAATCCTATAGTAAGTACATGTAGTTTAAGCACTACTTAAATATATAATCACACTACAACAGAGACACATTCAAAATAAAGTGTAACCGCTTACTATCCCATAATGGAAAGAGCTAAACAAATGTTTCTATAGGTCACGTGACAATGTCAACATGACAAATGTAGTACGTCCAGGTTTTAATGGTCAAAAGTAAACTCATCAAATGCACATGCACTGTGCGATTGTGGACACAGGAAGAGAGAGAGAGAGAGAGAGAGAGAGGTTAGATTGTACAGAAAGCCCTTATAATGACCAGGTGTGCATGTGTTTTATGCAAAATACTAACTGCTGGAAGGCAGTTTCATTATATAGAAAAAAATACAAATTTGACGGAAACTGTGCACAAGAACGTTTCCTGTGCACATAATTGCAAATAATTTACAATTATAAGTTATATCAAGTAGATCACGCTGATTACTCATTATATGCCTCTCTAGAACCTCCTCATGTGTAAAGTGTTGAAAGAAAAATCAATAGGTACAACTACACACACAAACACAAACAAATTTAAAAATACCATACAAAGAAAATACAAAAGAATTCTAATAACCTCAGGGTCCAGCCTTGTACTCTCAAACAGACAAAATAAAATTGCAAAAAAGCAACAGCACCCTTAGGAAACACCCTGATTATAAAGATGCCACATGGCATTTAAAAGCTCAGCAGATGTTGACTGAGAAAACGTCAGGCAACTTTCGTTTTTCAGTTTTACTGTCCTAGATATTAATAGCGCATCAGTATCTGTTCTGTGTTCAACACACACCGAGACCTCTGCCATCTCATTTTACCCCAGAATCAATAGAGATACCATGTGCTTTAAAACTTCAGTGGCACTACAGTGAGAGGGTTTCAAATATAGAGCTTTCCCCAATGTTATGCTGTCTCATGCTCTCAGAAAGAACAAATGATGTTCGTTGTTCACAATCCAAAATGGCATCGGTAGTTTTGTGGGTGTTAGTAAGTATTTAGGGGTTAAATAAACTGGAACAAATGGCTTTCCTGGAAGCTCCTGCCATGCATACCAAGTTGTTGACTCTGAACAGGATCTGCACCTTTGCTTCTGGGAAAAACAATAAAGCCACACACTGGTCCATCAGACCAGGAATCTTCTACAGGTGCGGTTTTATGCTACAAAACGGGCCGGACAAGTTTAGCCATTGTCTAATAAAGCTATTTATTATATGTGAACTCACCATCTGCAAGTGAGAGAGAGAAAAGCCGCAGCAACACAAATAGCACACACATTAATTCAAGCTGACGTGCAGCAACTGACTGACATGTCACAGTGCCACATATTCCCATAATCCTCCCAATCTACTATTTCTATGAAATCTGCAACTGAAGTTATTGGACATGTGGCATTAGTTTCAAATCCCTCTTCTGGCCTGTTCAAGTTATTCATTTTTGTTATAGTTGAGAGGAAGGAGCATTATTTCTGGCAGTCATTCCCACTGGAAACACACAAACACAACAAACCACCAGCAACTTGAACTGCCACAGACACCGTAAAAATGAATACGCTTCATCGAATCAATAAAACTGTGGCAACAGATTACAAGCAATATTATAAATTAAATTGAACAAATTGGAATTGAGTAATAATTAATCTAATTATTCCTTAAAAGTTAACCATTTAAAATTAGTAAAGTTTACACCAAAATATTAAACAAAAATATCTGACAGACAGACGTCAAAGATTAATTAAGAACTCTTTATTTTATATTGCCAACATTAAAGACACCTGATGTTAACAAGCAGAATCACTGAAGGCGAAACCTAAAACAAACACCGATCACCATAATGGCGACTTAAATGTACGTTTTACTTATTTTAAATCGTTTACTTTTAAGGAATTAATTTGAATAATTTTTACTCAATTCTTGTTAAATCGAATTAATAATATTGCTTGTAATCTGTTGCCCAATTTTTTTTAATTAGATAAAAGCGCATTCATTTTTACAGTGACAATACTGTGAATCATTGAAGAAAGAAACTACAATCACATAAAATGTGAACAGCATAATTGAATAAAAAACTATGAGGAAATATTCAAGTATGCTCTTTTTAAAATGCTGATTATATGTAAAAACTATATATTTCACATACACACACACACATATATACACTACCGGTCAAAAGTTTAAGGTCGGTAAGATTTTTTATGTTTTTAAAAGAAGCCTTTTCTGCTCACCAAGGCTGCAATTTTTTTATAAAAAAATACACAAAAAACACAGTAATATTGTGAAATATTATGACAATTTAAAATGACTTTTTATGTTAATATATATTAAAATGTAATTTATTCCTCTGAAAAAAGCTGAATTTTCAGCATCATTACTCCAGTCTTCAGTGTCACATGATCCTTCACAAATCACTCTAATATGATGATTCTATGCTCCAAAAACATGTATGATTATTATCCATGTTGAAAACAGTTTTTTACATTTTTATTTCAGGATTCTTTGATGAATAGAAAGTTCAAAAGAACAGCTTTTATCTGAAATGGAAAGCTTTTGTTACATTAAACACTACCCTTTAAAAAGTTTGGGGTCAGTAAGAATTTGTATTTTATTTTTTGTTGAAAATTCGGCTTATTTTCAGAGGAATAAATTACATTTTAATATATATTAACATAAAAAAGTCATTTTAAATTGTCATAATATTTCACAATATTACTGTGTTTTTTGTGTATTTTTTATCCAAAAATTGCAGCCTTGGTGAGCCGAAGAGACTTCTTTATACATAAAAAATCTTACCGACCTTAAACCTTTTAACCGGTAGTGTATACTGTATAAGTATTTAGAAAGCATAAAAAGATCAACTCGATTGGTGGAAATTTATATCTCCATGGGATATGTAGTTTTTACTTCTGGTCCACTTTATTACAGAATAATGGTAAACATTGTATCGAGTAGCTTCATTTAACACATTTTAAACCCATAATATCCCTCTAACTCAGGACAGATAATGCAAAAAGTCAGCACATAAATCATCATCCATATCCAGAAGCGATTTACTTGGTTTGGTTTGAAGCATCGTTTGACAACTAAACTGTCCTCAAAATGAGCCCAACGCCACTGTTCTAATGCCCTGTCCCTTACACTTCAAACTGACTTCAATAATCCCAATTTTTATGTGATGTCTGAATCATGACCATAGAAGTGACACAGGATTAGTGATCATTAGCTGGGCACTTTCTCATGAGTCGTGATTATGTGCTTTGATTTCCAAGCACTGACAGTCTAAAATCGCACTTTACTGATTAAAAGATTTGGGTAATGAAACTTCAGTTTGATGAAACGCTAGAAGAAAAAGGCTAAAGCTGAGGCGTCACCGTTGCCGCTTCTGCTCTCTATAGCAATGCCACACTGCGGTGCTGGATCAATCCCCAGTTTTAAATTTCACTGAGTAAGTAATCCCTTTAATTAAACTTTCCCACCCAGGCGTTGTAAAAGCGGGCAACGAGAAATAAACAGACATGCTATCAAATATCTTCACACAAGGGCTTATTCACAGGAATCTTTACACATGGAGTTATTTTCCCATTTGGAATGTTTGAAATTCCCCTTCTGTTTAATTTTACCTGTAAGAGTTCAAAATGGAGAAGTGCAAAAGCACAAGCCATAGCTGCTTAAAGGGATACTCCACTTTTTTTGGAAATAGGCTCATTTTACAACTCCCTTAGAGTTAAACAGTTGAGTTTTACTGTTTTTCTGATTTTTAGAAGAATATCAGTAACCAGTCAGTTTCTGGTCTACATCGACTTCCATAGTATATTTTTTTCCTACTATGGAGTCAATGAGACCAGAAGCTGGTTACTGATATTCTTCTAAATATCAGAAAATCAGCTGAATAGATTCGAAAATGGTGAAACTCAACTGTTTAACTCTGGGAGAGTTGTAAAATTAGCCTATTTCCAAAAAAAAGTGGAGTATCCCTTTAAAAATTCATAAGGGTATGTAGATTGCAAATAACTTGTCTAGTAAATGTCTATTGCGGTTTATTGTTGTGATTCACTCTTATAAGAAAAGGTGGTCCCACTTTATATTAAGTGGCTTTAAGAACTATATGTACTTACATTGAAATTAATAATTTGATACAATGGACTTATTGTGTACATACATGTTTTTACATTGTACTTATATTTTTTAAAAACAGCATATAATTACAGCTGTAATTAATTTATGTAATTACATTTGTAATTACACAGTTGACCCTACCCTCATACCTTAACCTACCCTTAAACCTACCCATACCACTACACCTGTCCCTAACCTTACCCGTATCATACCTCAATAGCAGCAAAAGTGTTTTACAATACAACAGGACCACAATAATACGTTGTACTTATTTTTGATGTAAGTAGATAGTACTTAAAGCCACTTAATATAAAGTGGGACCGAAAGGTTCTATGAATCTTAAAGGGTTCTGTCGGGCGCTTCATATTTAGAACTTTTTGAGGGTTCCCATGGCCATCATTCCATCATTTTATGGATTTCTGGCATAAAGTGTTCTTTTAGGTTCAATATAGCCTCAAGGTTCAATATAGAATGTGTTTTTCTAAGTGTTATAAAATAACTAAACTTAATGTAGGTGGGTCGTTTCACCTTTTGAAAAACTTCGTAAACCTTAAAAATGCTTGGGCTTGAGTGATGCAATTCCTATCAAAACTGTATCCCTGACATTTAAAAATATGCTGTGATGTGAATATGCATAATAATGCATATAATCAAGACAATGTGATAAAAAAATATGATATGTTGAATAAAAATTGTATAGTCTATTTCAAATATTATGGAGCATGAAAATGTATTACATAATCCCTATGACTTTAACTTTATTCTGTCCTTTCCCTGACTGATACAGCTTTATGAACGTGATTGACTTTATAGCAAGGGACAGACAATGACATAACCTCCTTTCAAGGGCACATAAAAAGCACTAAAAGGCCTCTGTTCTTTCTGCTGGCAGAAAACCGATAAGTTTACCATCAGGGATAGCGATGGAGAAAATAAACAGCATGTTTAGCAATTCTGAGGCTCTCGCTCTTGAAAACCCCAATAAATTCAGCTAGAGTTGAAAAGCTGCTGACTGTGCTTTCACGGGCCTGACTGTGACAGGAGTTTGGAGACAGGGTGCCTAGCCACCTCTCTATTCATTACAAACCCATTGGTAGTATGGGTAGACAAGAATGCACTGAAGAATGGCAAACATAAATGTCTGTCATGTCGTGACAGGAGCCACATCTTTTACTCAAAGTGACAGTTGTACGCAGTGTGCACTATAAAAGCTACCTGGAATGATCATGGCCACATTATTGAGGCAAGTAAAGTGTATAATAAATTCTACGTTGAATGAAATAAAATATTTATTTTATTCTAAAGCTACTTTTTGTAATGTCTATGTGGTGTTTTTCTAATTTAACACAATGATGACTTTAAATGATCTTTTAAGGGTAAATATATATGATACATTTAATATACACTACTGGTCAAAAGTTTAAGGTCGGTAAGATTTTTTATGTTTTTAAAAGAAGTCTCTTCTGCTCACCAAGGCTGCAATTTTTTGATAAAAAATACACAAAAAAACCACAGTAATATTGTGAAATATTATGACAATTTAAAAATGACTTTTTTATGTTAATATATATTAAAATGTAATTTATTCCTCTGAAAAGCTGAATTTTCAGCATCATTACTCCAGTCTTCAGTGTCACATGATCCTTCACAAATCACTCTAATATGATGATTTTATGCTCCAAAAACATGTATGATTATTATCCATGTTGAAAACAGTTTTTTTACATTTTTATTTCAGGATTCTTTGATTAATAGAAAGTTCAAAAGAACAGCTTTTATCTGAAATGGAAAGCTTTTGTTACATTAAACACTACCCTTTAAAAAGTTTGGGGTCAGTAAGAATTTGTATTTTATTTTTGGGGGAAATAAATAAGAAATCAACACTTCTATTCATCAAGGATGAGTTACATTGATCAAAAGTTACAGTAAAGACATTTATAATGTTAGAAAAGATTATAATTAAAAACAGTTTATTATTATTAAAGTTTATTATATGTTTTCAGCAGAAAAGACTTTGAAAATAGTTTTGCTAGTTTGTATTTGGCATTTTGCATACACCCAACTGGCTCACATCCTGTGCAACTCTCAGAAGGAAAAGGCTCCTTAAATTCATTTGTCTTTTAAAACAATGCAAGCCAGGCATGTACTCGCCCTTTTGTCATGGCAACTGCCTCGGCTCTCATTCAACCAGTGACATTCTAGAGATATTTATAAATGTTAAATAGTTCTCTCTGTGGATACGGTCAGATTCGTTGCAATTCAAATAGGGTAAATGTGAGAGAAATTAAATACAAAAGTTGTTCCACTCTACATTATAATGAACAGTACTGCTAAATGCATTGGTGCATTCATCTGACCTGAGTAAGATAAATCTGAAACCGTTCAGCCAATTCCTGTTTACACGGTCACAAGTTTTACTGGCAGGTTAAAAGGGAAAAAAAGTCTCAGAGAGATCTGTTAAAGATCTCGCTATTCCAACAACGTGAACGAGATTTTCCTCCAGTGGGAGATCTTTTTTAAAGATTGTGTGTTGACCGTTGCATGTCTGCATTCATTTAGGTATAGTTTCAAAAAGTTCATAGAGAGTGTGTATAAAACTAATCCATATGAATTGAGAGGTTTAGCCCAAATTTTCTGAAGAGACTTCAACACTTTATATGATGAACCGATTTAGGCTTTTATTCACAGTATAAACATTAATCAGCGAATCTAACGAGAAGCTCACGAGAATGAACCTCATTGGTTCTTGCTGAAGCTCAAACGTGCTGCGTAACACGAGAATGAACCTCAACCTTATAGCTTAAAGGGATAGTTCACTTTGAAAATAATTTTTGATATGTTTTAGCTTACCTCAAGGGCATCCAAGATGTAGGTGTCTTTGTTTTCACAGTATTTTCAATTTTGATATTTTTAGGTCAAACCATTCTTGTCTGTCAGTCATATAATGGAGGTCTATGGGGTCCACCTCAAAGAGCATGCACAGAGAAGTCCAAATTACACATGATTTAATGACTCGTAAATGTAAGTACACTTTGATGGCCTAAGACACGAAACGAGCGGTTTGTGCGAGAAAACGAACAGTATTTATATCGATTTTACCTCTTGTAATCACAGCCACGTCCAAGTGATCTGAAGGCGCGGTGTCTTCTGTCTGCACAAGTGCTGGAAAGCCCTGGAAGTGAGGTGGACCCCATAGACCTCCATTATATGACTGACAAACAAGAACGGTTTGACCTAAAAATATCAAAATTGAAAATACTGTGAAAACAAAGACACTTACATCTTGGATGCCCTTGAGGTAAGCTAAAACATATCAGAAAATCATTTCTAAGTGAACTATCCCTTTAAACTTAAGCTCTCAGGATTTAATAAAAACAATATTGACAGAGAAAGTTCTTCATTTGTGTTTCGAAGATGATTGAATGTCTTTGGAAGTACATGAGGGTGAGTTATTAATGTTTTGGGGTAAACTATCCCTTAATAAAACAATGGCAGTAATGTAGTGAATCAATCAAGCCTGAAACGTACACACAAGTGAGTATTAAGTAAGAGAGCAGGGGAATTGCGGTAGCTTTGGCGAGCATTTAGGGACCATTTGAAAGCACTTACCATATTTATCCCATGAATTATTCATTTGATTCTTTTTCCTCAAGCATGCACATATGCCAAATATCTAGAGTCAAATTCAGCTCACATATTAAAGCAAAGCATGACAGTCACAGACAAACGGAAATTAAAGTCTACTGACAATCGATTGGCTGCATATTCATAGTTTTATAACAGACTAAAGTGAGGGCATCTGCAATGTATTGCAATCTGACATCATGTTTCTGAAAGAACCTCTGGTTACACTTCGAACGTGTTACAACGCAATTTTACATTTAAGTATCAATTAACAACTACATGTTAGGATTATGATTATGGTTGTGTTTCGGGTTAGTTGCATGTAATGCGTGCATAATTTTCTGTTGTTATTATCATGAAGTACATTCAGATACTGTAAAATGAACTGTAACTCGGATCTCTTATGCTCACCCACACACAAAAAAAGAATAAAAACAGTAAAACTTTAAAATATTATTATAATTTAAATCATTATAAGTTTTAGGTTTCATTAGTTAACATTAACAACCTTGGTTAACATGAAATAAGAATTAACAATACGTCTACAGCATTAATTAATATTAATTTCAACATATACTAATACACTATAAAATCAAAGGTTGTATTTGTTTAACATTAGTAAATACACTGTGACTAACATCAACAAACAATGAGCAGGATTATTATTAACTAACATTAACAAAGATTAATAATTATGTTAGTTAGTTAGTTAATACATTAATTAATATTACCATATTTTAAGTGTAATTTATTCCAGTGATGTCAGAGCTGAATTTTCAGCATCATTATTCCAGTCTTCAGTGTCACATGATCCTTCAGAAATCATTATATGCTGATTAGATGCTCAAGTTTAGATTTAAGTTTACAGCAGAAATCTATTAACGTCAATTTTTACTGTTAAATGGATACATCTGTGCTAAATAAATGTAATAATTTCTTTAGAAAATGTAGCTTTTAACATTTCAAATTAACATCAAGAATGAATATGATTGATATTTAAATGAACACTATATTAATAAATGCTATAAAATTGTTGTCCATTTGACACCTTACCTATCAATGAATTTGAACCTTATTGTAAAGTGTTCATATTTCTTTTGTTACGCAAAACGTTCATCCCTTCCAAACAAGGGATGAAAACTACAAATTACCCATTTCAGATAATTCCCACTAACAGACATAAGCAACAAGCAACAGGACGTCTCATTTGAATTCAGAGGCAGTTCTCGTTGATCTACACACAGCGATAAAGAGACGGGTAATGGAAAGTGAGACACATGCATTAACGCTGAACTGATAACATTTTCTAGCACACTGAGAAATGCAAGGAGCAGTTTCCACCCCCTTCCCACCAAAAATCATCTAATGGCACTACAAGCAGCTGTTTGTGAAAGGCTGAGGCGTTTGATTCTGCCTTCTCGGTGCACAGCTTGTGGCTCTACAGCAAAGTAGCTCAAGCGTTTCCTTCCTGAGGGGGAATATAAAAAGTAATGGTCTCATCTTTCCCTTTTGTAACGGTTCCTCCTGCAGATGTCTAATGAAAGCTGTGTCTCACAAAGGACAGTGGTTATCCTGATATCTCTCAAGACAGATTGCTAAACTCACATCTATTCAATGTCATAGAGGGGTAAAGGGATGACGTATTTTTGAGGCCGAAACCTGGAAATGAGTTAGCACTTCCGGTTCCAACGTCCTGAAGTCATGGGTTTTTTTGGTTAAATGCTTGAAATAATGGTCTGTGGTGAACACAAGCTTAATATATTTATACTTTTATTCTACGATAAAAAAATGCATCTCTTGTGAAGCTTTACTACGGATCTTGTAAAAGGCGCTTTCTAACAAGTGGCTACAGAACTACAGAAGTTACAGGGACATTAAACACCATCATATTTGTTTATAGCCGGGGCTTCGTTTTTTTATTATTGTATTTTTTGGCAATTGTGTTTATGCTTAAAATTCAAGCTGTGGAGTCATTTGTGGAGATTGTGAAAAAAAAAAACCTGGGTTTTTGTCGAGGGAACCAGGGTGATGCAAAGAGGAAGCAGAAGATCCAATAGCACTGTCTTTATTTCTAGGGTAATCCGTTCTCACAACAGTCCAGGCAAGGGCTCAAAACCCATTTAGCAATCCACACACGAAAAAAAGAACAACGCGGCAAGAATAAAGGACAAGGATTGTGGGGAATGCAGTGAACATAAACCAGACACTGTGACAACGGGTGGCCTACAAAAATGTCATACCTGCTAGATGGTCCTTACTGCAGAACATAAAATCCATGAGGAGGAGTCGGATCCAGATCCAACTCCTCCCACCTTTCATAGACCTAAATCTACCCAGCTTCACCCTCGATCCCTAAACCCACCCTAAACCTACCCAGCTCCACCCCCTGATCCCTGAAACCCGCCCTTAAACCTACCCAGCTCCACCCCCTGATCCCTAAACCCACCCCTAAACCTACCCAGCTCCACCCCTTATCCCTAAACCCGCCCTAAACCTACCCAGCTCCACCCCCTTATGCCTAAACCTACCCAACTCTCACCCCCTGATCCCTAAACCCACCCCTAAACCTACCCAGCTCCACCCCCTTATCCCTAAACCCACCCCTAAACCTACCCAACTCCACCCCCTGATCCCTAAATCCACCCCTAAACCTACCCAGCTCCACCCCTTATCCCTAAACCCACCCTAAACCTACCCAGCTCCACCCACTTATCCCTAAACCCACCCCTAAACCTACCCAACTCCACCCCCTGATCCCTAAACCCACCCCTAAACCTACCTAACTCCACCCCCTGATCCCTAAACCCACCCTAAACCCACTCAGCTCCACCCCCTTATCCCTAAACCCACCCTAAACCTACCCAACTCCACCCCCTGATCCCTAAACCCACCCTAAACCTACCCAGCTCCACCCCCTTATGCCTAAACCCGCCCTAAACCTACCCAACTCCACCCCCGATCCCTAAACCCACCCCTAAACCTACCCAGCTCCACCCCCTTATCCCTAAACCCACCCCTAAACCTACCCAACTCCACTCCCTGATCCCTAAACCCACCCCTAAACCTACCCAGCTCCACCCCCTTATGCCTAAACCCACCCTAAACCTACCCAACTCCACCCCCTGATCCCTAAACCCACCCTAAACCTACCCAGCTCCACCCACTTATCCCTAAACCCACCCTAAACCTACCCAACTCCACCCCTGATCCCTAAACCCGCCCCTAAACCTACCCAACTGCACCCCCCTGATCCCCTAAACCTACCCAGCTCCACCCCCTGATCCCTAAACCCGCCCCTAAACCTACCCAACTGCACCCCCTGATCCCTAAACCTACCCAGCTCCACCCCCTGATCCCTAAACCCGCCCCTAAACCTACCCAACTCCACCCCCTGATCCCTAAACCCGCCCCTAAACCTACCCAACTCCACCCCCTGATCCCTAAACCCGCCCTAAACCTACCCAACTCCACCCCCTGATCCCTAAACCTACCCAGCTCCCTAACCCGCCCTAAACCTACCCAACTCCACCCCCTGATCCCTACACCCGCCCCTAAACCTACCCAACTCCACCCCCTGATCCCTAAACCCGCCCTAAACCTACCCAACTCCACCCTGATCCCTAAACCTACCCAGCTCCACCCCCTGATCCCTAAACCCACCCCTAAACCTACCCAGCTCTACCCCCTGATCCCTAAACCTGCCCTAAACCTACCCAACTCCACCCTCTCAGATTTGGATCCAACTCCGCCCCTGGATCTCGTGTACTGCAATGAGGTGCTACTGATACCTGCACTACTCTAAATGTGCAAAATGTGTACCTTTAGGGACAGCTTTGTCTTATTTCAATGGTACATTCAAAGTTGTCCCTTAAAGGTGCTCTAAGCGATGTCACATGTTTCTTTAGGCCAAAACATATTTTGTCACATACAGCAAACATCTCCTCAATCTTCGCTGAGCTGCCTGTCCCCTGAACACAATGTAAAAAAAGTGGTCTCTGTAGACAGCCCAGACTCCACAAACGGCAACAAAAACAAACTGGTCCAACCTGGACCATCGAAACATAACAAACAGTGTTCCAGCCAATAACCGACAAGAATGATTTGGCGGTGGGGGTTGGGGGTTATGCATGTGCAACGCATTCTCATCCCAAGGTGTCATATACAACGCTTTTGCCAAAAGCGTAGACATCCAACGCACATGGCACCCTTTAACGTCAATATAACATTCACAGAGTATGGGTAGGTTTAGGTCTGGGGTAGGGTTAGGGTTAGACCACTAGGAGGCGCCTTCTGGCCCATATATACTCTACGTCTCATATTGACACTAAAGGGTGCCATGTGCGTTGGATGTCTGACGCTTTGCCAAAAGAGTATATGACGTATTGGGATGAGAACAGGCTGGTCGACGACCAAACTGAGGACATTTCGATGAACAAATAAATAACAAAAAAAAAAAGGAAAAAGGAGAAGGAACACGCAAAGTCCCGAATTTACATTGAGAAAGTGGTCAAAAGGTTCATGATTGTTTGAGGAAGCACGGAAGGGAAGGTGATTTGATGGGATGAGGAGAGATGGTCAAGCTAGCCTCTGTTTTGTTTGACAATACTTTGAACGTCAACAAAAAGTGACATCACCTTTAAAGTTACTGCCTATAAAAAAATTTTCAATTAGCTATCACAACTTGCACCCTAAAGTTTTCCTGATAGTGTTCAAGTAGTCACACAATACACTGAAAAAAATGATTTACAGTATTTAAGTCAAAAATATTAAACACATTAAATATTAACACATACTACTATTTAAAGTAGTATTTTCTTTTAAAAACATACTCCAATAACCTTTGTTTTATTTACAACCTCGAAAAACGTTAATTTTTTTATTAAGAATAGCTAGAGTAAAAACTGTAGTATAGCCCCAAATACCATTGGTTGAGGCACTTTTGCTGGGTAGGGCTAGTTGGAAATAATTTACATATTTTTTAATGACAATCTTTTGCCTACTGAATTTTGCCTTAAAGGGATATCTCCACTTTTTTGGAAATAGGCTACAACTCCCTCAGAGTTAAACAGTTGAGTTTAAACAGTTTTGAATCCATTCAGCCGATTTTCTGATATGTAGAAGAATATCAGTAACCAGACAGTTTCTGGTCCCATTGACTTCAATAGTAGGAAAAAATATACTATGGAAGTCAATGATACCAGAAACTGTCTGGTTACTGATATTCTTCTAATATCAGAAAATCGGCTGAATGAGATTCGAATAACGATAAAACTGTTTAACTCTGAGGGAATTGTAAAATTAATCTATTTCCAAAAAAAGTGGAGTATCCCTTTACGCTTGACATGATATCACACAGCAATAACAAACAGGTATTAACTCATCTTTTCATATGGCATGTCTGCAAGACAACCATGAACCAACTGTAAAATAGCAGAATGGTTTGAAAACAGAGAAAGAGAGATGAGAAAAAAGAGAGATTCAGTGGCCTTTGTTCAGAAAGAGCCAAACACATTCCTTTGAAGATTATCCTATTGGCTACCGAAATGACATTAAATCACTCACAGTTCAAGGTAAGCAGTTCAGTGGGAGGTTCCTTAAGAAAATCCATCCAGCTGAATAATTGAAGTGTCTGAAAACCATCCATGAATATGCAAAGATGGGAATCAAAGTGTCTCAACCTCTCTCTTGCACCGGCCTCCTCTGGGATTCAACAGCACATCTGGGTTGCAGAGAAAGACACACTCTTTGTAGAGCACTGAAGACCTCTGCCTCAACATGAAGGGTATTACTGAAATAAAATGGAAAAAAAAATCTAATCAAATCTAATGTGCTGAGGCTGATGGCAAGATATCGAGGACTTAATGATACTAACATAATTCAACATACACAACGGCTACATTTTCTATATATTGTAATCATTGTGATCAAAACTTGTAATAACTGCTTTATTGAGATCATTGTTTCTGCCTAAATTAATACATGATGTTAGCAAACTGAATGACTTGTATAATCTTAGAACTGTACGTTTCTGGACATATGGACATTACTTGGACACAGTCAACTCTGATAATGAATTACTCTAAATTGTAAAGTAGAAACTATATATAAAATATATACATACACACACACACACACACACACACACACACATACATATACTATACATATATATATATATATATATATATATATATATATATATATATATATATATATATATATATATATATATACATACATACATATATATTTATACATTCATGATATATAGCGAAAAGCTATTTTGTAGTTTTGTATATCTTTTTTAAAAACATATTAAATAAATTCAAAATGTAAAATCATCAATTACTGATGGCAATTTTAAGATTTCTTGTGTTTCCCTCACATTTAGATTTTTGTGTCACAGTTGGAAAACTGATTCTCTCCAAATTGTGACTTTAAATAATAAACATAATAAAGTTTCATGTATACCAAGAAGCTGTAAGTTATTAAGTCGCTTTCGAACAGTTACTGAGGAATTGCAAATCCAATGTAAATTTCAGACAGGCCTTCTACAAGAATCGTTTTAATCCCAGACCTTTACTCGCACAGTATGCTATAAGTTTAGTATGCTTAAATTTCAAACATGAGGGTTTAGATTATTAGTCCATAAAGAGTTCATTTGCATAAACACACACAGAGACACAGCTGCTTTACTTTACATGAATAAATGTCCACAATGATTGGAGGTTTAAAAGTATTGGGTTTGTAACTTAGATATGAAAATCCATGCAAAATCCACCAACTGTGAAACATTAGGAAGTCTGTTAAAATCGAATGCCTACCATTTTCTCAAATACACACTTGCTTTTAATCAACGCTTATTACAACTGATGCTCTCAAGTAAAATTACATGAAATATAAAATAGACAAGGTGTTTGAGAGAAAATTAAATAAAAATCTTGTGTATAATGCATAGATTGTAAAAACAGATGGCACAGCGCATCTTCCGCTTCCCTTTCACTGTAAAAAATGAAGCCAAAAATATAACAATCATTGCTAATTACGTCACTCAGACGGGGAAATATCTTTGAAGTGTAATCAGATTTTTTAGTATGGCTCGCTGTCTCATTCCGATTAAGTGGAGAGGGCGTGTTTATGACCTATACTGCAGCCAGGCACTAGGGGGCGATCGAAATGCTTTGGTCTTCACTTTTGGACATGTGTGGCACACAACATAGGTTTAAATAACTATTGTCAGATTTGTTCTGTTCTAGGTACTCTTATCTGTATTGCTTCCTTTAGTTCCTGTTTACCTGCTCTGTTTAGTTTCAATAGCCAGTAGTTTACCATTTTTTACAGGATTATTTTTCACAGTAGCATATATGAGGGCTGAGCTGCAATATTTATAGTTAAATAACATACACTGACCGGTCAAAAGTTTAGGGCTCGAAGATTTTTTATGTTTTTAAAAAGAAGCCTCTTCTGCTCACCAAGGCTGCAATTTTTTATAAAAAATACACCAAAAAACAGTAATATCTTGTGAAATATTATGACAATTTAAACTGACTTTTTTTATTGTTAAAATAATAAAATGTAATTTATTCCTCTGAAAAAAGCTGAATTTTAGCATCATTACTCCAGTCTTCAGTGTCACATGATCCTTCACAAATCACTCTAATATGATGATTTTATGCTCCAAAAACATGTATGATTATTATCCATGTTGAAAACAGTTTTTACATTTTTATTTCAGGATTCTTTGATGAATAGAAAGTTCAAAGAACAGCATTTATTTAATTATAATCTTTTCTAACATTATAAATGTCTTTACTGTAACTTTTCATCAATGTAACTCATCCTTGATGAATAGAAGTATTGATTTCTTATTTATTTCCCCCAAAAATAAAATACAAATTCTTACTGACCCGAAACTTTTTAAAGGGTAGTGTTTAATGTAACAAAAGCTTTCCATTTCAGATAAAAGCTGTTCTTTTGAACTTTCTATTCATCAAAGAATCCTGAAATAAAAATGTAAAAAAACAGTTTTCAACATGGATAATAATCATACATGTTTTTGGAGCATAAAATCATCATATTAGAAGTGATTTGTGAAGGATCATGTGAGATTGAAGACTGGAGTAATGATGCTGACAATTCAGCTTTTTTTCAGAGGAATAAATTACATTTTAATATATATTAACATAAAAAAGTCATTTTAAATTGTCATAATATTTCACAATATTACTATGTTTTTTGTATATTTTTATCAAAAAAATTGCAGCCTTGGTGTAGCAGAAAAGGCTTCTTTTAAAAACATAAAGTATCTATCGAAACCCTAAACCTTTGACCGGTAGTGTATATTGTTTAATAATTTATTTATATAAGTCTTTTAATAAAATACATAGATATATAGCCTAACATTCATATTAACAACGAACAATATAATAATAATGATAATAATAATTTAAGTGTTAGAGTTCAGCCTTCACCTAAAGTTGATTCATAGATGCACACATACTGTATTTTATGATAGCAAGTATGGTAAAAGACACTAGCTCGCCTGTGCAGGATATATGATGTTTCTAAGACACTCCTGCAGTATTTCACACATGTGTGTGGCAATTAGAGCAAATATAACCCCTGACAGCTCAGAAATTGAGGAACTGACCCTAGGGGTACATATAATATTATCTATATTCCCTTTGGTGCCACCAGCATACAATATATCTATTTCATTTCATAAGACATTAAAACATTGTCCTAGGAGAATGGTAATGGCCTTCCGCGCTGTGAACTTCTAACCCTGCAGCGAGAGAGCAAAACTGAAAACCACATTTTACTGTCCGTCAAGCATGTAATGAGCCGTCACATTGTCTGTGTGTTCATATGGCCCATTTCTTGACATTGCTTTGACTTTTCCAGATTTGTTTTAAAATATAGATGGCTAAAAATGGAAACATTCAACAATTCAGGTGAGACTAAGCTGTGGATCATTCATAAGTAGTTCAGGTGATTCAGGAGACCCTTTACATTCTTTTCATTTCATCAGCCTCAAATTAGGTTGATAATGCTTTTTATGAGGTCAGTACTATGGAGTTTATAACAAGAGTAAGAGTATATAATTTAAGATAACATTACTCTTTAAGTTTAAAAAGAAAAATTGTGAGAAAAAATGTTTTTACATGCAATTTTTACTAAAAATGATGTAAAAAAATATATAACAAAATTATGTAGAAAAATGTTTTTACATGCAATTTTTACTAAAAATTGCATGTAAAAACATTTTTTTCTCATAATTTTGTCTTTTTAAATACCTTTAAAATTAAAATACAATTAAATACCAATTTAAATAATTAAATGAAATACCTTTAAAAATCAAAAAATAATGATTTGTGTAAAAAAAAACTAAATGAAGGGATGTTACATAAATAATAAATTGCTAATTAGCAAGCTGATGAATAATTAACAAGCCATGTTTTGACCGATTCCATATGTTAGACTTAATTACTCATAACTATCAAATCATGGTTTAAAAACATGAAACATGTGATGTGGCATGGACTTTTTAAAGCAGCTCCAGATCAAAAATTAGTGAAGGTCACTGGATTAACTGAGAGATGCTTTTGTCCCCAAATTTAGAAGCATCACAAATTATTTACATGACATTTACATGGCCATTGTGTATTGTGAATATACTGTAGTCATAAACAGCATGACATCCAACATAGGATTTTTTAGAAAGGAAATTAACCCCTAATCACTGTTTGGGGTAAAAATGACCCCACTGGACTTTTCCTTGATTTTTTAAAAATGTTCCCTTCATCTCAGGGACATGAAACTCGGTGACTTTTCCTACATAATCCATCTAAACATGCACAAAAAAACTGGGCTTGATTTGGTTGTTCTAAAGGTGTGTAAAACAAAATTTACCATTTAAGCTGTTTGGGGTCAAAATGACCCCACATTGAAAATGAAAAATATGGCTTTTTTTCATTTTGATTGTCAAAAAAATAAAAGTAAATCCATTATAAATCTGAAATGTTCCACATATAAACAAAGGTCTGGTCCTACAGCATAAATAGAAAGTTTCTATCTCATACACACACACAACCACACACGCACAAACACACACATGTCATGACTGCAACAGAGAGCATTTTTACAGAAATTGGCAAATAAAACAAACAAAACTGGCATAAATCTAAGAAAAATTACATTTAAATCAAGGTTTGGTCCTAGAGCATGAACACAAAGTGGAATGAGATTTCTATCTCACACACACACACAGCCACACACACACAAACACACACATGTATGCATCCTGTTCATTACAGTTTATTAGTGCGGTTGTTTTGTATTATATTGGTTTATTTACTTGGTTTATTCAATTTATTTTGTTCTAAAATCTCTTGTTCTATAAAAATAATAATTGTTCATAAATAATTTTCTAAAATGAAGTGTGTGAATACAGTTATGTCATAGTGCTGACTTGTAATATTTATGCAAATTTATGTATAATAATTTGCATAAACAAATAATTCAAAATATATCAGACAACAACAACAAACTCTAATTTTGACAAAAATATTTTGTGCAATTCACAAAAATATATATATCATATATATCAAGTTGTGAGGAGAATTTGAAGCATCAAGAAAAATGAAGTGAAAATGAATGAGTCTCTATGGGCCCCTATTGGATAGATGTGGTCATTGCACTTTAATTCCTTAACTATAAGAAAAACTGTTTTTCGACTAACCACCAAATGGTAGTATTCTATCCCTAACACATAGAGCAATGTACAAAAACTGTTTAGATTTAATTATCATCATAATTTAAGTGTTTTTTTCTTTAAAAAATCATTTTTCATGTGCCAATTTATGGCCTAGTTATGTAATTGTGCAGTAAATAGGTAGAAAACTTTAAAAAATCCAAAAAAACACAGCATAAATGATTAGTTGAGAAGTGAATTTAAAAAATGATATATAGTTTTCCATATAAAAAATGCATATTTCCTTATGCAATCACTCTTTAAAAGTCTGGGGTCAAAATGACCCCAAACACCTTAAGTGTTATCCTTTTCTAACAGTGATTAAAAGAGAAAAATCGAGATACATTATGAATAGTTTACTGCCATGGTGTGAATAATACGTAATCCATATAAAAGCCTTTCTGTCCCAGTGACAAGCTGATGTACCCTTAACGGAAAATTTGGCTACACTTTATTTTAAGGTGTCATTACGGAGTGATATTAATTACCGTATATTAATTTCTGACAGTACTGTACACGTGAGAAACTGCCTGCACACTTCAGTTACGGATGACATGAATCACACACACACACACACACACACACACACACACACACACACACACACACACACACACACACACACACACACACACACACACACACACACACACACACACACACACACACACACACACACACACACACACACACACACACACACACACACACACACACACACACACACACACACCAGCTCAGTCAGGGTATTTAAAGCATCCCATCAGGTAGGATTACCGCCTGGCATGGGAGCAGAAGAACTCGGGAAGGCAGAGACGTGCAGATGATCAGCCAAGTGTATGAGTGACAAGTTTGGAGTACAGCAAAATCAACACTGAATTAGAAACATCTCTTGAACCGAATCTGCATATTAGAATGATTTCTGAAGGATCATGTGACGCTGAAGTCTGGAGTAATGAGGCTGAACATTTAGCTTTGCATCACTGGAATAAATTATGTTTAACAGTCTTTTTTTAAAAACATTTTTAAAAATCTTCTCAAAAATAGTGTACATAAATCCTCCAGAATGATATGCACATCAAAATAACATGCTTTACTAGACAATAAATGCAAAAACCCAATTTAGAGACTCCATATTCACTCAAACAATAGCCTGTTCTACTGCAGTCAGGAAAATGGTACCACATCTTTTGGACCAATAAAACAATCGTGGATCTGCTTCCTTCATCTTTATCTGAGGAGACAGCACGGCTGCCACACACAAACTATAAACTCTATGAGCACCTTCATCAGTATGCCAGTGCTTAGCATACAAATGGTTATTATTATCCATTCAAATTTTGTTTGCATATATTTATCCCTGCACAATTTAGACAGAACAGATTTAGTGTGCTATTTTAGAATAAATATAATGTATCGTTATTATCAATTTTGTATTTTAATTGATTTTTGGTAATATTATTTAGGGACATATATTGATGAATTTATGGAGAGATTTTTTTCTATTGTCTTGTGCATATAAAAATGACACAAACACACTCCTAGTCAACAAGCATCATATGAGACCTCACACACTTAACTAATTTAATCTAAATTCTGTAGACAAAACTTTTTTTTTCCATCCTATGCCAATTCTGTCATGGACAGTGTCAAATTATTTTGATCATACTGAACTCTAGTGGCCAGATATGGACAATACATTTTTTTTCGCATTTAATTTTTACCTTAAAAAGTGGTGTCAGTGGTAATCCACAGATCATTTAAGTATCATGAAACAACACATTTATTTTAGCTTGAACTTCAGAGGGCTTTTTCAGTGCATTTACTTGCATGGTAAAATGAATAGGGTAGAATTATTTAAATAAGCACATAAATTTAAAGTCGGCATGAAACAGAACATCCAACTGAAACAGCTTCACAAACTTCTAGAAAATAATTAGGGTGGGGCCTGGTTTTGTCCACCAGGAATCCATTGGATGATTGTGGTTCGCTTTTGCTGTGATCTCATCTAAGTAACAGGTTGTCTGAAGACAATTAATGCGAACTACAATAACAATATTAATGTTTATCCAATGCGAAATTCTGTTTATTATACACTCACCTAAAGAACTATTAGGAACACCCGTTCAATGTTGCCTGGTCTGAGTCTCGAATTGTTGAGACATTCAGATTGTAGAGACAGAATTTGGCATAAACGGAGAACATGGATCCATATGCCTTGTTACCACTGTGCAGGCTGCTGGTGGTGGTGTAATGGTGTGGGGGATGTTTTCATTAGGCCCCTTAGTCCAAATTCTGCCAATTGGGCAACGTTTAAATGCCAAGGCCTACCTGAGCATTGTTTCTCACCATGTTCATCCCTTTATGGCCACCATGTACTCATCCTCTCATGGCTACATCCAGCAGGATGATGCACCATGTCACAAAGCTCGAACCATTTCAAATTGGTTTCTTGAACATGACAATGAGTTCACTGTACTAAAATGACCCCCACAGTCACCAGATCTCAACCCAATAGAGCATCTTTGGGATGTGGTGGAACAGGAGCTCTGGATGTGCATCCCACAAATCTCCATCAACTGCAAGATGTTATCCTATCAATATGGGCCAACATTTCTAAAGAATGCTTTCAGCACCTTGTTGAATCAATGCCACGTAAAATTAAGGCAGTTCTGAAGGTGAAAGGAGGTCAAACTATTAGTATGGTGTTCCTAATAATCCTTTAGGTGAGTGTAAGTGCACACTGATGTTATGTCTCTGCCGCTTTAAATGCTTGATCTAGTTAATGTTATGGCGTGGACTTCACTATTGTCATCAGAGATTTTTTTTTTAAGTTATGGTTATCGTTCTTGTTGTGAATGGGCCTTAAATTCACCATGAAAAAAATAATAAAAAAATATGGAAAATTGTTAATAATGTATTATAATGTTTATCATAAATTATTTGTCCATGCAATTTTTTTATTGATTAAATTCACATGCAATCGAAATATTTAATCAATATAACTTCCTCTTGCAGCGAAATCTCTTCTCTGATGACCTAGCAAGCTAACGTTATGTCAAAAACATGATGCCATTTTAGATTTAATTTGTAAAATAGGCAACACAAACATTATTATACTAAGCCTGATTTAAGAGTGTGACTTTTGACTCAGAACTCTAACACAGTTTATATACAAAAACCTACCTGGTGTTTTCACATAGAAGCAATTGTTTTCTAACCCTCAATAGCCTAGGCTACTCGCACCACCTTGTGGCCTTAAACAGGTTCAATTTCAGAACAATGTAAACAAAATGATTTCAAAAATATTGAGTTCCGTTTAAGCAAACTATGCAGATTCCAGGAACTGATATTCATCTCTTTTATATCATTCAAGCCAACATTCATGCATTGCAATAGGACATTTGATGTGTTTGTTTTGAGACTTTTCAGTTCAACTCACCAGCGGGAACATCAGCGTCACGGGAGCGAGCACGTCTAAGCTCCGCCTTCTCCTCAACTTTGTTGGCTCTGCGGACGCGCGTCAGTCAGATCAGATCACTCGCAGCATCTTTCTGATGGACATGACTAGACTAAACGGACAGAGAATGGACGCAAACGTCGTGGTACTCGGCACAGACAATGTTGGAAAATCTGGTAAGTTTTTATTTATTTATTATTAAATACTATACATCCATAAAATGCATTTAATTTTCTTTAGTCATCTTTTTACACTTTAAAATCTTGCCATAAGCAACCCATGCTCATACAAGTTTGTTTTGTAGCACTTATTGTCCGATTCCTGACTCGCAGATTCATCTGGGGAATATGGGGATATTGGTAGGTTGCCCTATTCACTAATACATATGTTTACCTTTAATATTTTTAATTTTTTTACTAACTTCTATGCTTTCTCTCTAGAGTCCCTTTACACTCACAATGTCGTTGTGGACGGACGAGAGCAAATTCTGAATATATGGGATGCCCCATATTCACAGGTGATTCAGGGTTTCAGAAACTGTTGTAAACATTCAAATTAACTTTTTTGTCAGCTATTTAATATTTTCAGATATCCCTAGTGAAGAAAACAGCATAGACCTCTAAGATGACGTGCTGGTCCTAGTTTGGTCCGGACCAAAAAATAAATAAATTTAGTGCTCACATTGGCACTAAAGATACAAAACCTAAAGGCATTCGGATATTCACAACGTGATTGGTCGGCTTTTATTACGTAGGCTATGTTTCATGACAGAACTTACCAAACAACCAAAACAATGTGTGCTGGGCTAAATGTGCTCGTTCTATGTGCATAGCCTACATAATGATGGTATTTTAACCAGCTGAGAACTCGTCAAAGCTATAGGCATCAGAACCGAATCTCCTCAAAGCAGATCTTCATTTGTGTGTGTGACGGAGGGATTCCAGCCACTGTTTTGACTCCTTAACACATTTTATAAGCTATTCACAAGTAAATTCCATCATATGTAGGCTAGACACATAAAACAAGCGCATTTAGCCCAGCAAACCGCATTATTTTGGATGTTCGGTAAGTTCTATCTCAAAATCGCAATACGTCATAAAATCTTGGTTGTGAATGCATCCCTTTGCCTTTAGGATCTGTATCTTAAGGTTCAGTGATAAAAATGCCCAATCTAAATGCTAAACAGGCCAAGGCTACATTTTTTATTTTGCAAGCTAGAGCCCGACCCGATAAAGGATTTTGAAGGCCGATACCGATACAAATATTTTTGAGTTTTAAAATCCGATATATCGGCCGATATATATATTTTTTTTCACAAACGCGCAACAAAACATTAACAGATTTCCCTAACATAGTTATTTGTAGTTATTTATTAGTTTAAACTAAAATAATATGATAAAGCATTTTAAAAAGAAACTTGTTTCTTTTATTGTCACAACACAACAGAGGAACATCAAAATATATTAAAGTTCTGATAAATAAAATAATAATTAGTCCCTACATTGCCTTATAAGCTACCTGATAATTACATTGTCAGCTTGCTTATCCCTTTACCTGCACTATTTAAATTCTTTCCATCAAGCTACATCAAACCATTTTCAGTCATCAGTTGCTGCCTGCCTTCTAAAACCTACTATTTAGCGATTCTACATCCATTACAGAACGACAGAGTGCAACGCACACTTGGCGTCGTTGGATTTCACACACGTGTAAAAGAAAAGCTAACTTTTATGCACACGATACGTATGATACTTTTCTCTATGTCTAAATGTTCACTCCTCGCAAGTCTAACTTACATTTTACAATGCAGGGACGGTAACTAGAGATATGCTAGTTATAAATACAGTATCATTACTTTATTTAGGCAGAAAAAGTTCAATGTGGTTTCCAAGCTCATTAATGTTAACATTAGCGGTCTTCCACTGATGATAGTGGTATTAGCTAGCTTTGTGGTTAGCTAGTCTATGATGAGCCATAATGTAGCTGCAAATTGTAAAACATACATTTTCAATATAAAAGGCCAAGGAGAGATGATTGAAGCGTGTTTCGTCCGTTTTTATTTTATTTTTGAAATATTCGTTTATCGGCCATAATAACTGCCGATACCGATATTTTGGAAAATGCCTAATATCGGCCGGCCGATATATCGGTCTGGCTCTAAAATTAACCAAGCGAATCGAACTACAAGTGTGAACATACCCTTAGAAGTACTTAGGCTAAAGCCATCAATTCAGATTAGGCTGGTTTACAGTATCCTGTTATCTACTGTTATTGAATAAAAAAATGATAAATATACCATGTGAAATGTTGAATAAATGCGGTGGTTGTCTTCTCATCAGGACCTGTCCTTCGAGTCCTTGATGTGTGAGAAAAGAGTCCAGTGGGCAGATGGCTTCGTGCTGGTCTACAGCATCTGTGACCGAGCCAGTTTCAACATAGTCTCCAGACTCATCCAAACAATCAAAAGCGCTCAAGGACTTTCTGGGCTTAGAGAAGATGCCCATAGTTATTGTGGGAAACAAGAGAGACCTGCACCATCGGCGTACGGTCCTCAGCGAGGAGGGCAGGCTGCTGGCGCTCTCGGCCGACTGTCAGTTTTATGAGGTCTCGGCTGCTGAGAACTACCACAGCGTCCTCATGGTTTTCCACGGGCTGGTGGATCGCATCAGGGAGTCCAAGGTGTCTGTAAAAAAGTTAGCAGGGATCAAGAGCATTGTGAAGAGCATGTCTGCAGTGTTCGCCCGCAGGCGAACGGATTCACTATGAGAGGTCTGGAAATAAAGCTTACTGTATGTGGTCTGATATGACCTATTTTAAACAAATGAGAGGGACAAACTATTGCTGTGGCTCCTTAAAGAGTCCCGGATCTCTCACATGACTACAGCTGGACCTTCCACTATGAGATTGTCTTAGTTTGTCTGCTAAAGTGATGGCATCCATTGAGAGTGGAGAGTTCTCAATACAATGCTTAAGATGCGGTAGCAGATTATTGCAATCAAAAGTGGAGTTAATATTCATAGTATGATCTCATTTGCTTACTTTAAGCATGAAAGATCTCAGTGCTTCTGCAAATAATCATGATGAGTGTTGGCAACAGGTAAAACGCTCTGGTGATGACGACCGATTCATGATTCAATGCTGTGTTCTAAATATATAAGCAGATGCAAGACGTGACGGTGTCTTTTGCTACATTTATCAAATACAAAAGTCTCCCACAGTATTATCATACCGAGGAGTTGTCATCAGCTCAAGGCCGACTTGCTGTTTAATCCCAATGGACTGTTTGTTGATTGCGTCTTATGTGCATTCAGAGCACAATGTGTATTTCCCCCAGATTCTTTCTAAGGCTGGTCTAGTACTTTGTGAAAAACACACCACTGTGTAATTGTGCTACAAAATATAATAAATCACATAAAAACTTCCCCTGAATGCCAATGCACAGTGCAATGTTATAATCATCAACATATGAATATGCTGTTTTTGTGTTGAATACATTGTTACACCAAAATCATGTATTCGAAGTAGCCTATGTTGAAGGAGTAGTTCACTTTAAAAAAAAAAACTTTTGTTGATAATTTACTCACCCCATGTCTTTCAAGATGTCCATGTCATTCTTTCTTCAGTTGAAAAGAAATTAAGGTTTTTGATGAAAACATTCCAGGATTTTTCTCCATATAATGGACTTCAATGGGAACCAAACGGTTCAAGGTCCAAAGGCAGTTTCAATGCAAACTGCAAACTGTTTCAAAGGGCTTTAAACGATATTCAGAAGATGAATAAGGGTCTTATCAAGAGAAATGATCGCTCATTTAAAAAAAATTATTTTGATGAACGAGTTTGAACAAGAGTCACGAACACGCATCACAGAACAGAGCAAGGTGACCATTTGTGCTACTTTTTTATGAGCGATCGTTTCGCTTGATAAGACCCATATTCATCGTCTGGAATCGTTTAAAGCCCTTTGAACAGTTTGCAGTTTGCACTAAAACTGTCTTTTGGACCTTGAACCGTTTGGTTCCCATTAAAGTCCATTATATGGAGAAAAAATCCTGGAATGTTTTCATCAAAAAACGTAATTTCTTTTCGACTGAAGAAAGAAATGACATGGATATCTTGGATGACAATGGGGTGAGTAAATTATCAGCAAACGTTTTTTTAAAGTGAACTACTCCTTTAACTTCAGTTGATGAAAGATTGCCAATAGAAATCTGAAGTGAAACTAATAGAGTGAATACATGGTATAGAGCTGACAGATAAATGTGATTTATTTGTCATATATTTATAGACCACATAGACATTACAAGTATGCATGTAAACATTTTGATCTACAACTATTCCTGTTATTCATATTCAAATATGGAAAATTTAGGCTCAAAACAGTCACAGGCTATTTTCTTCAATTAATATGTTGTATGTGTTGCATAAATCATCTAACATAACTAAATTACCTTTGCTGTAATGATTTGCTGTAAATGCCATTCTGGTATCTTGAAAACAAATCTGAGAATTTTTTTTCTATCGAGCACATTGTCCTCTCAAAAACTAAAAGAGGCAGTGACATGGCCAAAAAAAAAAAAAAAAAGATTATGCAGTAAATAATTTATACTGGGTCACAACTGTGCAGTTTATGTGTGTTAACTTGTTGTGTAATAGTGAAATCTCATTCCTTACATCTTTTGAGAGGTAATCTTTTGGAAAAAGTGTATGATTCGCCAATTACTGTGACTGTTGATACAATAAAATATCAGTGAAAATTAGGATTTGCCTTGTGTCATTAATGATATTTGCACCATCTCTGCAATTATAAATTAGCCTTTAATATATTCAAGCCACACCACAATTTCTAATTCAGTGTTGATGTTTTTCTTAGCTACACTATAGCTAAAAGTTTGAGGTCAGGAAGACTTTTGTTTTTGAAAAAAATCAATATTATGAAAATGATCAAAAGGCATATAATGTTTTAAATTGTTGTCATTTTAAATGAACGCATTTCTATTGAACGTCATTTAAAGACTCCTGAACAAAAGCAGTTTCTTCTACAGAAATATTAAGCAGCACAACTGTTTTTTAAAAAAAATTCTGAGCAAATCAGCTAATAAGTAAAATCTTACTGACCGCAAACCTTTAAATAGCACTTAAATCAGTTCTCCAGAATGATTTATGTGCACAACAAAATAAATATGCAGAAAAGAAATGCATAAACAGTTCATGTATATAACTAGGTCACTGACTTGAGACTCCATTCTCATTTTGCATTCCTGCCGTTTGGCTCTGTGTGAATGTTAGAAGAGGAGGAGATCTTGGTGTAATCAGTCAGACTCTTCCTGGAGGATCGGTGGTTGGAGGATTTCTTGTTGCTCCCCCAAGAACTACTTTCTGCTGCATAGGAATCTGCTTTATTACCAACTTCTTCAGCTGACTGGTTTCCTCTGATATCTCTTTTGGCTCTTTAGCCTTAAGAGGTGGCTTGTCGGGACTGTGCATGTGGTCTCCTAAACTGGCCTCCAGCACCAGGGAGCCACTCAGACATTCTTCGGCTCCATCTTTCCCAGCCAGTTGGGAACCTCCTGGCTTGGAAGATCGCCTAGGAATCTGTTATGAAAGAAAACAAAAGCTATTTTCTAGTTTTCCACATGAAGGATCTCAAAGGTAGCAGAGATTATGGAATTTGGCAGTCGAGTATTGTTCATTCACATGAACGCAAGTAGTAAAATCTGGCGAATGTCCTAGAGTTGTATAGCTGAAATGAAAAACATCAAGTATTCTTTGTCAGACATTAATGATAATGAAAGCCAGAGTGCTACTTCACTATGATGACTTATATGTGGAATGATAGCTTTGTTTTCAATGGATAGGCCTAAATGTGGTTGGCCTGTCTCTCTTACTAGTTTCAAACACAAAATCATTGTTGACTATAAACACTTTAACCCTATTATTTGGGGAATAATGATTCTCTAAAACCACCATCAGTAAGGAACAAGTCACATAACATCTCCCCATATGGACTGACAGCCAGCTGTTATAGGGCAGAGTAAATTTGGTGCCAGACCTATTGGAGTCTCCTCCTTTTGTCTAGCTATTTCATGGGATCCCAAACAGTCCCAGGCCAGGGGTTAATTAGGGAGGGATGGGTCTGTCTGTGGCCAATTACAACTCTTTATCACGTTCCCTGACCTCCATTGCCTCCAAAGTCTAAGTGACTGAGCTCTGAGCAACAGTGAAGGCTTAAGATCCACCTCATTAAAGGAATAGTTCAGCCAAAATTGAAACCTCTGTCATTATTTATTCACCTTCAAGTTGTTCCAAACCTATAGGACTTTCCTTCTTTCTACTTGAGTAAAGAGATATTGGACAGAAATGATAACAAAAGAAAACCAAATATAAACAAAAAAACAAAGACAAGGAAAAGTATTATGGCACTATTTGGCAAGGTATTGGTAAAGAAACTGGAACAGCAAACAAAGTGAAAAAAAAAACAAACCCCACAACAAAATAAAATCGTTCACAAGGCAAAGGTTTATGGCACAGCGCCTAAATGAGTGGCACAAAAATTGAAAAAGAAAGACCAAAGAAAGTCTTTGTGAAACTTGTAGCCAGGCAGAGAAGAGCACATTATCGACTGCTAAGGACGTGAAGTATCGTGTGGCCTTGACGCTCTTCACTGTTAACACCGTGGTGTTATCAGAAAGCTTTCACTCCAGATTTTACACTCAGTTAAACCCAGATCCTTATAAAACACGCAGGCGCAAGCACGTATCTCTCCCTCTCGCTTCTACAGATAAGCTCATGAACAAAAACAAAAACAAAACTCTCAGACAAAACAACCATGATATCTATAGTATGATAAGATCATCGGTGAGACGTGACTCACTTCTCAAGAGACACAAATTTTCAAAAACATAATGTGTAACAAAGATACCAAGGCAATAAAGTGTTCCTCAAACTCTCTAAATGTTTTTTAAAGGGGTCATGAACTGGCTTTTTTTTTATTGTCTGAGGTCAACTTATAACGTTCGCTTGGTTTTTACATTAAAAAAACATCAAAATGAATAAGTAATAGGCTATTTTCTACCCTAGTTTTGAGCCTAGCTCCAAAACGCTCGGTTTTTATGGGCGTCTCACACTGAAGGCTTGGAAGTAAACGTCCACTGCTGCTATAATGAGTTTCACTCTCGATTCGGTTTGTCATCACGAGGTAAGCAGGCCTATGCATGTAATGCGCAAATCGGTGGGCAGGGCTAAACCAGCCGTGTTGAAGCGTTAATCTTCTTCTGCGGGGGTGGTGTTTTATCCTTTTAGTCGTCATAGTTCCCCACTTTGAAAAACGTTTGCTGAGACTGGTGTCAATAAAAGCTTTTATTGGACTAACAAGGATGTTTTCAGTTCTGAAACTTTCAGGATATTCTTATAATATGATGACCTCTTAGATGTCAAAAGCTCAAGGAAAATTTGATTTCTCAGTTCATCACCCCTTTAATACAACGCTGAAGCAAAATCAATGCATTTTGCGAGTTAATTAATAGGGAAAGGATTATAATAAACCAGAATTGTCGTTCCAACCAGATGATACAAATGAGTCAGATACTCAGGCCCCGTCCACACTACTGCGTTTTCGTTTAAAAACAGAGACCTTTTGCTACGTTTGCACCTCCCGTCCAGTCTAAAATGGAAAAAACGAAGACCTAAAACTGAGAAGTTGAGAAGCGCTGCAGCTCCGTTTTGCGTTTTAAATGTCCGGAGGCGTTTTGAGTGACGACGGGATAAAACGGAGTTTACGAAACGATGCACGCAGAGGCTCACGCTCGGCTCTATGATTGGGTGTAATCAGTCATGACGTGTCCTTCCCTGATTCGTCAGCCTCCAATCACATGAGGAATAGTCAATCCGTTTCCTGTTTACACTGGCACGCGCATGACCAGTGTTGGTGAATGGATAAAATGCTGGCGTGGACGGAGATTGAATTTGTTTTAATTCTCCGTTTTTAAACGAAAACTCAGAAGTGTGGACGGGGTCTCAGGTAACAAGAGGGGCGGGGTTAAGACAATAGACAACAAAGCACATAGATACAAATAAAACAAAGCCATGTGCTCACACATAAACATGACATGAAAATGCAGCCAATTGGGGCTTTCACTGACTGCGTGTTCCCACAAAACACTACAACATGTGGCCGATGGAAAACGAGCCATGTGCTACACAGAACAAGACGCTAAATCACGTGTCCGATGATTAACATGAATCGTATGTGTAACCCCTCAGGTCCTACTCGCCCCTTCCTGTGCGGGGCTCGAATCCTGGGTCTCCAACATGAGAGGCAGGCGCTCTAACAAAAAGACCATAGTCTCGAACATCTGTCACTAGAGCACCTCTTAAGATCAGGGGAGTGAGGTTTACTCACACAACTCTCACTAACTGGCCTCAGTTACACATGCAATGCGGAAAATGACAACACAAGAACGCCTGGCCAATGAAAAAAACCAGGCACTCTACAAAAACACACAAGACAAGAGCACACTGCGACTGAATGAACAACACTCAATCTGTGCCTCGCAACAAGAGACCCAACATGGAGCGCGAATGCCCAAACCTGAGCTACATAGAACAGTGTCAGGATCCGAACATCCAAAAAGATCCATCTCACAACGACAATACTGTTGAGTGTCAGGGCTCTTTTACCAATCTAAGAATAAACCAGACTGAAGTGATAAAATCCTGACATTATGCCACTGCACTCACAAGCATTGAGGCAAATTGCTTGTATGCAATTCGTCGTATATGACACACGTCATCTTCCAGCTGCTTTCTGGGTATTGTGATGTAATCATCAACATCTCTGCGCCCAGTCCTCTCACTTCACATGTTTGTGCTAACGGGTCTGTGGCTAATTACAATATCAGACCATGATTGATTCCCAGAAGCAACCAGTAGGGTTTGTACCTGGTGGATTTCTTCCAACGAGACTCGCTGGCTGTTTTTCAAGGAATCCCAGACCAATATGGCAAGAAGAGCAATGGGGAACTTTGAATGATTCATTATGTTTCTCTCTGATCTCATCTGGTATACACATTGCAATAAAGGATGGGGATTTAAAGAAGAATTGTATTACTTGATGACAACTAGCTCAAAGAATACACTGCAGGAATATGTACTTGGCATGTAATGAGAAAAGCTCTGCAGGCTGCATTGAATCAGTTCAGGTCTTTATGATTTTTTAAATCACATACACATGTAGACCTGGTTTCACAGACAGGGTTTAGATTAAGCCAGGGTTAGGCTTTAGTTCAATTATACATTTAAGTAGCTTTCATAAACTTGCCATTGAAAAAAACTTTACTGGTGAGCCCTGATATATTTTGATGTCAGTTAACATGAGTTTTAGTCTGTGACTAGCCTTAAACCTTGTCTGTGAAACCAGGGATTAGAGTGTTCGTATAATAAATTTTGCAGTGACACAAGGGCAAGTGTCAAACTGTGGAATTATTTACAGAATATGAATGATGAAGAATGAGAAGCTATTGCAATAAATATTTTATGGCTGAATTAATTTCAACATTCCAGTTTGACTTGCATAAGTTATAAACATAAAAAATACATCACTACAGTCAAAATAAAATTCAAAAATAAAATAAATTCTGCTTAAGCTCAGAGAAGCTTGACACTAAAATAAAATTCATTCTTTTAATTCTATATTATTTTTATTTGTATTAAGAATTTTTTGAAAGAAGTCTCTTATGCGCACCAAGGCTGCGTTTATTTGAATAGAAGTACAGTAAAAACAGTTATATTATAAAATATTATTACAAGTTTAGATCCCTTTTGATATTTTAATGTTTTTTAAAATGTAATTTATTTCCGATGCAAAGATGACTTTTCAGCATCATTACTCCAGTCATCAGGGTCACATGATCCTTAAAAACCAATCAATTCTTTCTAATATGCTGTTTGGGTCAGGGAATATTTATTATTATTATTATCAGTGTTAAAAAATAGTTGTGCTGCTGTTTATATTTCAATGAAAGTTGTAAACTTGACTTATGGTTAGGCTGAGGACAGTTGCCAGAATCATATCTTCTCGGATATGTGGTTGCCTGGCATTGTCATTATTACCTGTTTGCCACTGACTTTCATTGTGCAAAAAATAAATAAATAAATAAATAACTGATGAATGGATAACACTGAAGATAACTGACAACGGAAGAGATGAGCTTGTTTTTACCTTTAGCTTGTGTCTAATTTTAAAGTAAATAAGTCATATATGAAAAAAAAATTCACAGTGTGCCCTCATGATCTTTAAAATATGAAATACCATTGAGAGCACACTGTGACAATCTTACATTGATTTTCACATAAAGACTTTTGGGGGTCAAGCTATGGGGGTGTCTGGAATGTGTGAACTATAAAACACTAGTGTTATAAATAAGTATATATAAAATGAATAATAATAATAACAATAAATACACACTATAGTTCATTAGATTGGGGTTGGTAAGACTGTAAGCCCATTTTGCTCACCAAGGCTGCATTTATTTGATAAAAATAAGCTGTAAAAACACTAATTTTCAAGTTCAGTTCAGTTAAGTTTAGTTCATGAAATTCCAATGTGTATCTGTCACATGTTTTTTGTTCAGTTCTTGGGTGTTACTATTAAATTGTCTATTACAGAGTCTATTACAGTACCAGTTACAGGAATATTATAATTTTAAATAACTGTTGTCTATTTTAAAATGTAATTTATTCCTGTGATGCAAAAGTTGAATTTCCAGCATCATTACTCCAGTCTTCAGTGTCACAAGATCCTTCAGAAATCATTCTGATTTGGTGCTCAAGAAACATTGCTGATTATGATCAATTGTTGAAAACCACAAAACTTGATCAATTTAATGCATCCTTGCTGAATAAAAGTATGCATTTCTTTAAAAAAAAATGTTACTGACCCTATTTTGAATAGTAACTGTTATACTTAGGTTTAAAGCATTAAAAGTTTTTAAACCCAGACATGAACAGTAGCCCCTCATCTGCCTTAAAAAAAAAATCAGATCAGATTTATAATCAAGACAAGCTCCATCTCATCTGTTTTTGATTAAATCCTCCTCTTTACAAAATACTTCACAAATGCGACGAAAACATGTCTGAACATGTGCTTGCGCAGCGCCGGGTGATCTGTCTTCTCAAAGAAAGTACAACTTAACCCGCTTGACACTAAACTATAAAATACAAGCAGGATTACAATTAAATTACAGCAATTGTTTCTATTAGAACTATATACTTAAAGTACCCTAATACGCTTTTTCAAATATCTTTCATGCAGTGAGTAACACAGCTGTTTGTAAATGTAAAATTCAATGTCAAAATTCAAATAGCATGATAAATGGAGTTACTGTCTCCCAAAGAAAGAACCGAGTCTGAATTGCGAAATGAGTTATTTCAGTAATACAGTCATTTGAGCCGCTATTGGCTGGTGGTAAGACAGCAACATAATGACATCACATTTAAAAAGAACATCACCTGATGAAAACATTTCTGGAGCTTTATAAGGCAACAGCCAAGCGAACAAAACAACTTAAACGTTATAATTTATGATTACAATTTCTAGCAGCCTATTGTTTTTACAAGACAGCATCATTAAAGTTTCTTAAGGGTCAAGAACATTTTTCTAATGGCACTGCTACGGAGGCGTATTGCATTCACTTGAAGAAAAAAATGTACTCTGTTTTTCTGAATTAACGAGTTAATTTTTCATGAGAAAATTTTTTTTGCTCTGTTTTTCTGAATTAACGAGTTAATTTTTTATGAGAAAATTTTTTTTGCTCTGTTTTTCTGAATTAATGAGTTAATTTTTCATGAGAAAAAAGTTTTTGGTCTGTTTTTCTGAAATAACGACTTAATTTTTCATTAGAAAAAAGTTTTTGCTCTGTTTTTCTGAATTAACTGACTTAATTTTTCATGAGAAAAAAAGTTTTTGCTCTGTTTTTCTGAATTAACGACTTAATTTTTCATGAGAAAAAAAGTTTTTGCTCTGTTTTTCTGAATTAACGACTTAATTTTTCATAAGGAAAATTTTTCATTCAGAAAAACAGAGCAAAAAAAAATTTTTTTCTCATGAAAAATTAACGTTAATTCAGAAAAACAAAGCAAAAAAAAATTCTCTCATAAAAAATTAACTCGTTAATTCAGAAAAACAGAGCAAAAAAAATTTCATGAAAAATTAACTCGTTAATTAAAAAAAAAGAGTAGATTTTTTTTTCTTCAAGTGAATGCAATACGCCACCGTACACTGCAGACATTTTTTTTTTACATTTTTTACAGACAGAAAGTTATCTGCATCTCCTGTGCAGCATCAAGCCCCTCCCACTGTAAAAAAATAATAGTCATTTAAAAAAAATGCTACAGTGCAAAACTGTTAATTGGTTAACAGAAAGTTTCCGTACTATACACGGTAAATAACTGTGCATTTAATGTAATTTTACTGTAAAATACCTTTAAATTTACAGTTTTTAAAAGTGAAAAAGAACAACTCATTGTATAATTTACAGTGAAAACCCATAAATTGACATTCCCACAATTCCCTGTGTGACACTTCACACTTTATGAATTTTTGTTGAAATAACTATGGTTCCTTTTATATTGTTTAAATATTACATTTAATGTGGTTAAATTAATGTTTATTGCATTTTTTTTATTTCATGTTTGTTACCATGGTAATGTTTGTGTGAATGACACTGCAGCTTCTTTAGATAAGTATTAATCTTCATAAGGAAAAGCTGCTTGTGATGAACTTTGATTGATCATGTGACTCTTATCACTGCTGTGATGGTTGTTGGTTGTCAGTATGGTACAAAACAAATTTCAATACTTCAATGGGTTGGTAAATAAACATTATATCAGATAATGAAACACGGTTTATTATTGTCAATTTTAAGTTAAGTCTGTAAAACGAATAACGCTGGTACCGTATTTTTGACGGTAAAGTTCTGGCAACCACAGCTGCCGTTTTTTTCCATAAAAATTATGGTTTAATTTTTTACAGTGAAATTAAAACACTGCTTACATTAACTGTATTGCCTGTGTAAGACTCAAATAAAATTATTAGGTGATTATTCCCTCACGTACAAAGAACGGGCTGCAGTTATATTTGCCCCAGTTATATTTCAGCGATCTCAACTAATCAAATTGTAGAACTGGAACTATGCTTATAAAATTTGTCTCTGTGAAATAAAATGACTTACTTCTTAAATTATGAATCTCTTTAATTAACCTTTCCTAAAGTGATGTATCCAAGGTGATCTTAAACATTTGTGAACATTAAACATTAATAAAATAATTCAATGTTGCTCTCAGTCTAGATATAATCCATGAAGGAAATATTCCCCTGCTATGCAGAGCTGGGTGTGTGTTTGTTTGTTTGTGTCTGTATATTGAAGAAGGTCCATTCACATGTGAAGAGTCCACGTGAACTAGATTCCAGATGACTCAAAGCACGCGAGGAGCCAAATCAAATCAAACCTGAGGACTCACTCACCAGCCCATAATAAGAAAGGTTGTGCAGCGCTCGCTTCCTGACTGTGCCAAAGGAACCCAGGACTATGTTGACTCCATCCTTAGCCAGGTTGAAACTGGTTTGAGGGGTTTTCTTTACTTTACCCAGCACAGATCTATTGACCTTAAGTAACTGCTGCCCTAATCCACTGACCAGACTCGGCAGCCCATTACTCTGCAAGAAAAAATAGCATCTTAATACGAGTGTGCTAGGATGATTAATCAAACAAACAAACAATCTGACATTTTTTATAGTTATTTCAGTTTTTAGTTCATTTTTAGTAATTTCAAAAAGTCGAGCATTTTCGAGCATTTTTTTTAGAATGTCCTCGCTCCAATCAACACGTTTAATCGTTAATCGCCTGCAGCCACAGCCGCCGCCGGTTCTTCTGAAACGGCCGTGATCCTGTCGGAATCCTATAAAACCTTGGTGGAATATCGATTAGTGCAACCATAAACGCAACAACCAGACATTTTGATGCTGGGAAACCGCTTTGATAAACTCTCAGAGTTGCGAACATGATAGAGCCAGTGGGAAACAACACCACTTCCGTTGACAAAATGTCGCGCGCAACTATTTGATCATGTGGGCTGTAAAAGGGTCTATATGCCTACACACTCAGGCCCCGTTTACACGTACATAGTTATTTTGAAAAAAAAAAAAAAAAAAAAAAACGGTTTGTACCCTTTGTTTACACGCAAATTTGTCTCTGAAAACGATTCTTTTTAAAAACTCCGACCAGAGTGGAGATTTTGGAGATTTTGCAGCCGACATCACAGTATGCGCCTGCGTCAAAAGTGCAACCTATGTTTACATTTTCATTTAGCTATGGCGATCATGCATTCAGAGTAGCAGTCGCATTTATGTTGGTGCAAAACAACATTTTCGTCTCTTTGCATTTGCAAATAAAGCTTGTCTAGTGTGTCGAGGAGCTGTTGTTGCTATTTTCGGGATTCTGATCCTACAGGTTTGGCATGCTCTTGACAGCATATAGGGGAGCGCGGGGCACAACCTAACCGCGGGGTTAAATGTACGAACGTTTTATATAGTTCGTCAGGATCAAGCAGGTTGTCTTTCAGCTCTTTTTCTCTTGCTGCCAGAAGACGGTCACCCGCGAATTCGCGGAAAGTTTTGATTATATTTTGTGAAGATACTGGACAAAGAGTGTTTTGACACCATAAAGTAAATTTTTTTCTTGATAGATTTTTTCGGTTTCTGAGTTGGGTGTATACGTTTCCAAATCTAACTTTATATTGCCTTAATCACTGTCTTGTTGGCTCAAACATAGCACCGTTTTGAAACATGTCAGCAATTCTTACCGACTGTTAGCTAGGCTTAAAATATGTAATACACAGCGGGGTTAGTTGTAACACAGTGTTACAAACAAGCCGCCAAGTGTACAATGATAATCAAATGAAAACGGAGCCACACAACTTTTCAGGTTTGAGTATACATTTAACTTTGTTGGACGTTCACAAACAATGTTGGAATTTAAAATGTTTCAAATTTAGTGTACTGTGAATGATAACCTGTTTATTTATTAAAAATATGGCCTGTTTTTAATGCAATAAACCCTTTACATTTTCACTTTCAGTACAACTGTACGAAAATGGTAGCCTGACTCTGTCAGACTTCCTACGAAAATGGTAAGTCCTAGAAAAAAACTTTAAGTGTTCATTTGTAGCAGAGATGTGTATGTTGCTTGTGTAAAAAAATATTAATCTAACCTAATTAATCTTAATTAATTGAGCCAAAACCAAGATGCGTTTAGGTTGTGTCCCGCTCTCCCCTACACAGGTTCGTGTAAAAACGAACACTTTTAACGAACACAACATTATTTTTGAAAACGGAGAGGGTGAAATGTTTGTTTATGAAAATAGCCGGCCATGTGTAAACATAGCCTCAAACAAACAATCTAGGTCAAATAGTGAAATTGGGAAGTTCAATGGGGCGTATGAATGTTAGTACATTGCAGAACATAAATAGCTAGCCAGAAAATGTTTCTCAACTGCAGTGAAACTAAAAAGGTCAATATGTAAGTGGTAAATATTTACAATGGTCTTACATTACTAGAACAATTGATGCTGAAAAGATCCACTCACCTCGAGTTTCCCCATGCTCATTATTGGTCATCTCCTTCTGAGGAGCTTTCAGAAATGCTGCTACAGAGTTTGGGAGTCCTAGTATTACACCTCCAATAGTCTTCATTGTCTTCATGGTATATTCAACCTTAAAAAACACAAATATCAACATTCATGTATGTGCATTGACTATATTCAAGTGCATTGACCAATAGAGAAAGCTGGTTTGAAAGTGACTTCTGTGTGAGCAGTGCAGAGCACGTATTGCTTATACATTTAGTTTTAGTAAAGGCAATAGATTTGCATAAAAAATGTAGGCCTATACTTTAATGCAAAGAAAATGCACGTGCCCGATTTACTGAGCTCTCTGTTTGAGTCTACTGGCTTGGCAGGGTGTGGATACATAGTAATTTGGCGTACTAAGTGTACTAATTGAGCAAGCGGTATGCACAACTGTGGTTTCCAAAACGAGGGCCCTTCATTTTCTGTGGGTTCTGTGAGGAGTTCACTTCAAACACTTCAAAAGGAAATATGTGCTCAAAACTGAAGTCACATTTTGTACTTGTTGGAAGGACAAACTAACACTTGAATACTATTTGCTGCTTACCAGGGGACTCACGCCAGGGATCTGTGTGACCAGTTCCTGACCTTGACGTTTGGAGCGCTGAAGCTGTGCAGCTGTCTTCTCAAAGGCACGTCTGCCGATGGTGTCGGCCAGCGCTCTCAGTCTGCTGAAACTGGGATTCTGGCCAGAGGATCCAACATCAGGCTCCTGCTCTCTCATACTCCCATCATCCTCTGCAAAAAAAAAAGGATATAATAAGTGGAATGGTGGTATTTAGAGTGCTTTTATGTTCTTTTATAGAGATTCAAACACACACATTTTATTCACTCACTCACTGTGATAAATAGACTGCGAAAAGGATCACAGAGTGGTTAAATTCCTTTATGCAGTAGAAATAAAAAACAACAACAACAATGAAATGAACATAAAAAGTTATTGAAAAAGTTTGGGGTCAGCAAGATTTTAACATTTTTTTAAAGAAATCTCTTATGCTCACCAAGGTTGTATTTAGTTTTGATCAAACTACAGTAAAAACATGATATTAATGTAAAATAACTGTTTTCATTTTAAAATGTAATTCGTTTCTGTGACGTCAAAGCTGAATATGCTAATTTCCTCAAGTAACATTTCTTATTATCAAAAGTGATCAAAAGTGTGAGTAAAGACATTTATAATGTTATAAAAGATTTCCGTTTCAAATACATTGATCTTTCAATTGATCAGAGGAATTTTATATAATATTAGTATCTGAAATTTATATATATATATATATATATATATATATATATATATATGTTATTTAATAAGATAACAATTGTTAATAATTGAGCATCTAATATGCTGATTTGAAAAGTGCATTAAATGTACCGTATACGGTAAATATATGGTAAAAAAGAAATATATGTATATAGTACGGAAACTTCCTGTTTACCAAATAACAGTTTTGCACTGTAGCATTTTTAGAATATTTTACCATTAAAATTACAATTATTTTTTACCGTGTGCAGTGACAATGTGAAATGTGTTGTAATTTTAACTGTAAAATACTGTAAAAATGCTACAGTTCAAAACTGTTATTGGTTAACAGAAAGTTTCCATACGGTAAATAACTGTGATTTTTTTTACTGTATATTACAGTATACGGTAAATTAAATGCAATTTTACTGTAAAATACCGTTAAATTTACAGGTTTTCAAAGTGAAAAAGAACAACTCATTGTATAATTTACAGTGAAAAAAACGTAAATTGATATTCCCACAATTCCCTGTGTGACACTTCACATTTTATGCATTTTTGTTGAAATAACTATGGTTCCTCATAATTTTCTTGTTTTTTTTTTCTAATCAGTTATGTACATTAGTATTTTATGTTACATTTAATGTTATTAAAATAATGTTTATTGCATTTTTTTTATTTCATGTGTGTTACCATGAAAACTGCTTGTGATGAGCTTTGATTGCTCATGTAACTCACATCACTGCTGTGCTGATTGGTGGTTGTCAGTGTACTATAATGGTACAAAACAGATATCAATTTTTCAAACGGTTGGAAAATGAAAAGAAAAGGAAGTTCGGTTTATTACTGTAAATTTTAAAAGTAATTTTAATTTAAAAATTTTAAAAGTTAAGCTGTAAAACCATTAACGTTCCTACCATATTTTTATTGGTAAAGTTCTGCCAACCACAGCTGCCTTTTTTCACAGTAAAAAGTATGGTTTTATTTTTTACAGTGACTGTATTTTTAATATATATATATATATATATATATATATATATATATATATATATATATATATATATATATATATATATACACATACATACATATCATTACTAATTACTTCATTTTTGTCAACTATAACAATGCTATGATTTAATTCATGTTTGTTTTTTTCTAAATATTTTCTTTTACACTGTTGCTTTTCCATGAAGTTCTGTGCACGGTTCACTGTGACATTTGACCCGAATACGTGACAACACTGTAACAACTAGCACCAGTTTCCGAATTAGTAGGGGAAATGAATTTCCCAGGCTAGAAAATGACAAAAACAAAAAGATGGCGGAAGCACTAAATCTTCAGGTCATTGATGATGTAAGGGTTAAAAGAGAAATTCCTCAGGAAGCACTTCCTCTATGTGTATAAACAGAACAAACATCGCCCAATGTAATAATGACACACATAACCATAAGCTCAAGGCTACAGAAGCATTCAGGCCTTCTCGCTCAATATCAAACATTAAATTCAATTTACAAAGGCAGACAAAACACACACTAAACTGATTCCCTCTACTGAATGTACCATTAAACATGGCCTCAGAAAGACACAACCATGGAAACTGTATTGGGATAGAAATAACCGGCAACGTGCTACTTCTTTATGGCCTCGTGAGGAAGGAATTACCACATTTGACACACTTTACACACATGGATAAACAAAGTATAACCAAAGAGAGCTGTACACAGGAACCTTTTCTAATGAATTAAAGGAATCATTGCCTCTCTGAGCAGAAAGATGTCTAAAGTCGGGTTCACACGGCACAGATTTGGCCATCTGAGACAATTCTGAAAATTCTGAAATGATTTCTCTGACCCTGGGCTAAAATCTGAAGTCTTTCATGCTTTTGATGTGAAAGGTCCTTTAAATGTGCCAAAAGCTTTTAAATATATATATATAAAAAACAAGCAAGCAAGCCTATAAATAATTAATTGCTAAATTGCTAAATAATGGTGTGATGAAACACCCTCTTTAAAACATCCTATTAATAGATGATGCAATTTGAAGCCATGAATGAGAATACGTGCCTCTGGACACATCTCTGTATGAAACAGATACACAGTGACACTTAAAGATGAAATATTACAATCAGACAGAGAGCAAAGAGGAAACAACATTAGTAGTTCTTCCAGGCAATGAGTCACTAGACTAAATCAACACTTGTTTCTATATTAACTTTATCTGTGTCTCTAAGACTTGAAATACAGTTCACAACTAGGGCTGTGCAAAAGTTAATTGCGATTAATCGCATCCAAAATAAAAGTCTGTGCTTACATAATATATTTGTGTGTGCTGTATATAATTATTTTGTATATATACATACCTATGCATGCATGTAGGCTATATATTTAAGAATTATTTGCACCTAAATCTGTATATATATATATATATATATATATATATATATATATATATATGTATATATATATATATATATATATAGAAAGTTCAGATGCAAAAGCCTCTAAATGCCATTTGAAATTTTCTTCTAAAATGTAAGTAAATGTAAATGTAAGTTCAGTAATTTCACTTAAATGGCAATGAAGATCACCTATTAATTGTCATTTAAGTGAAATTATTGAACTTAAATATATAAGCATGATAAAAATGGTCATTTTAGAAGAAAATTTCAAATGGCACTTAGAGGCTTTTGCATCTGAACACTTCATATATATATATATATATATACACTACATAATCTATATTATATAAATATAAATATTTTATATATGAATAACACATTTCCATAAATATATACATGCATGTGTATGTATTTATGTATACAATAATTAATGAATGAATTAATTAATTAATTAATTTTTGCACAGCCCCATCCACAACACAATAAAAAAAATTGTTTGACTGTAGTTGACAAGAAAAATTGAATTGCAAAAACAATGTTTACATTTAACAGAATAGATGCAATTGCTAAATGCATGGTTTAACTATGGAAGCATATTTATGCCATATAAGAGAACAATGCTTTGGAAAATCGTAATTATGATATGAAGAGTTCAGATGCAAAAGCCTCTAAATGCCATTTGAAATTTTCTTCTAAAATGACCATTTTTATCAAGCTTGTATATTTAAGTTCAGTAATTTCACTTAAATGACAATTAATAGGTAATCTTCATTGCCATTTAAGTGAAATTACTGAACTTTAATATACAAGCTTGATAAAAATGATCATTTCAAAGAAAATTTCAAATGGCACTTAGAGGCTTTTGCATCTGAACTCTTCATATCAAAGTCATAATAAGAAGTCAGTAATTATGGCATAAGTTTAAAAAAAAAAAAAAACTTTTTATGTTAAAATCATAACTTTTAGTCATTCTATTTTGTCATTGTTTCATAATCATGATTTACCAAACTTCCATATGTAGTCCAAATGATAATGCACACATACAAACTCATGTTCAGGGACTTTAACAATAACGTTTCGGCGACATACTAGTGTCTAGATTTTAAATGCACATTGCCACATTGAAATTATTTGATATATATGATTATCTTTTACAAAATGTAAACACACATTTTGTTTAGGAATAAAAGGGCAATAATAAGCATATAACCTTATTTGAGTACCTGTCTCAGCTGAAGATACAGGAAGGACATATTCGACCAGGTTCTCCGTCAGACTTCAGAGCCCTGTTGGCTCTCTGTTCGAGCCAGGTACACGAGCTTGCTGTTAAGGATAGACTGTATGCCGTCCCTTATGGCATTCTTGCTCTGCTGGTACCCAGTAGATACCTTGTCCAACACAACGTTAGAGGTTTGTTTGATTGGACAGGCGATGCCATCTTTGGCGGTTTCTAAAGTTGAAGACATCAGCTCTTTGATATTTGCTGCCAGCTGTTGTGGGACAAGCAAACAAAGTGCATGCATTTTAAATGTCTGCCAACTACAGTTAAAATGAATCCAGCAGATTACTGTAACTTTTACTGTAACCACATTACCTCTGCAGGCTGAGACTGCAAGGCCGGTACCTTCTCCTCCAGGCGGTCCAGTCCTCTGCAAGCCATTGAATTGGCTGCTACAACTATGAATAATACAATTTCACGTTTTATAACTTAAACTTAAACATTCAAATAGGCTACTAACACATCTTTCAGTAATGCAAGCATATGCTGATTCATTCAACAGGAACTTTCAGAATGTTTCCCAGATAACGTTAACTGTTTTCTATTTTAATATATTTTCAAATTAATTCCTGTGAAGTTTTTCAGAGTCACATGATCTATCAGAAATCAATAATTTTCAGGTTGCTTCATGAATTCATTGATCAATTTAATGCATCCTTGCTGAATAACAGTAGGATATATGATTTCATTTATAGTGTCTATGGTTTAAAAATAAAAAAAGTCTAATAAATCTGATAAAAACTAAATAAATTACAGAATATTGTAATTCAGTTTTGTCACAGTGTCTGCTTTGTGTTTCCCCCGGTTGTCCACTAGAGGTCTCTTTCCCTTCCTGTCACTATAGACCATTTCACAAGATGTAAACAACACTGGTCCAGAAACACTTCCTATTTCAGTTTGTAACTGTTTTCTTTATTTCACATGTAAAGGAAACATCTTAAAGATGTTTGTTTAACTTTCTGATCCAGTTTTATATGTTCTGTTGGTTGTATTTTATCCCAGCTTTTATGTAGTGTTAAAAAACTGAAACAGGAAAGTGCTTCTGGACCAGTGTTGTTTACATCTTGTGAAATGGTCTATTCACTCTGGAACCGCCCTTTATCCTCGTTTCCTATCACAATTGTTAGTGTTTGTGTGTGTATAAATACCCTGGCCCTATCCAATGAAATTCTTTCCATTCCATACATGAAAAAATACATGACGTGTTGGTGATTTATTATATATAAGCTATATATTAAAATAGTCTTACTTAGGCTATTTGAAATAAAATGGCACAACTCATTTTGGTAAATTAATCAATTTTAGCCATTATTAAAGTATAAGTATAGCCTAAAAAGTATAAGAAGCTAACGTTATATAAGTCAAGAACTAAAGCAAGTTAAAAGATTCAGTCAAACATAAGTCAACAGGCTAACGTTACAACACTACAGTTAAATAGCCTAAATACATAAAGTTATGAAACTTCACTTTGCCCTCAGCCAAAACGATTTGCCTGGGAACAAATCATAGATTAATGAGACCAAAGATCGCCCGTTAGATATAAACAAGCCGATTTATAGCTCATGTTTAACCACTAAACACAGAGCCCGCGGGAAAGGTCAGAATAGACCAATTCACAAGATGTAAACAACACTGGTCCAGAAGCACTTCCTGTTTCAGTTTTTTAACACTACATAAAAGCTGGGATAAAATACAACCAACAGAACTTTTAAAACTGAATCAAAAAGTTAAACAAACATCTTTAAGATGTTTTCTTTACATGAGAAATAAAGAAAACAGTTACAAACTGAAACAGGAAGTGTTTGTGGACCAGTGTTGTTTTCATCTTGTGAAATGGTCTATAGCCGAGGCAAGGCTGTTCGGGGTACATGAGCGCTGCTGGGCGCCTGGTGATCACCTGGAACTCTGAAAACATCGGATCAAATTTTTAAATAGGGGCTATCTTTAAAAATAAACCACAGATTTGAGCTTTAAACAACTATATTCTCGACTAAAAAACTTTTGTGACACAATAACACTAATATTTTTTATATTTCGTGGCCTTGAAAAACACTTCACCACACCAACTTCCTTTGTCTTATAATTCCGTTTTCGCTCCTGAACAGCACCATAGCAACCGTTCTCCCCATTGATTAGCTGTTTGAAACTTCACAACACTAAAGGATTCTGGGTAATATCCCATTGCAAAGTGAGGTCTGATGCACACTTGCGAAAAGGGTGCTGGAGAACAATATTAGAGGATCTGGACACCCAGAGTCTTGCACCCTTTAGCGAGAACGTGCATTGAAGGGCACAAGGCGCAAGTGCGGATATTGGGACACGGCCCCTGTCTGTTCATGCCATGTCACGGAGTCATTGTTGAATGTCACACCACTTCTGAGGTCTGTTACAAGTCTGTTCTTGTTTTGTTTCTTGTTTAGTTTATGTATTTGTTATTGGACTGATTAAAATGGATTTCGACCCTTGCATGGATGACTATGATTCTGATTACTTGGATTTTGACCTTTGCATGGATGATGACGAATTGGATTGCACTGATTTCAATATTACTATATTTTGATCCACCCATTCCTCTTGTTGTCCCGTGACGAGTTTAAATACTGTAGGCCTATATAGAACATACACATAATGCTGCAGTTACATACAGTACTGAATGTGGATTATCCCATATACCAGACAACAAAATATCAAACCATTAGCTCATTACAAAAAAGAGTGCTAGTAACATGTAATTACGTCTCTCGGCAGATTAATCTTGTGTAATGCTCAAGTGGGTCCTTGAAAGGGTTCAAATATTTAACATGATTGCCCAATTATTGATCTAAGCACAAACCAGAGTTCAATTTTGCAATTCCAGACTATTACCCTGGCTGCATTGCATTTCTCAACTTGTATTTGAATTCATGTAACAAATATACAAAGACAGCAAAAACTAAACTGCATTTGGCCTATATTCAAGTTAAATAAATTATCTGCTACTGTTATATTTTAATATCACTATTAAATGTAAATTAATTTGTCAAGTAAGGAACATGCAGTGCAATAAACAGGTCACTGAACTGATTTAGCATTGCCCTGAAAGCAGAGCATCCACTAGAGGACATGACAGACTAACTGCGTCTAGACAGACTCTCTCCGCCTGGAGCATCAATATCCACATTTTAAGACCAAAACACCTCATTATAGGCTTACCAGATTACTTATTTTGCAGGCTCTCACTAAAACAGAATTGATTGCAATACAAAAATAAGATACTAGGCTGCTGGATTAGTTTTGTTCTTCCTATATTCTGACTGTCAAACTGGAATCTGAACTGCAGGCTCTATTCCTTTAAATCAATTTGAAGACATTAGATCACTAATTGTCCCCAAAACACAAAGACATTCAACAAAAACTGATCATTTTACTTGCGTGTCCGACAAGGAAGACAGTACATCCATTTTTTTTGTTTTAAATCTACAGTATAGGTTTTAGTGTGTTAAGACTGTCAAAATACACACCATTTTTTTCTTTAGATTTTTTAACAAAAAATGTAAGAGATATAATCATTTAAACTGAATTGTTACACCTTTTGTGTTCGGGTCTATTTTGACACGAAAGTGAACTGTGGCTTTACACATTTACATTTATGCATTTGGCAGAAGCTTTTATCCAAAGCGACTTGCATCACATTTCAAGGCAGGCTACACATTTACATTCTTGTGACCAATTGAACCCATGAACTTGGCGTTGCAAGTGCCAACGCTCTACTGTTTGAGCTACACATGAAATTATGCTGTTTTTTAACATCTATTAGTTAGATTTGTCTCAAATTACTTCTGTAAAATCCATTTAGCTTTTTTCCTACACTGTAAAAATTAATACGCTTTATCTAATCAAAAAATAGTGGCAACAGATTACAAACAATATTATTAAATCAATTTAACAAATTAGAATTGAGTAATAATTAATCAAATTAATTTCTTAAAAGTTAACCATTTAAAATGAGTAAAACTTACAACAACAACAAAAAACAAACAAACAAACAAAAAATAAATAAAATAAAAAACATAAATTTAAGTCACCATTATGGTGATCGGTGTTTTAAAATTACGGTTTTCTCCTTCAGTGATTCTGCTTGTTAACATCAGGTGTCTTTAATGTTGGCAATATAATATAAATAATTCTTAATTAATCTTTGACGTCTGTCTGTTATTCAGTTATTTTTGTTAAATTTTTGGGTGTAAACTTTACTCATTTTAAATGGTTAACATTTAAGGAATTAATTAAGGAATGATTTACTATTACTCAAATCTAATTTGTTTAATTTAATTAATAATATTGTTAACTATTATTACAGTGTACACTCACAGACACATTTTTTCAGTCCTCTGGGGATGCATTTTGTTTATAAACATCATGCTAGCGCATACACACAAAAATTCTGAAATTGAGATAAAATGACAAAAAAATGTCTTAATGTTTTTGTAAAGCAAAATATCATAGACCAAGACTAAATTTAAAAAAAGAGAAAGAAAATAAACACATTTGACTTTGCTGCCACCTACAAGTATTAATATTAAAAAGGGGTAAAATGAGATTAAACCTTTTTTATCATAATTATTTTATATGAAAGTAAAAGAGTATGCAAGTAAAAGTAATATATTTAGTTTGAAAACATGTCAGAGTAATAATATTTTGGTGTTGTTTGTTTGAAAAATAATATGTCGTTACATAAATTTAGACTGTTTTAAGCAGAGAAAGTTTCAAATAATTTTTCAAGAGTTCATACTGGCAATTCTAATAAGACGTAATATATTATTTAAAAAAAAAACACATTTGACTTTGCTGCCACCTACAGGTATTGATGAAACATTGCAGAGTGAAAATGAGATTAAAACTGTTTTTCATCATCATTTTTTTATATGAAAGTAAAAAAGTATGTAAGTAAAAGAAATATATATTTAGTTTGAAAACATGTCAGAGTAATAATGTTTTGGTGTTGTTTTGTTGGTTACAAAAATTTAGACTGTTTCAAGCAGAGAAAGTTTCAAATAATTTTAAGAGTTCATACTGGCAATTCTAAAAAGACGTAATATATTATTAAAATACTAATTTTCTCAAAATATCTTTACTTGCATTGACTGCCTTGCTCACGTTCCACCGAGTGCGGTTTTTAATGCTTTAGGAGGATTAAACCAGTTTAATAGCTGAATGACTTTCACTAATAATACAGAAGATTTAAAGACTTACGCTGGGGCTCCAGTACATGGAGGGCAGGTTGCAAACTCCAAACAGCCAAGCTGCCAGCCCTCCTCACACCTTCCTCATACAGCCCACACACAGACCTTATGATGGAATGAGACTGTTTCGATACTGGTGTACGTCTTCTCAATGGATTCGACAGCAGCACTGACAGATCGAAGATTGAAGATCCGAGAAAAACATTCTGGAAAGAAAAAACTTGTCATGCTTCTTGTTCACTTTTACACTCACACATGAACAGTGCAGTCATGAGTTTCTTATTTAGCTTTCTACCACAGTTGTTAATCCAGTTGAACTTTTTTAGCCCATACCTTTACATAGCCTATAACAGTAGTAACCCCAAAGAACACATGCATTCATATAAAAAAGTGAAAAACAATAACCTTAAACAAAGAAAAACTGAGCTATCAGCAGGAGGACACCCGTCACAAATTTAAAGCAGTACCTGACCCTTCAAAACATCACCGGTGTCCTTTTTCAGACGCCATCTCCGATTGTCTTCAATGAACTGGTGAAATGTGAGAGAAACTTTAGCTGGTCTAATCCCACATGTACACAACCATCTCGTGACAGAATTATTAGATCATGAGTAAGCTAAAGCATGGGCAAGTCTCACAGTAAAGCTCAGTAGCCTATATAAGACTGACATTAACAAATCACAGTCCTACTCTGAGTCTGAAATGAACTACACCCACCGAACACTGGCAACCATGTCATGATTTCAAAATCTCTCCTGAAATAATGCAAATGTGTTTTTATTGCTATATTCCAAAGTCTGTATTTACCATGATGACAAACTGAAATCAATTTAGGCACGTGCAACAGAAAAACCCAACGTTTGCCTGGCTGATGGAGGCATCAGCATCACCCTGATGAAAAAATGTTTAATTTAGTTACATTCAACCTAAAATGATCTTGCTAATCTCTCCCAAGTTCTCCTGCTTCTAACTTTACCATGAAAACTGTTAGAAGAGTTAACAAACCAACTAAGACCAGCATCTTAAACTGGTTGAGGGTTGTTGTTTTTTAGCAGGGCAAATGCGATGGTCTACTATTTGATAGTGGCTAAGTGACTGAAATGTGACCACCAGAGGGCTATATTTCGCTGTTGGAAATATGCAGCATGTTAAGCCTAAATATTAAGGTCATGTTAACACTAACTAGCGTTATTTTTGCTATTTTTTTCCCTCATGTTGCACGTTTTTTTCCTAGTATGTTCTACAACTACTAGATGTCTGTGTTCCACAAGCTTCTGTCACCTATATAATTTTGGCCACTAGATGTCAGAATTTCTCAAGCTTCTACTACATTTACCCTAAAAATGCAATGCGAAAATGAGCCCATTCTTTTCAGACAATGACGAAAGCTATAAAACGATAGTTTAATGTTTTATCACATAAAAGAATGTTTTCTATATTAGCTTTCTAGCATTTGAGATGTTTTCACAAAGAGAAATGTTGAAAGGGGCGGTTAAGGTTGTGAGTGCATTGTCTAAGAATAAAGTTTTGCCAAAGAGATTCACATAGACCTACGTATGAGTGATTGATAATTTATTGGTGTGTTCATAGCAGTGGAAAGCCTGTTGTAGACTGCTTTTTTATGTGAAGGACTCTGAACCTTTTTTTCAAGGGACGATCAAAAGGATGTGACCTTTACATGTGCTCCAGAGAACCTCTCTTTCTCTGAAACATGAAATTGCTTTTTTGCTCAGGATAATGCCAAAAGAGCTATTCACTACTGTATTGTTAAAGGGACAGTTCACCCAAAAAATGTACATTTGCCCATGATTTACTCATCCTGCAATCCTTTGTGAGTACGATATGACCCTTTTCTTTTTTCAGATGAATACAATCTGAGTTCTATTAAAAATTGTCTGTCTTTGAAAGTCCATCAAAGCGGATCTTTCATGATTAAAGAGCTTCACGTGTCTCCGGGGTCAAACAAAGGCCTTCTAAAGTGAAGCGATGCGTTTGTGTGAGAACAATGTCCATATCCATACATAAACGCATCGCTTCACTTCAGAAGGCCTTTATTAACCCCCAGAGCTGTTGGAGCACTTTTATCATGGATGGATGCTCTTTTTTTTGTCTAAACATAAAAGGCCATTTACTGCTATTATAAAGCTTGGAAGAGCAGGACATTGTTTTTTTTATAACTGATTATATTTGTCTGAAAGAAGAATGTCACACACTAGGAGTAAATCATGAGCTAATTCTCATTTTTTGGGTAACATTAACCATCCCTTTAATGTGTTGTTATGCAAGGAGATTAATTCAAACTATAGTCTAGCCAGATCAATACTCTCAAATTTGTTTTATCAAACGGTCATCACAGTTGACCTCATCTGTCAACATGATCCCAGTGAATCGCAGCGTGCAAACACATAAGATGCTATCTTAAAATAATCTATCTGATAAATAACCTAAATCTAAATGGGTATAGTTCCAGGCAAAAAGACTTTGTCCATATGCCAACTGAATAACTGTGATACGCATTTCAGGGACACATTGTGACAGAGGTGAACAGCAGTGCTTGTGCTGATACACACACACACACACACTGTGTGTGACTGCGTGTCTCAATGATGTGGATCCAGCTGTCCGTGTTTGTAATAGCACCTGAAATGTGTTTCCAGCCACATTGGGAGCTGATGATAAGAAAAGCAAATACTATTTTTTGCTAATAAAGACAGATATGGAAGACTTGAATATGGAGAGTCCGATACCATTAAGGCTGTTATTATCAATTGTGATACCAATGCTGATAAAGTTAGAGACACGACCAAAGAAAAAGGCAACAAAACAATTCAAAAGGAAACAACAGTCACTAAGGAGCTTAACAGACACAAAACACAAAAACCAAAGAAGTGAGAGATCAAAGGAAGAAAATATTATTATCATACCGCAGAGATGAAAAATAGATTGCAAGACAAGAATTAAGGCCAGGATGATCATTTCAAGGCATCCACAAAATGCTGTGTACTGCATCTTAGACAACTATTATGCTGATCAGTTGTACCGCAAGAGATTTTAAATGTGGCATGAAATTAAAAGTAAAAAGTGACTATTTCTTGAGCTCCAAATCAGCATATTAGAATGATTTCCGCAGGATACATGCGAGTAATGATGCTGAAAATTCAGCTTTGACACAGGAATATATTATATTTTAAAATATTACTGTATAGAAATTATAATACTGAATTATTATACTGTATTATAAATTACTGTATTTTTAATCAAATAAATTCAGCCTTGGTGAGCATAAGAGAATCCTAGAAGTGTGTGAATAAGTCAGGATGAATGCAGCTATATATTTATTCCTGTAATAAAAATAATGCATATTGCTGAAACGATTGGTCATTTGTACATTGAGAACAATATAATGAACAGTAGTTTTTGTTTCATGTTTGTGCATATTACGCGCCAAAAAGTGCGCATCATATGCATGCGAAAATGCGTACCATATACACGAAAAAACTGTTTTTGCCGTATAAATGGCACGAGAAATGACATTCGTGCTATAAATACGAACTTTCATGAGATCAGGCTCCTTCCACCACATCCCAAAGATGCTCTATTGGATTGAGATCTGGTGACTGTGGGGGTCATTTTATTACCGTGAATTCATTGTCATGTACAAGAAACCAGTTTGAAATGATTCGAAGCTTTGTGACATGGTGCATCATCCTGCTGGAAGTAGCCATCAGAGGATGGGTACATGGTGGCCATAAAGGGATGGACATGGTCAGAAACAATACTCAGGGAGGCTGTGGCATTTAAACAATGCCCAATTGGGCATAAAGTGTGCCAAGAAAACATCGCCCACACCATTACACCACCACCACCAGCCTGCACAGTGGTAACAAGACATGATGAATACATGTTCTCATTCTGTTTATGCCAAATTCTGACCATCTGAGACTCATCAGACCAGGCAAAATTTTTTCCAGTCTTCAACTGTCCAATTTTGATGAGCTCTTGCAAATTGTAGCCTCTTTTTCCTATTTGTGTGTGATTGGTTGCTTTGATAATTGCATTAATTAGAAATTGAGCAGGTGTTCCTAATAATTATTTAGGTGAGTGTATATTGTAATATGCACATACAGAGATCTTCACACACTCAAGTACAAAAACCGCTGTAAATTTGAAAATCATGCTTTTCCCCATAATTGTTGAATCACGGAGGCTACACCAGAGTTTTATTATTTTGTTATTTTTATCCATGTATCAAACAGGCATAGAAGAATAAGGCCATGTTTACACAAAGCCGGGTATTTAGAGAAACAAATATCCCCCCCCTCTCCATTTTCAATAATGACATTGTGCACACACCGTACAGTTACGCCATCATAACTATGCCAAACCTATGGGCGGCAGTGTATGTAGAAGAATAAAGCCATGAGAGCCAATCAGAATCCTCGAGAATCAACAAGAGAGAACCTAAAACCCTGTTTCTCCCAGTTGACACGACGACACGTAACCTGCGTTTACAGAAATCTCCACTTTGGCCGGAGTTTTTAGAAATAATCGTTTTCTGTGATAAAAACGGGGTTTTCGTGTAATTGAGAGGCCAAACCGGAGGGAAATATCTGCGTTTTCCCTTCGTCTAAATGTTGCCTGAGGTTATGGTGAGGAGGTCTTCATTACAGATTTCTCTGTACGCATTTCTCCATCCCCTCACCTCATCATGCCAGCTGTAAATGGTTTCTCTGCGTTTCTCCTCCCCATGCTTCTATGTATCTCCTTCCTCTCAACCCCTCATGTCTTTATGTTTCTCTGAGTCGGTACATTAAGATTGAGCTTTGTACACCACTCTGGGTCTTACTGTACAACTTCCTATTAAGGTAGAAAAACATGTTGCTTATGTTTATAATGGAATGGAACCTTATGCGTGGTACAATTCACTATACCTTTGTGTATACAGTCCATTAGTGGTACATCAGTTGAAACATTAAATTCCTTGTAAAGAACATTCCAACTGTACACATATAATGTATCATCATCTGAGGAACATCTCTGCTCAGTGAATGTTACATTGCACACATAATTATATAATATGCAAGAATGTAGTCAGAATGTGAGTGATAGACATAATCCCATAGGAAGCAATACATCTTTCCGATCAACAAATACCTTGATCACAGTTCTCTGTTCCTATTTTAAAATGAATGCTCTGTCTAGACACATCCAACTTCTCTCAGCAAGAGCCATTCTTTGTTGTAAACTAAATTCAACCCGAATGCTCTTTGGTGACGTGGAAGATGACGTGACGGTTGATCATCTGTCCCGCCCTGACAATTTGATTGGTCCGAACAACTTTGGTTCGTGCATACTTGCTTCTCAACGGATCATGTCCAGACCGAACTTCCCATCCTCAAATGTTGTGGGCGGTGTCTAAGACTTACGTTCGAACTGGCATCCAGGCTATAACTCTCTCGGTTCCCTTTGTGTCATCTGTACAACATACTCTGACTTCACAAAACGCATTTTGAAATTATTTTGAAAATGAATAAAGAAAAAGAATACAATAAAATAACATTAAACAGATTTTTTTTAGTCTTCACCTGTCATTATCCCTCTTCTAAAAGGTGCTCATCATTGACTATTATTAACACTATTGCAAGCAGAAAGCTTTTCTCAGTACTCTAAGTGGTGTTTCAAATCCATTAGTGCAAATGTGCCCACCTCTATTTGCTTCTTCCAATTAAGTCACTCAAAATACTTTTTTTTTTTCAAGTGTGAGCCGTAATTGAACTTTGAAATGCGATTTCTACCAATAGGGACCCCCACTCCGGAATGTGAATTCTTATGTGTGTGTGTAAACAAATATTCAAGCATTCATGTAGCAACAACTACTAAGGGCGGGGAGAAGGGAATTATTTCACAAGGTACTTAAAGAGAGAGTACATTTTTCTCAAAATAGATTATTAAAGGGTCCCATGTTCTGTAAAATTGATCCCCTAAAAAAAATATTTTACAAAATCCATTTAAACATTATTAAATCCTAAGCCATGATGACAATTTAGGTGGATTCTCCACTCATTCTCCTTCTAGCTATTAAGGTTGCAAAAGCCAGTTTTCTTTATCTTTAGCTATTTGAACATCGTCACCTCCGAACACCAAACACGGAATATTTATTAAAGGGGTCATGAACTGGCTTTTAAAATTTTATTATATTGTTGTCTAAGGTCAACTTATGACGCTCGCTTGGTTTTTACATTCAAAAATGTCAAAATGAATAAGTAATAGGCTATTTTCTACCCTAGTTTTGAGCCTAACTAAAAAACGCTCGGTTTTTACGGGCATCTCACTTCTGAAGGCTTGAAAGTAAACGCCCACTGCTGTGAGTGGAGAACAGCTACATGTGAAACACCTAAATGTGCAGAACTGATAACTAAAATTATATAAATCGAATCCATCTTGGATATGTTTGATGATTGGTCATCGCAGTGAGAATATTTGTGTTTAGTGATTTCCTATCAATGCAATCATCAATTCCACTGACATATTTGAATATAGAGCAAAAAAAATTTTTTTCCTGGAATATATGTCACAGCTGCAGTCAAAGAAGGTCATCTGATGACTTCAAGCCTATTGATAGAGCAGTATGTTGTCATTGAATAATAATGAAGCTAATACATTGATGTCTCCCTGCAACAAACTCCCCTCCTCGCTTGCTTCCCATGGACACAGACAGCGGATGTGACTCACTAAACTCCTGTATACCATCCAGACTCTTATGAAGCGAACACAGCAGGGGTTAAGAGGGGCCATCTTCCTTCTATCTCACATCTACCAACAGCCACAGGAGAAAGTCTACCAGAAAGTGTGGTATGATTGATGCACAGACTCGTATCAACCAACATCTTAATTATTGCTTTTTTTATGGGTCCACTGCACTGCAATAATCATTTAGTCTGACTAGGGATGAGAATCATAAAGAATTTTATTGAATTTATAACCCTTCCATTAGTGATTATTTTAGTACATTTAAAGGCACACTATGCAGGAATTCAGTTTTTGTCAAACAGTGACCCCTAGAGTCGCAGTGGAGTACTTGTATTTTAACGTTACTGTCGTAAATACCACTCATGCAGAGCGTCTCTGCACTCACGGCCTGATACCCCTTTGTTTGAAGCTGTTACATTAAGGTACAAATCTTGCATAGCGTGCCTTTACATAAATTATCTAGAGGTGTTTATGGGTAGGCTTACTGTGATATTAGACTATATAGCCTATAAAAAAATTATGAATTTCAAACCTGAACTAAATTTTTTATTTTATTTTTTCAAAGATCAACAGTCTGTCATTAGTCTGTAGTCTGCCACTAAAAAATGGCGTGTTGTGGTCCCGGTACACCAGCCATGTCAACGAAACTAATGAATTCGAAAATTTGCTTATCAATATATATATATATATAAATTCTGAAACCACTTGCTCTTCCCATGCGCTAATGTTATAACAACCGTTATGAAAAATGTGCTGAGGGCCAAGTCTAAGGGGATAGTATGGAAGCTTGTTTCCGCCACTGAATGTAAAAACAAAATAAATAATTGTGACTTTTTATCCCACAATTCTGACTTTTTTTCCCTCACAATTTGCGAGTTTATATCTCGCAAATTCTGACTTTATTTCTCAGAATTGTGAGATAGTCAGAATTGCGTGATATAAAGTTGCAATTGCGAGATGTAAAGTCAGAAATGCATGATATAAAGTCAGAATTGTGAGATATAAAGTCAGAATTGGGTGATATAAAGTTCGCAATTCTGAGAAAAAAGACAGAAGTGCCTTTTAAAAAAAAGACTAAAAGTCTAAAAAAAGACTTTTTTTCTCACAATTGTGAGTTTACATCTCGCAATTCTGACTTTATATCTCGCAATTCTGACTTTATAATCACGCAATTCTGACTTTATATCTCGCAATTCCGACTTTATATCACGCAATTCTGACTTTATATCTCGCAATTCTGACTATCCATTCTGAGAAATAATGTCAGAATTGCGAGAAGTAAAACTCGCAATTGTGAGAAAAAAGTCAGATTTGTAAGATAAAAAGTCGCAATTACATTTTGTATTTTTCATTCTATGGCGGAAACAAGCTTCCATAGGATAGAGATAGGGGAGTGAGGCAAATCCATAGCTGGAGACTTTTGCATCTGTTGGTAAAACAAAATTAAGCCAATCACCATCGAGTGATTGGCCTTTCAGTCTAGCCTCCATTAGTATATCAATGTAAATTAGGCAATATTAGTTTGAAGCAGCTACAGCTGATAATGTACGAGCTTAAATACGAGAGAAGAGCTATTGAATATTTGATTGCCAACAAATTTACCAAGTTACCATACGAACAGCAGCTACAAATTAAAAGTAGACTCCGCGCTTAATGGTGCAATAACTCAGGTTGTCAAAGTTAATGCTTCTCATTTACTTTGAATGAGTGACCTAATGCGTACCGGCATGTTGCGATCACTGCAGATGTTGCATTTTTTAATACTTTAAGCATAGTCACAGGCATCATAAAATCAGATCGCCTATGCAAAAACCCTAGCGCAGATGCAGCCAATTGCGTTTACAGCAATTTTTTTACAGTGTCGACAATTGCGTTAATGAAAGTGTTCTTGGAAATAACACATAGCTTAACAATCGGAACAGCTCATATGTCAGTCAGCAGGGGATCTGACAACGTCATTTCACAAGAAGCCCATAAATGACACGTGCTCTCCTTCTAAAATTCTGCAGCACATTGCATGACCTTTTATTCCTACCACTTGAGACATATATGAGAGGTTCACCTCAGACAAATTAGCTTCCTGGCCTGCCATTCCCCTCTCGTTCCATCTAGCTGTTGAATTTATTTTTATTTTTTTACCTGATACCAGAGAGCTTAAGATCTGCACTTTTATCAGTGAGTCTTGAGGCGTGCAGGCTGTTGGCAAGCAGGGAATATCCCCCCAGAGCATAAAAAATAAGTCATTCTGGGTGCTACAACTGGGATACGGATGAAAAAATGTGGCCCAAATTCAACATGTCGAATTACATGACAAATATTGTAGTTAATAACATAATCCATTACATTACACATTTTAGGCAATGCAAGCTAGCTATTTTGATCACTTTTAGATTACTTTTGACTTAACTCATTTATTACATATTGATTACGGCTTTCTCTTTTATATCATTACAATATAAGATTATATCCTAATCATTAGGATATACTCTTATATTGTAATGATATAAAGAGATATATTCCAATATATTCAATATATTCCATTCCAATATATTCCATTCTTTGTTATGGACATGAATTGCATTAGATATTATATTATGTCAGGTTTTCCCCACTGTTTGTGTATATTCACTTACATAAGATTGATATGTCAAATAACATATACGCCAATGCTCGAATCTAATGTCATGATGTGAACCATTATTTTGAGTCGTCTTCAATTTGATACTATTTGTATACACAGGGGCGTAGGAGCAATTCTGAACCTGGGGGGGGACATTAATTGCTAGGGGTCCGGGGGGTGAATTTTTTTTGAAAAATAAACCATTAAATGACACTTTCTGGAGAGTTTTGTGCAAAGAAATGGAGAAATTGAGGCTTTCATGCATGTGAAAAACGGCAAGGTTAAGAGCATATACTTTGCATTGTTGTAGTATCAACATGTATTAGGGCATTTAGCATTTAGGCATATTACTGTTAATCAGTCATGTACTGATAAATTGTTGATTTGATTTGATTTCCATTAACTATAAAATACTAAAAAATGTACTGATAAATTGTTGATTTGATTTGATTTCCATTAACTATAAAATACTAAAACAATTAAATCAATCTATCCCTTGTGGAAAGGTTGCTTGGTAGCTAAAAGTAGGTCTAGCAATTATATTTCAAGTTTTTCACACAGATCAAACACAAATATGCTGACTGAAGAGATTGATAGTTTATTTTGAGTAGCCAGCTAACGTTAGCAGTTCTCTTGGCAGTTTGCTGATAATCCGCAGTCTGAAGTAAAATGCTCAAAACATCTCCTGAGAACAATACCAACCAAGTCTTGGTTATTTAATTTTGGTTTAGTCTTATTTTCCTTACCCTGTCATTCAAGGCCAGGGCACTTTTGTACATTTCTGGAACTTTTGCGCGCTTCCACATCCCGTGCAACTACAGATCTCCCAGGAACATATTGATGATGCGTACGTTTATCCGTGTCACCTAGATGTGCGAGCGGTGCGCGTCTCGATGCCGCGATCATAGTCGGCTGACGACATAAACAGCTGAAGAATACCGTCCGTTTTTAAAAAATTTAATTATGTATTTAAAAGCTGCAGAATGGATTAATCGGGAGACTCCAAAATTGGCAGATATAGGCAGGCAATGCAAAACAAAATCCTACATTGGGAAATAGTGGGGGGACAAAACTTAGATTTTGAAATGTGGGGGGACATGTATAATGGCTCCTACGCCCCTGTGTATACATAAACATAAAAGTCTTTTCTAATTTTTGGTGCTGACTCAATAACACTGAGTTTTAAGCATTAATGGCAGGCAGGTGCTGTAAATGGGAGGATGGCGTTTGCCACAGAAGGAGCCAGCTTGTGCAAATTATCAACCTTGAGTATTGAGCTGTCAGATGATGATGTACAATTATAATTATTAATTTGAAGAACAAAAAAATCTCTCTGAAAAAAGAAAGTATAACTCATCTTATTTTTAATGCAGAAGAAAGGTGTATTCTGTGAATGTGCGAGACGATTTACTAGCCTCAATAGAAAAATAACGAGAAGAATACATTAAAGTGCAGTAAATTATTATTTTCATATTATTACATTTTCATGATTTGTAATCACAACATTTTGTATTTTGTCAAATCAACTTAAATAATTTATGTAGTTCAGATAACAGAATATTTAGAGTTTCAGATGATTAAATCAATTTCCTTCATTGTATTAACTAAATTTTTCCATTTCAATTAACTTAAAATGTTAAGGCAACCAGGTTACTTCATTTTTTAAGTTAATGAAGTTGCCTTAAAATTCATAAAGTTCATTGAAATGAAAAAAAAAAGTTAATACAATGAAGGGGATTGATTTAATCATCAGAAACTCAAAATATTATGTTATCTGAACTACATAAATTATTTAAGTTGATTTGACAAAAGAAAAATGATGTGATTACACATTTTTAGTGTGTTTGCACTACAAACAAGCGTGTTTATGATTTAGACAATGCATTTAAATAAAATGATAAGGATTACCAGTTTACAATATCAACCAGCATAACAAGCTTTTATTGTACAGCTAAAAATAACTGGAAGCGAATGACACCGGGAGCTAGACACATGCAAATTGCAAATTGCCGTGTTTGGCTAAAAAAAAAGGTAGATATTGCTTATATTTCTAGAGATGCTGAAAAAAAAAAACTATTGCTACAGGAACAATAATGGGCTTTAATGACAATTAAATGTTGCTGAAAATGAAAAAGACAACTAATTGAATGGCACAAAAAACAAATGCACTGCTGAATGAATTGCATGTATTATGCCTAATTTTGCATCATTGCTTTATGTTACAAGTTTGCTGAAAACACTGACATGAACTCTTCATTATGTCGCAATTCATATTTGCCGCAGGTTGAAACCCACTCCTTGGTGATAATGAGCAAAAAAAATTTAACGTTTGTAGTTTATTTCATGGTCAGAGGAACTCATTGTTAAAGCTATTTTTGCACAAACCTCTATGCATCACACATGACTAAAAGAGTTTAACTGAGGTGAAGATAAATACATCGCCCACCTCAATCCTAAACCTAATAGAGGCTTGTGTAATTTGTTAGTTAGGAGACAGGAGGACAATGTGAGTGGGTGAGAAAGTTCTGATGATAGAAATTATAGATGGCCATAAAGAGGGCATTGTATTCCGTGGTAATATCTTCTTATAAAAACCTATTTCGCCAGAGATTACAATCACCAGGTAAGTACTACTCAGTTCTCATTCCAAACATCTCATCTCATCATGACCTCTGCCTCTATGCTTGTTGTGTACAAATTGTCTTTCTGTCTGTCGTGATTTCACCAAGTTTGTGTTCCTGGAACAACATCTTTGTTTTATCCTGGACCAACATTCCACATTTCCATTGGGAGAACCAAATGAGTACAAAATGGTATCATCTACATAAAAATGAATCTGAGATGTACCAACAGCTCTGGCTATATCATTGAATTGATGTAGATAGAAAAAAGGATTGGACCCAGGATGGAGCCTTGTGGCACACCTTTAAAGACAGTAAGAGTTTCGAGTTGATAAAAACCAAACCAATCCAATCAAGCTTTGCTAGTACCATGACTCTACTCATTAGCTTTCTCTGTCGAGTCAGGCTTTGATCTGGAGTTTGGACTATGTGCACATGAAAGTGTGACATCAGTAGCAAACAGCCTTGAAACATGCAATTCACTTTTTGCACGAGTCAGCGTGACTCAATTCTCTTTTCTGCCAAAGATTAAAAGATTGAAGAATCTAAAATATATAAATGCATTTGCACAGCAAGAGGAAAATGTCTTGTGCAAAGTTGTGGAGTTAGCTTATGTAGTTAAATATAGGTATATGGTGATTGAACATGTAACAATGGTGGTGAACACCACTAAAAGCCGAACCACTTTCATGGTTGCTCGGCTAAGGGTTGGCACAAACTAAGCTGAAACATATCTGACTATCCACCTAAACCGGCTTCATATTATAGGCCCCAAGAATGTAACTCAAACAAAACTCAGACTAAACGTGACAGTTACTCCAGTCCACCATTGAAAGACTCCATCGCCACATCTTTACAAAACACTGTAATGCACTAGAAAAGCTTTCTTATTGCCTTTACAGAGTTGAACTGTTCACTTCTACTTAATAAAGTGTGGAAATTACAAAATATTCCTTTATTACTTGATTTCTTGAGTACAAGAGGATTTCCGTTCCAGGCATTGGTGTGCGCTTCTGTCTCGAGAGAAGACAGCATACTGGATCAGACATCTGGACAGAGATAGAAGTGGATGGCCCAGATGCCCAACAAGAGGAGACAGTACAACAGAGTCTATAGTATAAAAGCGCCTCAGGTCATCAGGAGGCAGAATCAGTACACACTAAACAACATAACACTCACATAACCTGCAATAAGGGGCAGAAATTTTAAGGAAACCATAATTTCTCCTGTGAAAAATACATGTGCTTAATTTTATTGAATGTGCACGAGTAGTCTTCAAATCTTAAAGGTATATAAAAAATGTACTTGCAGATAAAATAATGTGAATCAAATAAAAGGCCAGTTAATTATACTTAATTATAATTATCTATCTATCATTTATCTATCTATCTATTTATCTATCTATCTATCTATCTATTATCTATCTATCTATCTATCTATCTATCTATCTATCTATCTATCTATCTATCTATCTATCTATCTATCTATCTATCTATCTATCTATCTATCTATCTATCTATCTATCATGCCTATAAATCACACTGCAAATCATATTGTTCCATAGCTGTTCATTAGCAATAACAAACATTGCTATAGGACTTAGCTGACAATTCTTTATTGACAAAAAAATAAAATAAATAAAGCTGAGAAAGAAATTTGTAACCAATTATTCATCATCATAATCATCCGTATACCATATGAAAACTTTGCTTGATGTTATAAATGTTGTCATGGAAACAATGCTAAATGTCATTCTGTGCCTTGTGTAATGACTGGCCCTATCAAACACACCATTGTTACAGTTAATCTTTAAACCCCTCACCCATGCAGGCTCCATGATGTCTGATTCCCCTGCTATGAATTATTACACTTTTGTCTCCACTCATACACTTCAAAGACACGTAGGACAATGATTGTTCTCAATGAGAGAACAGTGTGATAGCAATCCATCTTGATATTCATCTTTGTGGCTTCTTCATGTTTAGATGAATGTGATTTGAACTCGAATAACATAGGCTATAGTCCATCAACTTCTTATCTGTCAAGTTTAATAACATAATTTAACTGGAAAATGTTACATGGTCAAAAAACTGTATCGCTTTATCATTGCTTCACAAGAAAAACTATCCTTCATTGCTGGAAATGACATCATAATAGATGTTCCACCCTGTGCTTGTAAGAGTTTTTTGACATACGTAACATGACATCAGAGCAAGGCGGACCGCTTTCGGACACATTTATAACCGGCATGCGTCTTGCGCTGATCACCGGTGATCGGCTCTGCGCAGATTTTGCTCATAAGTGTCGCATTCAGTAGCGCAGTTGCTCCCCACCGACTGCGTTTGATCAAAAGCACGATGGGAAACAACTTGCTGACGACACAGCCTAATGCTCATTGGTTTAAACAACTGTGATTTTTTGTTTTCTTTTAAAATGTTTGATTTGAAACTCTGATATCATGTTTTGTGTGTTTAAATTATGTGTGGATATTCCCTAACAGTGGAACTCTCTTACCAGTGCGATCTATGGGTCTCATTCATGAAACACGTAGCAGAACGAATTTTTGTGTAAATCTGTGTGTAAAGTGGTTCTGGCGTAATTTTCGGATTCATTAAATGTTCGTATTTTCCAAATGTTAGTTGGTACGCAAGTAAATCTACACCTGCTCCCAGCTACGCGTAAATGGTGCGCTTAACATTCGAACGTTTATTCGGGTACATATTTAAACAGCATTTTGAAAAAAATATTTTATATAGTAATTACTCCAGTTTGAATCCATTTTCCGAAGTGAACTAATTCGTTTTTTGCTGTCAAGCTTAATGTTGAACCATTTTCTTCTCACTTCTGGGACTGTTCAATTAACAGATGAAACTCCATTAACTGCATCTGTAATATGCTGCCAAGCTTCCTTTTTTTAGGACCTGATACGCCACTATGTACGCTTGAAAATAAAATTGGCGTTTTGAATGAACTTCTGATAATAAAACTTCAATTTCTGCATCCGAGAAATCTTTCTTTTTCATTCGCATTCATGTTATTATATGCCTATATATAGATGTCAGTCGGATATAATGGGCGGGATTTATGGTAATTGAGAATGAACGTGCACGCGCATCCCATTTACGACTGGTTGGAATTCATTAACACACACACATTTCACTATCACATCTGACGTTTACGAAGTATTTGTGAATCAGGAGAAGAGTTTTCGGAAGGTCTCTTTACGCGCAAATCACTGTCGTATGATATTTACTTGTATATTTACGAATGTTTCATGAATGAGACCCTATTTTTTAACATTTTGAAAAAAATAAAAACCTGTCTCTATTAAAGAAAAAAACATATTGATAAACACGGAATTAAATAAGTACTTTGGGTCTCTTGTTCATTATATTTATTTTCATATACAAGCAACAAAACTTAAATTACATCAAGTTTATTAGCAACAAAAGATTGAATCCTCGCGATACCTGGCAGTAATATTTCTTTATTCTTAAACGTGTCGCTTCTTATTGTCACATTGCATGGTGCAGTGGATTAAACTACGGTAAACAGCATGGTGCAGTGGATTCAATTAGGTTTAGGTCTTGGGTAGGGTTAGACCACTAGGAGGCACCTTATGGCCCATATATATATATATACATATATATATATATATATATATATATATATATATATATATATATATATTTATATAAATAGCGCAGTCTCATCCCAAGACTTCATACAACTGACGCTTTTGACCATACGTCAACATCCGCCTTTTTAGGGTACCCTTAAACGTCGGTCAGATGACGTTATCTAATCCTAACCCTACCTCAGACCTAAACCTACCCCGTCACCTAACTGACGTAAACGTTAAAGGTAAAGCGTCAGTTGTATGATGGCCCGGGATCATCATATAACCAAAGTTTAAGGGTACCCTAAAAAGGTGGATATTGACGTTTGGTTGTATGACGTCTTGGGATGAGACTGTGTTAGCCATTCTGATTGTAGAGAAACAAGTGACTGATCGACATACAAATCGATGGCACAAACAGGGAGCCGGGACCCAAGGGCACTCAAGACATCAGATTGTCATGAGCATCACATATTGCCACAGTAGCATTCTCTACCCCAGATACAGCTCTGACAAAGATTGCAAACACTGGATTCCTACCACTGCCTATACATCTTGAGGACAGATTTTAATTGTTAATGAATGTAGCTGAGGAATGCCTAACGTGATGAATGTGAAGCTACTGATGCTACTACGTGATGAAACACTGAAGCTAACTGGCGCTGAAGGTCGAGAAGACAGCGGCACTCAGCTCAAAGTGCAGGTCATGGACACAAAGATTTCCTTCGTGTTTAATATTTTTCCTCATAATAATATATCATTTGCAAAAAAGTAAAATGCATCTGTGTAGATGAGAGAAATCATCTACTGTATAGTGTATGCGCGCTGTTCACACTCTGTATTATGGCTAAGACATGCACGCTTAAAATAGCATCTGAATGTACGCGCAATCTGTTCAACTTGCGCTCCCTGGGCGGTTCAGTGCAAAAAAAAAAATTGCCGCCACTGACTTTAGACTAGGTTTTTTCTGGTCAGTGGCGCAAATTTTTTTTTTGCACTGAACCACCCAGGGAGCCGCAAGTTCATTCCCTAGTTTACTGACGGTGCGTACTGTGAGGAAAAAGTACGCTTTGCAAGGGTGCAAAATAACGAATGATACGAATGGTCGGATGTACAAAGTCAATTGCGCTGGGTGCAAGATACACTCTTAGAAGAAAAGGTTCTACATAGAACCTTAAAAATGTTATATATATAGAACCTTAAAAGTTTCTAAAGCGCTACGTATTTGGAACCCCAAAAATGGAAAGTCGCATGTGAATGATCACAAAATTCAAGAAATGGGGGATTCACATTTCAAAATGTAATTAATCAATATCACACGAAGAGTGACATTTCAGTTTTTATCCTTCAAAAATCAGCATGATTAACATGTGATATTAAGTTACTACAACAGTTTAATAAACAATAATTTAATTACAACTACAAAATGTTGCAGAATACTGTAACATATGAATGAATTATAGCCTTTCTTCTAGGGTTCTTTCAGTATAAGAATTATCGTCCTTTCTTTTTGTCATTATAGAAACTTTTTTAGCATAAAAGTTAATTTGGAGTTGAGTAAGGAAACCTACTGTATGCTTCATATATACTCTGTTGATTTTCTCTGTTGATTTTCTCCTTTATTCTTTTCAACTCAAAAGTTAAAAGTGTAATTGATGATATTGCTAAGAGTGGCAGACAAAAAGCACCTTGGAGAAACTCAACAGCTGTTAAAATTTAAAAAGACAATGCAGAAAAGCAGAGCGAATGTGGTAAAAGACAAAACTTGTAGTCCATTATAACATCTACAAAGACAGCATCCATGCTTTCAACATGGAACTAGGCAAAGCTAGACAGACTTTCTTTTTGAGTATTATAAACAGCAACTTAAACAACACACACAGTCGTTTTGTGACTGTAAGGAACTGGCAAACCCCAAAGCCAGATTCCAGAGAAATGCTCTCAGACGCAAATGCAGTGAGTGCTTCCTTCTTCACTGAGAAAATCAATAATATCAGAAAGGTGGTTAGCACATCCTTGAGTCGCGCTGGGGTGATAGATCTGACCTGTGAAAGTAGTTGCTATGTCTTATTTTGAAGAAATTGATGGGAAATATTTGGAAGAAACCACAGCACCTTAAAACATCATCATGCGCCCTTGACACACTTCCCACATATTTTTTTAAAAGTGTGTTTGACAAGATGATACTTTGACAAGTTTAAATTGGTTTTCGACCGCATCACAGCACAGAAACAGCGCTCATAAAGATAATAAACAATATTCACTTGAAATACTGATACAGGCAAACTATCAGTGCTGGTATTGCTTTCAGAATAAGAAGATATCAAATAAATACAGTATATATATACACACACACACACACACTACCGGTCAAAAGTTTAAGGTTTGGTAAGATTTTTATGTTTTAAAAGAAGCCTTTTCTGCTCACCAAGGCTGCAATTTTTTTAGAAAAAATACACAAAAAACACAGTAATATTGTGAAATATTATGACAATTTAAAATGACTTTTTTATGTTAATATATATTAAAATGTAATTTATTCCTCTGAAAAAAGCTGAATTTTCAGCATCATTACTCCCAGTCTTCAGTGTCACATGATCCTTCACAAATCACTCTAATATGATGATTTTATGCTCCAAAAACATGTATGATTATTATCCATGTTGAAAACAGTTTTTTACATTTTTATTTCAGGATTCTTTGATGAATAGAAAGTTCAAAAGAACAGCTTTTATCTGAAATGGAAAGCTTTTGTTACATTAAACACTACCCTTTAAAAAGTTTGGGGTCAGTAAGAATTTGTATTTTATTTTTGGGGAAATAAATAAGAAATCAATACTTCTATTCATCAAGGATGAGTTACATTGATCAAAAGTTACAGTAAAGACATTTATAATGTTAAAAAGATTCTAATTAAATAAATGATGTTCTTTGAACTTTCTGTTTCAAAGAATCCTGAAAACAAAAATGTAAAAAACTGTTTTCAACATGGATAATAATCATACATGTTTTTGGAGCATAAAATCATCATATTAGAGTGATTTGTGAAGGATCAAATACACCATTTGTCTCTACAAAAGAGGGGCCCGGGCCCGGCAGAAAAAGTTGCACTGCATTATGCCTGGTTCAGATTACACGTTTTTAGCCCGATTTTGTCACGATCCGTTTGACGTAGGGTGTCGTGGGGATTCGTAAACGACAACGGGCGTACGGGATGCAAGATTCGAATCGTATCATCTCGTATAGTGTGTCATAGTGGGAGACAACCTACGTCACGTCTGCGATGCTTCACGACATCACGACAAAAAGACTAGCATGTTTAATTTTTGTAATGGTCGTTCACGACGCTTCCATCACATGTATGAGGTTGACCAATAGGAGCACATCTTTTCTGTACACAACTTTCAAAAATGGCGAAACGAAAGAGAGACTATGGTGCTAACGTTAAAACTAAAAGTAAAAATATATAAGAAAACAATAGTTTACCTCAAGTTCTCTTTGGAGGATTGACAGCCCGTACTGTCCTCTTCGAGCAGGGTTCTCAAGTCTCATGCAATGGCCGTGAGACATACGCAATTCAACCAGTCCACACGCTCACACGCCACACCGTGTATTTCTCACGCTGAAAAGGCAATGCCGAGCAATCCAGGAACGTGTCCATTGTCGGGTTTTTCTGAACACAGGACAGCTAATACAACACTCACCGCTTCATCCATTGTTTGTTTACGTTCATTTCCGGAAGTCACGCGCTAGTTTCGCTTTCTTGATGACATCACGCGCCGTTAAAGACGGCATGCGATGACAGGTCAGGAAGCAACGTGTAGTCTGACATTGTGTCTTGTCCACGACACGACAAGATTTTATTATTCAAAATCGCGTAATCTGACACAGTGACTATCGTAGCAGACAAAAAAAAACGTGTAATCTGAACAGGGCATTAGGCAAACTGTGAGCCTGATGTGGCTTGTCAAATAAAGAATGTTTTGAAAGGCTCTGAAGAAGTTATTTTTAACCACATCTGTTTGAAACAACACAACATGTAACAACAAGTTTGTTCTCCCTCTGGAACGCACTGTTAATGAATGAAATTACGAAAGAGCTGAAAGATTTTCAACATGACACTATAATGGGATGCACCTTCCCACAAATATCTGACCTCCTACTTTGCTGGTCAACGTGTAAGTGCTATTATTGAGAAGTGAGACTCAAATAATAGGTTGTACTGAGCGGCAGTTCTTGTTGAAAGGTATAAACATAATCTATCTTCTGAACCACTCCAGAGAGCAATTCTGTCCCAAAAAATCTTTCTTAGCACTGTGTAAAGACCTCGAACTAAAACAGAGACATAATAGCAGTTAAGGGATTGTTCACCAAACGATTTAAAATTCTGTCATCAATTGCTCACCCTTATATCATTTTCAAACCTATTAAACTTTAATTTATCTTCAGAACACATCTTTTTAATCAAATTTGAACAATTTCTGTCCCCCAGGTATAACTACAGTACCACTTTGACATTTCAAAGTTCATCAAGAGATCATTAATCTAATTCATATGAATTGAGCGGTTTACTTTGAATATTCTGAAAGACACTGAGCACTTTATATGATGAACAGATTTAATTTAGACTATACGATTAATGGTGAACTATCCCTTTTAACTGCTGCTTTTCTCACCTCTGTCACTTTAGCGAATGCATATGTTTGAACCAAGCTCTGCAATTCAGCAATCCAGTGAAGTCACATTTATTTATATAGCACGTTATACAGTTGATTGCTTTAAACCAAACAGATTTACAATAGTAAACATGACAAACGGTGTCAGTGTTGCTTTCAAATGAGAATTACACTTCAGTTTACTAGAAAGCAGCTCTCCAGTGTTTTCACTCACGGTTGTCTTACTCAACAGAGGACATCACAAAAGGTTTAAAAGGACTAAAATATATATATTATTTGTGGGGCTGCCCAAGGATGTACATCTTTTTGCAGACCTAACTCTAAGAGATGTATTTTCTCTTTAGCATTACAATGAGAAATTAGCCAAATTAAATCGAACTGATATGCAGACTGTGAGCTTGTCTCTGCTAAACCTCAACTTTTTAATTAACACTGATTATTTGATTCTGTTTTGATGTCTTTTGTTACTGCTTTCCAAACCAAATCTTTTGTGCAAAAGCTGATGATTAAAACACACACTCTCTCACACACACTTATTTTTAAAATACAATAAAACAAATTAAAACTGTGATACTGTGAAATATTGCTACAATTTAAAAATCTATTTTAATCTATTTAAAATGCAGTTTATTCCTGTGATGAAAACCTGAATTTTCAGCATCAGTACTCCAGTGACATGGTCCTTCAGAAATCATTCTAATATGCTGATTTAGTGCTGATTTTTTCATTATTTACTCTCACTACAATCAACAACCTCTTGAAATGTTATTTGGTTTGTGTTATGTGGTAACAAGCTGGTGTTTTTCACACTGTGTGAGCCTTTTGCTGCAATTGCAGTAGTAAATAATTTACTACAAAGCTGCCATTCATGCCAGTCACAGTCACTGCTTTCCGAATGTGTTTGCTGTGTTTATGAATGCTGCTTGTTATAGCAGCTAGTACATTTCTAATTTTAGTCTTCTTAAGTTTTTTTTACCTGCTTGAACAGTGCACTTCAACAGTTCAGGGTTATGCTGAACCCCAGCATTACCAGACAATATGAAAAATACAGCTCTCTACGGCATGAACTCCATAACAAGTCTCTCCAAGTCCTCTGTTTAGGTGGACCGTATTCTGCATCATCAGCACCATCTGACAAGGCTTGGTACTTATTAATATCCTCTTGTGCGGGTGCACTTACTGATTTTACCAGCCCGTTCTCATCCTTTAGCGTCACATAGAACGCAAAACTGCGCTATACTACGCACATGGCACCCTTTATCGAATATACACAGCGATCCCAAGGTGTCATAAATCCTCTAGCGTAATATGAGACCAGTGTTGGGGAGTAGTTAACTATAAGTAGCGTAGCTACTAACTTAACTACATTTTTCAGTAGCTTGGCAGTAGCTCAGTTGCTTTTTAAACAGTGTAGCTTTTCCAGTAGCTAACTACTTTTTGCAGCAAGTAGTGGTAAAGCGCAAGCAAAAGCTACATTGCTACATTGTCGAGCCTGCGCGAATCAGCGCGATCACGCGATGCAAGGATATTCTTCTTCTTGTTAGATTACAAACTAATTTTTTTGCCATTACCGCCACCTGTTGTTTAATCACGCATCTTGCGGCTAACGGTTCACTGACATACAGAAGTGGGTTGACACACCCATATTATGATTATATAGCAAGACGTAACAGCAGATTTGGAGGATGGAGAGACAGCTAACGTTAATTCCCATGGCCTCATTTGTCCAAGTTCAATCAGTATTTTTGAGAAAATGTTCTACATGCAATTTACGTTGGATGTATATTTCGTTCTTGCAATGTTGTAGGCTATTTGTTGCACTTTTGGAAACAGTCTGAGATATTTGAGAGTTGTGTGTAATAAAACAATACTCTTTGAAATCGTAATTGCATTGCCTTGTTTTAAACACTAAATATTTTACTTAAAACATTCCTCAGACACTTATTCAGTTATTTATAATATACATTGTTCAAAAAAAGCAAAAGAGTTTCAATGTAGCTATACTTTTTGATAGTAACTTGTAGTGTAGCTAACTACTTTTCTAAACGGGTAGCTTGACTGTAGTTAATCTACTTTAACTTTCGAGTAGCTTGTAGCTTGTCAAACTACAGTTTCAGAGTAGCTTCCCCAACACTGTATGAGACTACCCTACCCTACCCCACACCTAAACCTACCCATCTTCATTAACAATTTCCCATTCTGTTCATTGGGATGAAAAATCTTTAAAAATTTAAGATTATTATTTTTTTGAGTCTCTTTCAATTGTGCTTGTTTCAAGCAAGCTGATTGTGTTCTTCGCTCAGGCTGTGTTCTCTCCTCTGCTCTGGCAAAGATTTTGCCGTTCTGATGTGCTTGATTTTGACTCAGGCTTTGGCCAGTTATCCCAGGCCGTTTACACAAGAACGCTCGCGGGCTGAAAACATAAAAATATTTTATCGGATGTGCCTTTTCGTTTACACGGCGATGACGTTTTTTGGGCTTAAAAACGCAAAAAAGTGAAACCAACCTCCAGAGTGGAAATCTTAAAAACGCTCTCACCGCCGCGTTCCTGTGTAAAGGGTAAAAACGCAAAAGTCTGTCTTGACAGTGAAGGTTGTACGCAGGCGCATGGACTTGGTGTTGTTGTAGTATGCACTCCTAGCAGCCTGGAGTGCATACTGACATTGAATTTCACACACTTTTGCGTCACCATTTGCACGCGGATTTCCCCCACAAAACGCTCTTCTAAACGCAGAGATAAAGTGATAACACAATGCCACTTTTGCGTTTTCTCTTCAGAATCGTTTCCGTGTAAACCAACACAGTCTCATGAAGATGCGTATCATATACCACGAATGTCATTCTTGTGGCATTTATACTCCAAAAATGGTTTTTGCGTGCTTATGCTACGCACTAAAAAACCCTGGGGTAGGTTTAGGGGGGAGGGGGTGGGGAGTTTGTGCGTATTACACGCCAAAAGTGTGTATCATATGCACGCGAAAAACGCATAGCATATACACGCAAAAACTGTATTTGGCGTATAAATGCCACGAGAAATGACATTCGTGCTATAGATACGAACTTTCATGAGATCGGGCTCGTGTAAACATAGCCTCAGGTATTACATTCAGCACATCGCCATGGTGCCAAACCTCTCTATGTTTTCATAGTAGAGGTGCATCAGATGGACTGGATAAAGACTTGATTAATGCCGCCACATCCACTCTATTTTGCTGGTGTTGACTCTCCACATCTACCTCCACACTTCTGAAAAATAAAGTATATGTGCCTCATCATAACGCATAATATGGAGGTGTATCTAACTCAATCTGAAAAACATGTTTCAACCTACTTGACTGCTTTCCTGGTCTTCATTTCCATACCACCATCAAGGCTTCATATAAATAATTCAGCATTCCTAATTTCATAACTTGTCGTTCAGCGAAAATTGAAATGTGACATTTTTAACAAATGTATCCACATGAGATAATAAACAGAATAAGACAGAATTCCATTTGCCTTGGTCTCATAAATGTATTATTTATATTGTGTTGAACAATCTTGAAATCATTCTCAAGAATTTCTTGAAACCGAAAGACAAACACTTAAGGATAATTGCTATAAGCCATAAAAGTACAGCTTGAACAAAACTGCCTCTGAAAACTGAATTTAACCATCACCTTTGTATCCAGGTCTCGAAAGAACAAAATGTGCACAATGTGAGCTTCACAAACTGCAATTTCGAGTTGGGGATGCCATTCAGGAAGCTATTTGTTTATGCAAAAAAAAAGAATAATAATTGCACATGCAAATTCATGGCCAAAAATCTTAGGTTTTGAATAAGTGCTCCTTTTCCTTTAAATGCAGTATTGCCTGGATGGGTTTTCCTATTTATGCTGTGTAATGTGCTTATCATCCTAATCTTCTGCCTACCCAGTCTACGCTTGTGTAACTCATTTTGTGAGCATTTGATATTTGTGGTTCCTTGAACACTAGCTTATGAGAATGTGCATCAGCCTTGTATTTACCAAGGAGGCGAGAAGGGCATGCAAACTTAAAAGGCCCACCGAAGTCCCTTGAAACGCATATCATTATTCACCGTGTTAACGTATAATTTCAAATGAAACAGGAAGATTCAGAACAGCTCCACTTCCTTTTTAAGATTCAGACAGGACTATTTTTTCAAGTTTCTTTGAGTTTATTAAAACACATTTTATCTTTGATGGTATAGTTCCTTATGGGGGTTCTTACTCAATAAATAATTAACATACAGAGCTTTAGCATTAACCCCCATAGAACCATCAGCTTGAGCAATGTACTAATGATTAAGGCACTTTAGCAATGTCTTTAAAGCAAAACAGTGTTCGACATGGCAAATCGTCAGAAAAGAGGATGTTCACTGTAGCTTAGCTATGAGGATGAGTGTCCATTACAGCTAGGACTTGAAAGCCTTGGTAATCTAAAACAATAGAAGATGACAGCCATAAGGAGCACAGTAATTTGCTTGATACTTGTAGTGGTGAGGGGGGACGGTTGTGAAACAGTTTGAGCATGCATTCTGAGCAATAATGTATTGAGAATAAGGAGTCACGTGCCGATTTGGGCGGGGTCTGAGCCAGTCGGCCATGATGGTTGGAGACTGCTATCGGTTACCAGCGGCAACGCCTTTAGAACCCTACGTTAGAACCCCACAGAGGCGGACTAAACATTTCCAGAGCTCTTTAATTTTCACGCATTTATTCTTGGCAGGACAGAGACGATCTAAGAATATCGAGAGAAAAGGAAGACAGTAAAGCAACGCTCACGTCTGTCGAAGATTAACGCCCATTACCTTTACGGGCAAAACGGGCATGTCATGAGCTTCGGTCCAGATGTAAATATGTGTCGAACTGCAGTATCAGTTTCAGGCAGAATCAGACAGAGAAAGCCGCGAATGAAGAGAGTCAAACAGAACCTCACCACACACGGCTCTTACTAAACGTTTCTGAATGATAATTTGCTACATTTTTTAACTTTATACACGTTTGTTTTACACAATAGCATCTGACTGGCAACAATAGCAACTGACTGGCTACTAATGTTATACTCAAACAGCGTTGGCATGTTTACGTTCTTGATCAAAATCGAAAATAACGTCATAAAGCATATATACATGTAAAATATGTTTAAAACATTAGTACTTATAGAAAATTCAGGTCCATAATGTTTGTACGCGTTTGTCGTAGACACAAAATAGCATAGTCTAATTAGTAGTGGCTATAAAGTCAGTGCTGGCATTTGAAAACAATAAAACACAACCTACGTCTTGAATTATACATGCAAATACATTTGAAATGATTAAGTCTTAGCCTACTTACAGGTTGTGGCCCAACAACTGCTGCCTCTTGTTTTAAATTCGGAACTGCTTCATGTTTTAGTAACAGTTTCTTGTTGAATCCGGTGTTGAACTCGCTAGATTACGATCGTCATTTTCAGGAACATAATCAAACATAAATTGTATCCATTGTTGTCGAAGTAGCGTCCGTGGGAAATTTGAACACAGAAGACCTGACCGCTGCGCTGAACAACACACTCGACGAGTTCGACGTGCCTCAGGAATATATGCGTATGCCATTTTTTGCATATTCTGAGGGAGGGGTTGATGCACATGTGTAGGTTAATGTTATTTTATCGTGGTTTATCGCAAAACCGGTTACTCGTCCCATCCCTACTCTGCTTACACTAAACTTTCAGCGCTGCAACTTTGCAGATACTGTTCATGCACCAACAGCAACATTACACACTATTTAAAATGAAAAAAAGTGAAATCGCAGTTAACCCCCACTTTAAGTTGGGTCATTAGTCTATTTTTTAAATGTAACTACTTAATACTTGGTTCATGGTTCAGAGAACATTCAAAAGTAATATCCCCTTGAAACTTACAAAATGATGCAGTTTTTTGTTTGCTGGATACAAAAAGGAGTCACTGAAACTCCCCACCACTAATACACAGACTGATGCACAAGTGAGAACTGTTGCACTATTATATCAGCACTCTTGAAACACAAAGGTGATGGAAAACAAACTATGAAACTATAGCAGCAAGTTCCTGTGTGCATAAAGACATTGATCTATGTAACATTGCAATGCAAGACTCTTATATACTTTTATTAACAAAGTCAGGGCTGATTAAGTTTTCTCTTTGAACAGACCAAAATAGCGAACCTATCCCTTGGGGCAATCTCTTACCCAATAGAAATGTGAGGGGAAGTAATGTTCATTTGAATTTATGCTCCTCTATTGCTGCAAGGGTACCTATCCTTTTATGAGATTTCGAGAAATTAACTTTTCAGGGTTAGAGGAACCTTATAATCTATGAAGTAAGAATAAGAAAGGAAGCTATACAATATTTTTAAAGCACGCATTCTTATAGCAGATAATCTTCCAATTTAATACTCTACCAGGACACGGCAGGTCAAAAGTCTTGTCATTCGAATTCTCAGCTGGTTGCAACTGCTCTCTAAGCAAGTTTGCGAAGCATGTTATACATGTGGAGAGGGGTTTGATAAGTTCTTCTGTTCTCCCCGGTGACAGGATGTCTATACCTGACTGGGTTTGGGAAGGAGGGGTTGTGTGGTTGTTTATACATGGCAAGATTTAATGAGAACAGACAGGGAAGGGCCGTATGTGTTGCTGTGCCGACAGCTCAGCTTCCTGTAGCAGCGAAACAGGGCCAAGCTCAGATCTGTCTAAAACACCCTCTGAAGCTGAATTGAGCTTGACTTCTGCCACAGCACCCTCTCCTGTCTACAGGTCTGGGTGTGTGGGAGGGACCTTGAGGTCACTATGAAATTAAATTTTCTTGCAGCTGCAGTGCTGACACCTTCCCTTTAATACAAAACCTCACTGAAATCAATTACTGTCATGCAAATGCTTAGGAAATATATTATAATCAGGAGCTCACACCGTACTCATTGCATAATCAAATGTTGCATTTATTCTGGGCGCCAATGTTGAGACCCGCTTCATCATAACGGAGTGCAATGCAAAAGCCACATCACGCCTCAGTGGGTAAATTATAATTAAAATATGGTTATACGATTAATTAAAGGGTTATAATTGTGAAAAAAGAGCTGCAAATCCCACATGTCCAAATATTTGTTTTTAATTAAGAAGACTATAAATGAGAACATTAGCCTAATGCTAATTTTTGTCAGAATAAATAAATTTCACAAAAAAAGATTATAAAAAAAGTTTGCTTAACTATAGAGATATCTGATTCACCCCTTTGGCTTTATTGATTTCAATCAAAGTATGTCCATGTTTACAATAATGTTTTATGTGAAATTCAGTGTCTTCATGATTACTTTTCCTGTGTACCCTACATGCATCATTGTCTACCGTGAATGAGATTATAATGTTATTCCCCAATACAGATGAACAGATCCAATGTTACGTCTGAGTTCGACATATTTCTCTTGATTGTTTATTTGCCTATATGTTAAGTTGACACTGCAGCGATGTGCTGCGTACAGTACTAGGGTTTTCCTCAAGTTAGGATTCCCCCTGCTGGACATATAAAATGCTTAACGAAGCATAATGGACTAATAGAGAGATATAAAAGACCAAACTCGCAGGCAAGCGGTAGGACTCAAAGAGAATATGAACCTAATGCACAAAGTTTAATGCTCAGCGTTTCTCAGTGATACTGGCATAAAGTTGGCTTGAAATTGGACATTCGCACATTTAGGACGCTCTAAACATACGACATTGGTTTACACGTTTCTAACTTCAATAGCATTTGAAGAAAACAACTTACAGTCATAAAACCAACTGTTATGTGTTCATGTAGGTGTCAGGCATAATGTGCAATTTATACAAATAAATTAAAGTTTGCTATTGAAGTTAGAAATGTTTAGGCCTATAGGACTACCAATGTTACTTTAGAGATGGTCCCTAAAGTGTACGAACGTCCCATTTTATATTTAGTCATTTAGCAGACGCTTTTATCTCAAAGCGATTTACAGTTAAACTAACAATATAGGTCAACAATATGAAAGTGCTATGATGCCCTTCCCAGTATAATCTAATCGCAGTACATGTATGTAGGCATACTTCCCCAACAAGGTGCGAGTTTGGTCTTCTATATCACTGTATTAGTCTATTAAAGGGATAGTTGAAAATTGTTTAGCTTACCTCAAGGACATCCAAGATGGAGGTGTCTTTGTTTCCAGTAGTTTCAATTTTGATATTTTTAGGTCAAACCGTTCTTTTCTGTCAGTCATATAATGGATGGTCACCACCTCAAAGAGCATGCACAGAGAAGTCCAAATTAAACATGATTTAATGACTCATAAATGTAAGTACACTTTGATTGAGTGGTTTGTGTGAGAAAACGAACAGCATTTATATAGTTTTTATCTCTTGTAACCACAGCCACGTCCAAGTGATCTGAGGGCGCGGGCGCTTTGTGGCTGTGGTTACAAGAAGTATGTAAATACTGTTCGTTTTCTCACACAAACTGCTTGTTTCATATCTGAAACATACCAAAAAGCTAAAACATACCAAAAATTAATTTCAAAGTTAACTATCCCTTTAAGAGCTAAGGTCGACTAACAGCAGATGTAGATTATGCTCAGTAATACTGCTGCTATTCCTGCAGTTCCTGGATTTCACCGTTGAATTTACTGTCAAATTTGAACCACTGAATTTGTGGAAGCAAATTCGCAAAGCGAAATAAAATGAACCTAAAACTGTCTGTTGAATATAATAATAGGTTGCATCTTTAATCAGTTCAAATATTTTGGAAGTGAAATATGAAAAAGGGAATGGATTATTTTTTAACTAATGAAAATGTGTTTGAATGTTTTGAATTTAAATATTCACAGCTTAAATATTCAACCATGCTAAATTTCAGCCCATAAAAATGCAAGCCCTAAAAATACAAGCAGGGTTAAAGCAAGTAAGTTAGTAGGCTACAATTCAACAGGCTCTTTGTTTTAAAACATTTGGCATTATTTTACTTCCATAGGTCTTATTAACCTCCAAATGTTATCGCGAGTTGGATTTGTGAATATTTGTTTGGCACAGCGTGAAAATTTGCGCTAGCCAATTTGTAATCTATGGAAGCTTGTTTCCGCCACTGAATAAAAAAATAAATTAAATAATTGTGACTTTTTATCTCACAATTGCGAGTTTATATCTCGCAATTCTGACTTTATTTCTCAAGAATTGCAAGATAAAAAGTCAGAATTGCATGATAAAAAGTCGCAATTGTGAAGTTATAAAGTCAGAATCCGAGTTATAAAGTCAGAATTGCAAGATATAAAGTCAGAATTGCGTGATATAAAGTCGCAATTGCGTGTAATAAAGTCACAATTGCGTGATATAAAGTCAGGAATTGCACATATGAAGTCAGAATTGCGTGATATAAAGTCAGAATTTGAGAGATATAAAGTCAGAATTGTGTGATATAAAGTCAGAATTGTGTGATATAAAGTCAGAATTGCGAGATATAAAGTCAGAATTGTGTGATATAAAGTCAGAATTGTGTGATATAAAGTCAGAATTGCGAGATATAAAGTCAGAATTGTGTGATATAAAGTCAGAATTGTGTGATATAAAGTCAGAATTATGTGATATAAAGTCAGAATTGCGACTTATCAGGCCAATTCCAAGGGGAAAAAAGACTAACTTTTTTCCCCTCAGAATAATTTAAATCTCACAATTCTGACTTTATATCATGCATTTCTGACTTTATAACACGCAATTGCGACTTTATATCTGCGAATTCTGATCTTTATATCAACTAATTCTGACTTTATAACTCGCAATTCTGACTTTATAACTCTGCAATTCTGACTTTATATCTCGCAATTCTGACTTTATATTTCGCAATTGAGACTTTATATCTCGCAATTGCGACTTTATATCTCGCAAATTGCGACTTCATATCTCGCTAATTGCGACTTTATATCACCCAATTCTGACTTTATATCACTGCAATTTCTGACTTTATATTAAGCATCTTCTGACTTTATAACACGCAAATGCGACTTTATATCTAGCAATTCTGACTTTATATCTCGCAATTCTGACTTTATATCACGCATATTCTGACTTTATAACTCGCAATTCTGACTTTATAACTCTAATTCTGACTTTATATCTCGCAAATTCTGACTTTATATCTCGCAATTGAGACTTTATATCTCGCAATTGCGACTTTATATCTCGCAATTGCGACTTTATATCTGCAATTGCGACTTTTTATATCACCCAATTCTGACTTTATATCACGCAATTCTGACTTTATATCAAGCATTTCTGACTTTATAACACGCAAATGCGACTTTATATCTAGCAATTCTGACTTTATATCTCGCAATTCTGACTTTATATCACGCAATTCTGACTTATATAACTTGCAATTCTGACTTTATAACTCGCAATTCTGACTTTTATATCTCGCAATTCTGACTTTATATCTCGCAATTCTGACTTTATATCTCGCAATTGCGACTTTATATTTTGCAATTGCGACTTTATATCACCCAATTCTGACTTTATATCACGCAATTCTGACTTTCCATCTCGCAATTCTGAGAAATAATGTCAGAATTGCGAGAAGTAAACTCGCAATTGTAGAAAAAAAGTCAGAATTGTGAGATAAAAAGTCGCAATTACCTTTTATATTTTTCATTCTATGGCGGAAACAAGCTTCCATAGTAATCTAATCTTTGTGTTTACAAAAAAAAAATACGTGCTAATGCAACAGTGTGAATGATAACGATGTTTCCTTTGGGGATGAGAGAATCAAATCCCTAAATAAACTCACCCCTTCCCACCAACGTAATTCGTCCTTTGGTTTAGCTGGAATTAGTGAATGTAACTGTTACATGGCTAAACAAGAAACACTAGCCGCAAGTTCGGCAGAACACAACTGACCTATGATGATGACAGTTCAAACTGACACGCGCAGCGAGAGCGAGCGCGGGTGTTGTCACGTGACTCGCGAGGGAATTTGAAGAAGAGGCGCGCGCTGCAGCAGACTGACGCGGACATTCCCACATCACTGTCCAACTGAGGTTGCTTCGGAGATACATACTGATTAATATTGTTTAAAACTTTCTACAGAATTTCCATTTATTTAAAAAGTAGCCTACTTTCTCCGCTCTCTGTAAAAGTGCAGGTTGTTGCATTTTTTTGCTGCTATTAACTCCTTCACCAAGACAAATGTAACCTTACGAACAGGTGTCTTGTTGAATGACAAACGACTCATCTGTCTTTGGCGTTTTTGAGGAGAGCTACATCTGAACTTGAAGATCGGATTTTAGAAATAAATGGATGATATGAAATAACCGAGGGTGTTTTTAGACAGTGAGATGAACAAACAACTACTTATTTCAAGGTCATTGGATTTATTTTAATGCTCTGATCATTACGGGAGAAGTGCATCAGGTAAGTCTGAAAATTATTTTAATTAGAAAAAATAAATAAATTCGGCGACTGTTAAGTGAGTAGATTGGGACATGTGTTCGACTTGTAATGCAAAATCAAAAAAATGCATGCTTACATAGTGTAAACAAGCAATGCATTTATTTAAACTTAGTGCAACAGACTAAATGAGAGTAGCCTAATCAGTATCAAACTTACATTTATTTTTAAAATAGTTATTATGGCAATTTTTGTAATTGTGGAATGCATTATGCTGAGGGTCCAGTTCAATATCTGAACAAAATACTCAAAAATGTGTTTTCTTTTTTAAATCCCACTTTAGAACTGTCAAATAAAGGAGCTTTTTCCAGGTACTATCCCTCTCCTGGAATCATTATCATCATGGATCGTCTGTAAACCTCATTGTGCAGCAGGTAGCCGAACGAATGCAGCAAACACACACCTTTGCTCTTCAGTAATGAGTGACAGCTCTCTAACATCTGAGAACATCATGTTTCAGGAGCTGACTGCAGACGCTCTGAACGGCAGTTGTGACTCTACCATGCCCACGTGTAACAATGGAACAGGTGAAGCGGCATCTGCAGCTGCCCACCTTTTCCATAGCAGCGAAAGTGAGGGTGATAATTACCTTCACTCTTTGCGCAGTGTCAGCTGTGTGCAACCTCGCCGTCCTGTGGGCTGCCAGCACCAATAATAAGCGCAAATCCCATGTGCGAATATTAATCATGAACCTCACCGTTGCTGACCTCCTGGTGACTTTCATTGTGATGCCGGTGGATGCTGCTTGGAACATTACGGTTCAGTGGTTGGCTGGGGACCTGGCTTGCAGATTGTTAATGTTTCTGAAGCTCGTGGCTATGTACTCCTGTGCGTTCGTGACCGTGGTCATTAGCCTGGACAGGCAGTCGGCCATTCTCAAACCCTCTGGCCATCAATAAGGCTAAAAAGAAGAACAAAGTAATGCTGAGTGTGGCATGGGTGATGAGTTTTGTTCTCTCTGTCCCTCAGGTGAGGAGCTGCTTAAGTGATTTTTCATGTTTTCTTTGTGTCTTATCTCAGTGTGCTGCATTACTCAAATTCACAAGAACCCCCAGAGTCTAGCTTAACACTCTGAATTATATAGAGAGATCAAAATGAAGATGACTGGCAGTTGAACTACTTGTCTTCTTGAGCTTACACTCTTAGAAGAAAAGGTTCTATATAGAACCTTAAAAGGTTCTATCAGCGCTACGTATTTGGAACCCCTAAAAGGTTCTATACAGAATAATAATAAGAAGCCTTTAGGGTTCTTTGTAACCAGGAAAAAGGTACTATATGGAACCTTTTGGGTTCATTCATTATCATTTGTTTTGTCCTTTCCGGATTAAATCTTTAATATTATTGACAAACATCAAGAATTCTAAACATATGGGAATGTATGTAAATGATCATAAATTTAAGATATGTCATTTTATGTAGTTAATCAATATCACACGCCATTTCAGTTTTTCTCCTCCAAAAATCAGCATGATTAAAAAGTTACTACTACAGTTTAAACAATAATTTAATTACAACTACAAAATGTTGCAGAATAATGTAATAAATTGAATGAATAATAGCCTATAAACCTTTGTGCCAAAAGGGTTCTGTCTTGTCATTATAGAACATTTTTAGAATAAAAGGTTCTTTGGAGTTGAGTAAAGAACCCTATGCTTTATATATAGAACCCCAATGAACCTTTTTTTTTCAAAGAGTGTAGACTTGAAATATTAATATTTGTTCGTTTTTAGTCAGATTTTAAACTGCAAATGCATTCACTCTTGATAAAAAATCTATTTGAAATGTTTTACTATTTTTGTAAGTCTGCTATACAGTTTTTAAAACTGAAAATTCTGTCATCATTTACTCAGCCTCATGTTTGACCTTCTCTCTTCCATGAAACACGAAAAGAAGTAATGTCCAAACTGCTTCAAGGCCATCAAGTAGTGTGTGTGTGTGTGTGTGTGTGTGTGTGTGTTTAAATCATTAGTCACATTCATTCCATCTTTGATCTCATTTACATTAAATGCCACTTCACAACATGCTTGTCACTAATCTAATGCCATACTCTATATACGTCAATGCACCAAATTTGAATATTAAACAAATTTGCACATATTAAAATCATCATAAAAGACATGAAAGCCATGGCAAAAGGAAATTATGGTACTGCTTTTAGAACTTGACCATTCTGAAACCCTTCTGTGTTTTATGGAAGTAAGAAAGTCATACATGCGTGGAACAATATCAGGATGAGTAAAGGATGACAGAATTTTTATTTTTGGGTGAACTATCCCTTTAAAGGCAGGGTAGGTAGAAATGTAAAAACTTAAAAACTTTTTCCAAATTTGTTTAAACTGTCTATGTATACCAATACATTATTAAAATGTAAGTACTCTGAAAAAGAAAGTATAAAAATCGCGTGTAAGTAGTCCTCTCAGTGCTGCAATAAACACAGCTCATTATTTCCAACCGGGATAAAAGAAATGATTGGCTACCATGGCGACCAGCACTGCTGCTTAAGAACATCCCACATATGCGCGCACGTTTGCTCGAGGAGTGGAAGAGGCACGGAAGCTAGGAAGAATCGCAATTATGGCAGCGAAAGAGCAGTCAAAATTCACAGTTACCTGCATTCACAGTCAGCGAAGGGAAACTAGGCAAAAAAGGAAGACAGTATTTAAAAAGTGAAACTCGCCAAACGGTTCGCCTCCAAGGGTCCGGTGGACACAAATTTACGGCGACGATGATCCCCACAGCGCTGTTCGGCCATCCAGAGTAAATACAAAGCAGTGACTCTCGATAGATGCTCGGTCGACATAAAAAAATTTCCGCCAACGGATTTTGATTCTGACGCGCGTAAATTTTGCTTCAAACTTTTGTTTTCTTGGCGTCAGTTTCACTCTTGACATGCAAATTAACACAAAGTGGTCAAGCGTTAAACTATTAAACTATACTATTCAGGCGCGAATTTGACGCGCTGTTCGCGTCCGGTGTGAATTCTAGGGCCCTATAAAATCCGTTTAATTTTTCCCAAATTCCATTTTTTCCCCCAAATTCAGTTTTTTCCATTTAAATTTTTGCAAATTCTGTTTTTTCCATTTCAATTTTTGAGAATTCATTTTTTTTTACCCTTTACTGTTATTTTAGTTGTAAAAAGAGTGTGCTTTTTATTCCGTGATCACAGAAATTATAGGGCCCTAGAATTCACCATAAAGGGTGCCGTGTGCTTTGGATGTCTACGCTTTGGCAAAAGCGTCGTATATGACGCCTTGGGATGAGAATGCGTTGAGTATTCTCCCAAGACTTAGAAGCTATTAGAATCAGGGCTATAAAGTGTTGCAAATTCAAAGATGTTCAAAGATTAGTTCAACAATTACAGTACTTAGAGCGTTTTCATCAGCCCTTTAATTTCACCTCAGATTTAACATAATGACTGGTGCAGAGAAACTCATTATGTATGATCTATAAGCTTGTCTCCTTATGTCATGGGGACCTCAATTTAGGTCCCCACAATGACACGAGTGCCCTGTGTGCATTCAGGTTGAAACCCCAAACACGAATACACACAGACACACATCCACATTTTCCATAGACATAATGATTTTATATAGAAACTGTATATTCGATCCTCTTACCCTAAACCTACCGATTACAGAAAATGTTCATTTTTACATTTTCAAAAACATAACTTAGTATGATTAACCCCTTAACTGTCACTTGCCCGTATACAGGCAATCTAAATTTACTTCACTATATTACTATTAAATTCTAATCTAGTCATGACAAACTCTATATCGTTGGAAAGGTCTAAGTCTCCTAAATAGATATTTTAGCGCTTTCTTTCTTACAAATTATGAATGAACAGTAATATAGGGCCCTATAAAATCCGTTTTATTTTTTCCCAAATTCCATTTTATTTTTTCCCAAATTCCGTTTTTCCGTTTTAATTTTTGCAAATTCCATTTTTTCAGTTTTAATTTTTGGGAATTCATTTTTTTTTACCCTTTACTGTTATTTTAGTTGTAAAAAGAGTGTGCTTTTTATTCCGTGATCGCAGAAATAATAGGGCCCTAGTAATATATGAATTTATGACAAGAGTGCGCCTCAAAAAAAATCAACGTCATTACAGGAGTTTCTGAGCTTTGTCACAAAAAGTCTGAACACACACACTTTTAATAATTGAAACTTTGGTTTTTAGTGCTAAAAGTTCATAATAAAACATAATTAGTATTTTTCAATAGAAAAAGATAAAATTTAACTTTTTCATACTTTAATTTTTTGAAGTGCTTTCACTTCAGTAATAATCTGTTGATTGTTTTTTTTAAAAACAAGACCAAACTTGGGTATATATTCCAAAGCATTCTTGAATTACAACCATTTAAGTTTGTATAATGCATTTTAATGTCAATTATCAAAAAGGGGGTGACAGGTAAGGGGTTAAGCAGTTTTATTCCTGATGGGGACCAGAAAAAATGTGGGGTTTTTTTGTCCCTATAATGTAGGAAACACCTGAACCACACACACACACAGATAAATTATACAGTTTGTAAGTCATGCAGATGTTTTTAAATTTGAAATGCTTTTAATTCAGCTCACAAATGATATTGAAACATAAAATGTAAGAAAACGCTATGTGACCTTCAGTTACAAGATCTGAAATGTTCTAGATGACAGCAGCAAGAATTACCGTAGAATGACTCCTAATAAGCGGTGATTCTCAATCAGAAAATCGCATGCATATGCGCAGTTGAAGTAATAAATGCAGAGGTCCCTTTATTTGCTCCTCCTGATGAAGTGGAGCGTTTAAAATCAGTGTGTTTTCAAGTTTAGAGAAGCTAAAAGAATGAGGCCATATTACAAGCACCAAAACTCCACAGTAAAACACATTATGACTGCAGATTGTGTTTGAATGAGGTCATTTCAGAAAGGTATGATTGAAGATACAAGGTCACAATGGGCTAAAGCGTATATTTTGTTGTCATTTGTTTTTCCAATTGTTTTTGTGAATCGCTCCTGAGGCGTAACCAGACAGATGGCTTTAGTCAGTATGTCAGTCTTCAATTGGCAATCTCCTTGTCAAAGATAGAACATGTAGTCAGACATCATAATATTTATGAAATGTTCTGCAAAAGACCGATCCTGGGAACACTGACTGAATCCTGAGCTTTTAGCTGAAGGGGATATATGCCACATCTAATTTGCAACGCTGACAGTGTTCACTTGATTAGTTGGCTGTAGATCGCATTGAATAGTCAATTAGAGTTTGCGGCTAATTTTCCTAAATAACCAATTACTCATTTTGACAGCTTCTAAATCAAGCTAGTGTGTAATTGTGTCTTCGTAGTTTGAATGTATTTGATGGTATTAAACAAGTACAGTGTAGTTGTGATTGTAATCCGCTGATTTGTTGAATTCCCCAACAGATGTTTCTGTTTCACAATGTGACCATCACGGTGCCAGCCAATTTCACTCAGTGCACCACCCGTGGGAGCTTTGTGAAACACTGGCAGGAGACCATTTACAATATGTTCACTTTCATTTGCCTCTTCCTGATACCTCTGGCCATCATGATCTGCTGCTACACAAGGATCTTGGTGGAGATCTCCCGAAGGATGTCCAAAGGAAACAGTAAGTGGAGTTACATTAAAAAAGGAGGCTACTGTAATGGAAATCATGGCGTGAAAAGTGAGATATTGTGCATTTGAATGAAGTGTAAAAGTAAAACTTTCCCCAAATTAATCATTTGCCATCATTCCGTCATCACTCAACCATATGCCATTCCAAACCTGTATACTTTTTTCTTCTGTGTAACATAAAGCAGGGGCGGCTGGCCAATAGAGGGCGCTAGGGCTCAAATCTCAGTCAGCTATGGGCGAATTCTTGTAGCGCCCCAAGCAGCACGCGGCCGCTCCCGCGCCCATGCGCACCACTCATAAGCCATGTTTCCATCTACTTGTCAATCGAATTATCTGAAGTTCGGTTAAAAAACACATGCGAATAAAGCGGATGAAAGTGTGTTTCCATCAAACGGCTTTAAAGCGAATAAAAACCTGTATGTAATGACGTCACATGCTGTTTTGCGATCAAATTGGTATATCGAATTGATTTGAGACATTTTAAGGTGTTTCCATTCATTTTCACACTAAATCGAACAACATTCAAGCAAACTTTTGCGAACAAAGTTTTGTTAGACAAAACGGATCACCATCTACCAACAAATGATCAAGTATTTCACAAGTTGAAGCCTAATAATGCTTACCGGTATGTGCCAGCTGATAGCGACATATGTATGGGATAATGTATATGCGAGGCGGTTGTTAGCCTGAAGGGGTTGTATTCGCTATAACAACCGCCTCACTATATATTATCCTGCTTATTACATATAAATCAACCAAATAAATAAATACATCAATAATTTGACACAAAATATTGACTTAAAAACGAGTTTATTGATTTCAAAACGAGTATTGCTTCTGCTAAAGAAAATAGTCTGTTCCGTCTCTGAACTGTGTCCATGGCAACGGTGTGTTATAGCAGCGCCGCAGTCTGTTAACCAGAAATAACAGACCACATTATACATTAGAACTCAACCAAGCCACGTAAAAACAAGCAAAACTAACCTAAGAAAACAACGACGCTATAAACATTGCTATGTTGATGCCCGACTACAGCGGAGGTGAATGTGGTGTGGAACGACAGCGCCATCAGTTCTGGGAGATCGTGGTTCATAACCCTTTGGTTGAAGCAGTTTTTATTTTGTATTGCTTTGTCCACTTACATCTGTCTTTGTTGACATCCGCCATGTGTGCGCAAACAGACTGGCCGGAAATGAACTCGTCTTCTGACGTGTTGCAACCATAAAAGGTCATAAAACTTAAATCGCAATTCATTATTTATTCGGCAAATAACGTTTCCATCAGCTTTTATCGGCATTAGCCGTATATCGATCAAGAGAAAATCCATGAAGAACTCAATCGTATTTCATTTGAGTCGATTTTCATGAAATTTCATCGAATTTTACTGTTTCCATAAGGCATTTTTCAATCGATATCACTTAATTCGGATAAAAACGTGTCGATGGAAACATGGCTATAGACAGTAAAAGAAATGGACAGAGCGACCCCAATGATTTCAACGGAGAAGACTGAAGCCCGATTTTTGCACTTCCTGTCTGGTGTCTGAGCGACTGCGTAGGCTCAAACTGAGCGTGACGACAGTCTGACAGTTGTAAATGTGCCAAGCTGTGCCAAGCCAAAATGTTGTTGAAATATTTTGTCCCGTTGCTTTTATGGACTCTATCTATGGGCTTCTACCATAGACAGCAAGGCTTCTCCCTCGACTTTATGCCTCCATGTCCCCCCAATTGCCTCATAGACACACTGTAAAACCTGATGAGTTAGTTCAACTCAAACCATTTGAGGAAACCGATTGCCTAATCATTTAAGTTTATTAACTCAAACAATTTAAGCATAAAAAAATTTGATTTGTTTCCAAGTAACTCAATACATTATTGTTAAGATAATTTAGGTAAATAAAGTTAATAGTACTAATTAGTTACTATAACTTAAATCTATGAAGTACACTATAAACCTGAATAAGTTGGCAGAACTCAAATCACTTTTAATAGTATAAACTTATTTAGCTTTAAAAGCTAATCTGCTGATGTAGTAAATGCTAACATATTAGAAACAGTATGTTATAAGCACTTACAAGCACAGAAGCACTTGCTGTATAAGCATAATAAAATAAAAGACTAATTTACTCTCAAATCAAGCTGAATGCACCACTTGTCACCATGATGGTAACTATCCTAAAGCCAACATTAACCGAAATTCTTCTAAATTAGCATAACAAAACATTAATCACTACTAAATCTCACACTTAACATTAATCTTACACAAAAAAAACAAAACAAAAAAACATTACATTGCACTTAATTTTAGCATTTACACTCTTTTGAGTGCCATCGGCAAAGCATGCTGGGAAATAGAGATCCCAGCCATTTCAGTTAAATTTATGTTCGTCTAAATTAAAATAAACAATTTCATAAAACTCAAAACAATGAAAACAGTTCAGTTTACTTAAAATATATCAGTTCTGTGAACTTGAAAGAAAAGGAAAGTGCTAAATACTCATAAAAATGAATTTGACTAATAATTGAATAAATAAATGAATCAAACCAATAATTTTTTTGACCGTTAGGGTTTACAGTGCAGTAAAAGATTGCCTGCGAGCTTCTCCTCCTGTCTATACGGTAATGTCTCTATCTGTGCGACAGAAAGTTGCATAATGATGACGCAAACGTGTAGCCTATTTTTTCACAAAAAAGGCATCTATGGGGCCATAACGTAAGATACAAAGTAATGGAGCGCTTTATACATTGTCGTGTTTCTTTTAGAAATAAATAATGGACAAATGAAGTCATTGGACGTCTCAGATGTAAAGTTATTCGCTGTCAAAGTGACGCCAAAATGAATGGGAGTCAATGGGATGCTAACAGCAGGTGAAGTCAACTTCCGGCTAATGGATTACCCCCTTGGCACCACTACTAAAGTCAGGACAAGTCGTATTTACTGTACATGTGGAATATTTGCTTGAAAAAATCACTCAAAATTGTTGTGGGTAATACTTTTTTTATTTAATCAGCTAATTAAGTAATCACTAAGTATATTGTTTGAGTTCAATTTCAAATGGAAAGATTATGCAATACGTTTGTTTCTGTGCAAGAATGCCTCAACCTTTTAATATTGGCATTAAATAATTACTTTTTCACAGAGCACTGGTATCCTTTGTATTGGGTGGTTATTAATTATAATAAGAATTGTTAATTATACAGCCTTTCCAACACCCTAGGTCGCTTTACAATATAGGCTAAGAAATAAAAAAGAATAAACCTCAACATCAAAGATGGCAGAAAGTAATATTCAGAGGTAACTTACAATAATCTCTTATAATATCCATAACAAGGCAGAGGCCTACATCAAAGCGAACAAAAATAAGCATGTCATGGAACCTTTAAAAACTGAGCTGAAGAGTAATATTCAGATTTTAAAGTGTTTTAAAGAGGTTTTTGATGGAGAGAAGGATGAATGCTTGAGGAAGAGCATGCCACAATGCTAAAAGACCTGAGTCCCATGGTTACCAGACTATTGAAAATGCCAAATATGATACAGTCCCACCTAAGATATTTTTCACCAACCGCCACTGACACAAAGGAAGTTGTTTTACGAAAAAGTCTGTTTTTTTTTTGTACAAACTAAGAGTCAATGGGGTCAGGCTTTCATTATATGGAGTCATAATATTCAGTTCAGATTTTTCAGAATACCTGCTTTTGAGCTCCACAGAAAAAAGTCATACAGTTTTGGAATGAGATGAGGGTGGGTGAAAACCCTATAATCCAGAAAAGAGTTTTTGGACCATCATATATTTACTGCATATTCATAAAAATCTTCTCGCTTTCACAGTCTCCTCAAAGGAAATCCACTTACGGCGTTCCAACAGCAACATCCCAAAGGCCCGTATGAGGACTTTGAAAATGAGCATCGTCATTGTGACGTCGTTCATAGTTTGTTGGACACCGTACTACTTGCTGGGTCTCTGGTACTGGTTCCTTCCTGATGATTTAGAAGAGACCGTTTCTCACTCACTGACTCACATGCTGTTTATTTTTGGACTTTCTAATGCCATTCTGGATCCATCACTGTATGGCCTCTTCACCATCCATTTCCGCAAAGGACTGAAGCGTTACTGTCGCAACGCGGCTGTGCTTGCAGAGTCAGAAAATAACTCCATCATGACAGGCTCATTGAAATGCTCACCATCTCCGTTTCACATGAAAAGAGTGACCCAGTTCGAGTCCAGGAGCTAACCCAGAACAGAATATGGAGGGCGGGGAAAATAAGAAGCCAGCTGACCGTAAAAACAAGGAATAGTGGCAACCCTACCAATTTAGCCTTGAAAGTGTGTCATTTGATTAGGGATCCGGATGTGACAAGGCAGGTCTGGTGCTGGCTGTCTAGAACAATGAGACAACACGCACTGCTCTCCTCAAAAGCATGAGTGCGTCACATCTTTTAATTCATTCACTGATGAGCTGCGTAAAAGACTCAAGTTATATTTAATACCCATCTATTTTCCTGATTCAGGTGATTACGTTTTGTAATCATTTTCTCTTTGCTTAATATGCCAATCATGTTTTTTTCCTGCAGATTAATTAGAACGTTGCTACTTGTGGCTTTTGTTGAAAATGTCATTTGGTTCTTGATTACATTGGTTCTTGATTAGGTTCCTGGTGTTAATTTTGAAATGTTCAATAGTACCACTTCAGGAATCCTAAACCAGCCTCTTAAGATGGTATCGGTTAATGTGTAGACTTTTTACTCTGAATACTGTAAAAAAATAATCCTGTAAAAAAACGGTAAACTACAGGCAGCTGTGGTTGCCAGCATCATACCGTAACTACGGTGTGTTACTGTTATTGTGTTAGAGAATATAGCTGTTAAATTAAAGTTTTATACTGTAGCTGACAATACGGTATTTAGCTGTTAATTTCAAAAACAGTAACACACCGTATTTTTACAGTATGATGCTTTGCAACCAGTAGTTTACCGTTTTTTTACAGGATTATTTTTAAAGTGGCTGCCTTAACTTTTTAAGTGGCTGCCTTAACTTTTTAGGTACAATCAACTTAGATGTTTGTCGTTTCAACTTAAATTATATTAAACTTGCATTAAAAAATGATTTGAATCTTGTATAACCTATGAAATGTTTTTAAAATTGCTTAAATTATTTTGATGAGTTAAAGCAATCTAAAAAGATATATTGCCATAACTTATTACTCATATTTATTTTTATTAAAATTACTCATTTTCATAGTTTTATAAATGTATTTGTACAGTATATTTCACACTTATTAATTTTTAGGCCACCCCTATCGTGAATCTAACCACTCTTTCAAAATATTATCGAAACGTAATAGGCAGATAAACGCACACTGGCGATAATTTTAGTCACAATGTACTATTATGTACAATACCATATTAAAAGTTATATAAAAAAATATTGTAATAACTCTTGCATTAAAATGATCAAATTAGAATGTTATTTAGAATTTATGTTTCAAATATCTTTCTATTTATCAAAGAATCAGCTTTTACATCACAGGAATAAACTGCAGTTATTTTAAAATGTAATAATATTTCATAAAATTACGAAATTAAGTTTAAGCATTCTTGGTAAGCATTTTCAAAAACATACAAACTTTTGAACAGTAATTTTTAAAACATCCTACGGAAATCTTTGAAATGAGTCCAGTCTGTTCATACACATATTTATATTTTAGATGCTGTCAATACTCTAATAAATGTACATTCAAGAATATAGAATCACACAAATACCGACAAATGTTTATGAAGAAAAAGGTTGTACTCTGGCCAACACACACTTATCACGTCCCTTGCAGTTGCAACAAGGAGAACTCACTCATAGCTTTAAAATGAGATTGATGCATGAGTAGTGAATGTGTTTACATCATACTTCTCAGGGAAGGTGCTTCTTTTGTCACAGGGTACTGAAGTCCAACTGGAGACTGACAAACTGTAAAGCTTTTTTTAATGTCAGGTGAATACTGTCATCTCTGTTGATGTGATGTTATGTGTTCTGACAGTGCTTGAATCATACGTAATAATCAACATGTTTGAAAGCATATTTCTGAGAGTCATGTGACATCCTCTAGTTGTGCTTCTTGTGTTTGCCGTGTCACTGCAGGGTGTAAGTAGGCCTTAATGACCCAGATTTTCAAGTTCAGTAAATGTAATAGCCCAGCGAGAATGTGTTCTTGAAAAGGAAAATGAAAGGGGGCGAGTCTTTTCTGTCAATCTGTCATAAGTGAAGTAAAGATCTATATACTCACGCGTATGGTGCATTGCCATTAAGAGAACCACAGCACTTTCATATTCCATACAAATGGAAACATTAGATGCACATTTTTTCCTAGATAGAGAAACCTACAAACATTTTTTATTTTATTTTTTTGCAGTTTAAAATGCAGTTAGGCATTGTCTGCCAAATTTACTCATTATATCCATTAGGCTATATATATTTGCTTAATAAGATTTCATGGGAGAAATACATAATTGAATGACGCGAGTATATATGGTTTTTATTAACTGTTGACAATCTAAAGAAGAGGTTACTTGCGGTGTTAAAACCTAATTTAAATGCATGATGCCAACAATGTGTTTCTGAGAAAAAGATTTTCTTTTGTGCATGGTATATGAAAATATTGTATTGTGTGTTATTATGTTGTCTGTTTTGGTTTATGTGGAGCATTAAAAAACATATCTCTTTTATTTACAATCTCCTTGTTTCTTTTAAGTAGCTCAAATGTGTTACTTTTCATTTATAATTTATCCACAACTTGTTGAATTTACTCATAAAGGTTTAAACAACTATATCATTATTTCTAACCATTCTGATCTCACTGAATACATTGTAATGGATTCATATTCGGACATTCATATTCATAACAGATTATTTCCTAAGTGACTTTTAATAAATGTGCAACCCGCATTAATGGCAATTAGAACGTTAATGAGAATACATAAAACATGTTAAATAAAAAGCTAAGAAACCTCTGACTGTGAAAACAAATCTAGCTGCTTTTACTGTTCAAGTCCATTCACTCTTTTAAATTCCCTTCAAGGTCCTTACGATGCTGGTTCTTTGCATTTTAGCCAAGAACAAAATTATATTTGGCTGTAAAATGCTCTAGAGTTGGCTTCATGTTTTTGTTTTAATGACTACGTTTACATGCAGCCAGTTTTCGGGGTATGGTCGGGTTAATGTCACTATTAGGGATTCTGAAACATTAGGAATAACCCGTTTACATGCTTGAGCAGAGAAAGTTTTCCGGTATACATGGAATTGCAATATCCCAACACAGTCTCATGAAAGTGCGTATCTATACCACAAATGTCATTTCTCGTGGCATTTATACGCCAAAAATGTTTTTTTTGCATGCATATGCTACGCACTGAAAACCCCTTGGTTAAGATTAGGGGGAAGGGGGTGGGTATTTCGTGCATATTACACACCAAAAAGTGTACATGATCAAATGCACCCGAAAAACGCGCACCATATACACGCAAAAAATGTTTTTGGCACATAAATGCCACGAGAAATGATATTCGTGCTATAGTACGAACTTTCATGAGATCGGGTCTCGACGTAAATGGCGACGCGCGTTTAGCATCTAGACGTACGGACAACCTTAAGACGCAATATGCGTCATTTTTTATTCTTCTTCCTGTATCCAAAGACAACAACAACAGCAGCATGCGGATAATGAATAGTTCAGGGCAGATAGCAATCAGCTTTGTTTGCGCTTTGATGCTGGTAACGTTACTGAGCTCGCTCCAAAAGTATGCTGTTTCTCGCCATGTTTACTTCTGGTATACTGCATGCGGATTTTTGTATGCGCCAAGAAGTTTCTCTACTCAAAATACCAAGATTCCTTGGGAATAGAACATGCGCAGAACACAAATCACTATGGGGATATGTCGATACACATTTACATGACCAAAAATTCGGGTTAGAAAAGGGGTACCCCAGGTATAATATCCCGGTTTTTAAAATCCGGGATATGAGCATATTCGGGTTTTTGCCGGTGTTTACATGGCCGTTCGCGACCGGGTTATTGCTAATATCCGGTTTTGAACAGGTTATTGGCTGCATGTACAGCCCATTCTCACCCCCAAGGCGTCACCATAACTGACGCATTGGGAAGCATTTTGACCATGCTTCAATATCTAACGCTTCAGGCGCCCTTTCAGCGTAAGTTAGATGACGCCCTAGGATCGTGTGCAACCCTACCCCAGACCTAAATCTACCCGCGTCATCTAACTGACGCTTTCCTTTAGTGTCAGTAAGATGACGGCGTAGGATCACGTCATATAACTGACGCTAAAGGGCGCCTAAAGCGTCAAATATTGAAGCATGGTCAAAGGTGACGCCTTGGGGTGAGAATGCGTTGGCATGTAAACGTAGTGAATGATAGGTTTCTTCAAAACCAGTGGTTTCTGGGTTCTTCAAAGCAGCAGCAACAGTGTTTTTTTTTAAATAAGGGTGTTCTTGAACTGGTGGTGGTGATGGCGCAGTGGATAAGACACATGCTTTTGGTGTGAGAGACCCGGGTTCGAATCCGCTGTGAGACACCAATGTGTCCCTGAGCAAGACACTTAACCCCTTAGTTGCTCCAGAGGCATGTGACCTCTGGCATACATAGCAATTCTAATTCGCTTTGGATAAAAGCATCAGCTAAATGAATAAATGTAAATGTATGATATCAGACAGTTAAATCCTGTTTAGTTCAAACTTGCACCTTTAATTCTAAAGCTGTCTAAAATCTTTAATTCTAACTGATGATAAGTCGAAATGTCAGTGGTACAGTTTTCATGTGATAAATGTAAATGCGTCTTGAAGCTTTGTTCAGGGACAGTATAAGTGACGACTGACAGCTGGGGTTTAATTCAGTGTAGGTGTAGATCTTTATTACTGAAGTGAGTGACAGTGACACAGCTGATAAAGATCAATTTTGAAAAGACAGAAAACGAATGCAACGTGAATTGAAATGTGCAACAAATGCACTATGACCTGTCACAAAAATCTTAAATTTAAATAATAAATTATTTTGGCCACGCTCAAAAATCGCATCTTCACAGCATCCAGCATTCTGATATTTTCTAAAATATTCATGTCAACACGAAGGGTATGTTCACACAACAACTACGACAAGGATGTGTGCTTTTGCTCAATTTGAATGTCAATGTGAAGAAATGCATCAGCTAAATAATTTAGGATGGACTAAAAATCCAACAGAATACAATAGCCTATGGTTCCTCTTAAGATTTCATTCTTATCTTGCCCTCGTATTTTAAATGGAGTTTTTCTGTACCACCTACCCCACTTTGGCTTGAACTGTGGGGATTGTAAAACACTTTTCTTTGAAAAGCTGCTTTTGAGCTTTTTGTGAAAGCAGCATACACACAAAAGAAGTTTGAATTAAATTGAATTATTGTTCCTTCCCACAACCTCTTTTTCAGGGCAGATATTTGTGCACATTAAACAGCATGGAGTCCAATGTTGGAGCATGGAGTCCAGCATGGAGTCCAAACCTCTAAAACATTACATAACTTAAACTAAATTCCTTATTTTATGTTATTTGAATGCGTAAAAGCGACAAGGACTTTGCAAAATGGCCACTGCAGGCTTTGAAACTCACATGGCTAGATCACATTTGTATTTTGGGAAAAAAATACTGTTTTTCTTCTCACTATCAAATGCCAAAAAGCCTTAAAGGAGTAGTTCACCCCCATGTCATCCAAGATGTCCATGTCTTTCTTTCTCGACGAGCGATCGTTTCGCTTGATAAGACCCTTATTCATTGTCTGGAATCGTTTAAAGCCCTTTGAACAGTTTGCACTGAAAGTGTCTTTTGGACCTTGAACTGTTTGGTTACCACTGAAGTGCATTGTATGGAGAAAAATGCTGGAATGTTACCATCAAAAACCTTAATTTCTTTTCGACTGAAGAAAGAAAGACATGGACATCTTGGATGACATGAGGGTGAGTAAATTATCAGCAAAAGTTTTTTCAAAAGGGAACTACTCCTTTAATTATTGAATAGCTCAGATACATTTTTTAGGTTGGTTCTGGGGTGAAGTCTTTGAAGGTGTCCAGTGGGAAGGGTTCACAGAGATTGCAACTTACTTAATTTTTTAAAGAACCCTTTCAACTAATGTTAAGCAATGGGCATGGACATATTCTTCATCTCTACTTCTTTTAAAGGTGACCTATACCAAATTCTGTTTCCAAACGACCTAAAATAGAGGATGGTTCGAAGCTTGGTTGAGTTGTATTAGTATAGTGTGTTGAGATTAAAGCACACTAAACAGAGTACAAGCTGACCAATCAGAGTACAATTGCCTTTTCAGAAGGAGGGGCTTTTGAGACTGGGACTAAAAAGGGGTTAGTTTCCCTTACAACTATGTAGTTCGCTGCTTCACTACCATAGTACGGCACATCGTTGAAGAAATCAACTGGCTAGTCACGACTGTTTCCCGAAACCCATTGTTGCAAAGTATCGTTCAACCACGTTGGTTTCGCACATGGTGGAGTAAAAACTACTTTTAACGAAACTGTTTGAGATCCAATTAACGCTAGATTTTTTTATATATATATAAATGACAGACTTGTCATCTGAGGACTATTTCTAATTGTTCTCAGTTTTTTGCTTTATTACCAGACTCAGTATTTGGCTCGTTCTTACACAGTACAGCACGTTCGCACATGCGCACTCTTCAAAATCGGTACTTTAAATCTACTTCAAAGACGGTTGTAGCCTACTGAATGTCAGCTTGCTTATTTTGCTAAAGATTACGATTTATAACGTCCAAATGTCATGCAATATAGAAACTATGCTTCTAACCACAGCTCGAGAGCTGTAGTTCAGAACCAAACAACTTTGCGATGCTGCTTGCGAATGTTCGTTGAAACGATTGTTTCGGAAACACCGACTTGTTGAACTATGCTAATAACGACGGAACTTGCGACCATAGTTGGGTAACGATGCTTTGGGACACACACCCTGAGCGTTACTGACAGACTAGGAAGAGAGGTGCTGCAACAATTTAAAATATGCAAAACCCATCAAGACTGTAATATGGCTTCTTTAAGGAGTAGTTTTCTCATTACTACTAATTTGAAAAAGAAAGGAACACAGAGTTAAGAAAGAAAAATAGGCTATATCCATGCGTTCCCTTTGTGCATAAATGACTGCACATTTCATATGAAAGAAGACCAACTGGACACATAAACCAAGGCAAGGAATCTGCTCACAAACAGAAGGTGCACAGCTAGAGCCGACACAACAAAAAGTCGGAAAACCACATAGGTCACTGAAGATTTCAGGAGGGACCCCTTATATCCAGAACGTCTCGACATCAATAGCTTGATTGTCACCTCTTTTAAGTCTTTCAATTACCAGGGGATCATAATTCATCCAATCATGAACTCGGTCTCCCAGAAGGCTCTATACAAAGATTTACTGTGCGTATAGTTTCTGTGACCTATTGAAAGAATTCAATCTGTTGTAGGATTCAGTGGCTTAGTGTGCCTCATCCTTGACAAGACTGTTTCCTTGTTGCCTTCCTGTCAGCTAAAAACGGAAGTTTTATGGAAGTAAGCAATACATAATTTTGTTTACATATTGCCTTGTAAAAGTATTAACACCCCTTCATTTTGTTTAATAATTCCTTTTTTTGTCACAACCTTATCAGCTTTATGTTACCTTTTTCACAACAATCTACACTACACCATGGTGCAAAAAAATTAAAAAAATGAAATTTGTGATAACTGCAAATAAATGAAAAAGCAATGAAGCCAATCATAGAATCCTTGCATTAACAAAGTCTAGACACAATAAAACAGAGTTTCATTGTTTAGTGTAGACAACTTTAGTTATTATAATGGAACTTTGTGAGATTGTGAACAGAAATTAGTGAGTTTTTTCAGTGATTGTAAATGTTTCTAGGCTATCCATTCTGAATTTGAGTACAAGTTGATTATTGTAAGTAATTTATATGTTTATATTTATATGTTCAAACTACTAATAATGGGTTGCTGATGTTACACAAACCATGTTCCCTTTCAAAAGCAATCGATGCTGTGCTGCTTAGCGCATTAGGAGAACGTCTTTAATCGTGACCTGCTGTGAATATAGTGTGTAAACACGTCGATGGAATTGAACCGGAAGTAATATAGCCTCGGTCGGTGACGTCATCGGCGCACCCGTGAAGTAAGGCTGTAAATAGATGAGCCGCAGGCGCATCATCAGGTCTTTTGTCTTTAGAGACCTCACTGTGTTTGGTGTGCAGAGCATTTATCTCCTCTCTATCTACTACAGATCTTTGTTAGGACTTATTTAGTTTATTACTGAACAGTGTGCAGATTTTCTCTCTCATCTCTCAACGATCTATAAAGAGAGAAAGGAGTTAATAGAGTAAGCGCTGTGTCCCTCCATGTTCACGTTTTATGCCAGAACTGGATACATACATACTGCTTTGTTTGTTTGGAGAAAGAGCATGCATGCCTTGCGTTTGAGCATGGTGATCGTGAAGCACAGTGGAATATTCCTATATCTACACGAACCAATTCGTACAAATTCTACGAATGAATTAAAAAAGGGGCAAATTCTACGACCTTGACTCGTAATCAGAACTCGTACGATTTGTCTAAACCCACATGATGGTTAGGTTTAGGGGCGGGGTTAGGGGTAGGTCATTTGTAACAATTAATACGAATTGGCCAATTCGTAAATATGTACGATTTAGCAAATGATCTACTAATTCGTGACAAGTGAGGCTCGTATGAATTGTTACGGAATTAGCCACCTCGTAAAATTCCGGTTCGGTACGCATACAAACCGAACGATTGCTTGGACCATTTTTCCTGCCGGCAAAATTCCGTGCTGCACGCGGCCAACACAACGTTGCGCAACATCAAATGGCAAGTAAATGAATTAGTAATACTTTACGTCCACAAACCAGCAACATTCACCATGGATAAATCTGAATTCTTGATATCAAATTTTTTTTTTCACTAGTGAAATGTCACCATTCAAAACCAATTGTTGATATCAAGAATTGATTTCTTACTAGTTGAAATTCCAATTTCACATATCAGAAATACAATTATTACTAGTAAAACCTGTATTTTTGATATCAAGAATTCAATTGTTACTAGTTGAAATGTTTATTCTTGATATCCACAACTGAATTGCTACTAGTAACAATGTTCATTTTTGTCATCAATAATTCAATTTTTACTAGTGACAATGTTAATTTCTGAGATCATGAATTTGTTACTACTAAGAAAGCCATTTTAGATATCTGAAATAATATTGATATCAGAAATACATTTTCAGATATCAAAATGATCATTTTTACTAGAAACAATTGAATTGTCGATATCAAGAATTATATTTATTAGTAAAAAATCTATTGCATGCCTAAAATAAATAAAAAAAATAAATGGCAGCCTATGGTGACATTTCACTAGTGAAAATACAATTACAGATATTGGCAATTAAATTGTTGATATCAACAATTTAATTGCTGATATCTGTAATTGTATTTTCAATTCTTGATATCAACAATTAAATTGTTGATATCAAAAATGTAATTGTTGATATCAAGAATTTTTATCCTGGAAATGAATAGGCTAAAGCTAAAATGGCTTGCCACAGACGTTCCCTAATGCGCAGCACAAAAACATAAAAAAGACCTACCTCAAACCTTTGAAATGTTTTTGAGTGTGTGTGTATATATTTTTTCTGCCCTTCCAAGTATAAAAAACCTTTATTAATATGTCAGCCCAACATCCTTCACATTACATTTTTGGAGAAAGTGGGTGATATATCCTACCCATCACTTTTCTCATCACCTTGGGCTCAAAGGATAAGGAGGCGACCCAGTGCAGGGCTGTGTTTGGAGCACTTGTACAGAAAGGAAAGATCCTTGGGAAATTATAAATATAACAATCTAAAAAATGACCCATCGGAACTAGAACTGACAAAATCCACAAACTAAGATTGAACTCTTTAAAAGTTGGTTATGGTATAGTGAAAGTAAACCAATTTTCAAAGTTAGTGCGCTCACATACAGGCACATTAGAAGCTGTGAGTAGTGAACACACACTGGAAATTGTGGACACACACACATGGAGCAGTTGGCAACCATTCACTGTTGAGCCTGGGGAGCAATTTGGAGTTGAGTGTCTGCTCAAGGGGACCTCAGTCATGGGTTAAGGGTAAAAGAGAGCGCTGTTTATTCACTCCCCCACCGCTATTGAGAATCAAACAGGCAATCTTTAGATTACAAGTCTGACTCTCTAATCATTAGGCCATACTGCCCGAAGCTACACCAATTAAAAGACTCCACGGGTCTAAATTATCAATCTAACGTAGAAATGAGTGCAGAAATCAGAGTGCAGGATGTTGCAGATTTTTTTTTTGTACTGGATGCCACAGTATCTCATTGTCACTGTAAAACAAATTTACCTACGGTTATAAATAAAGTAAACAAACAAACAAACAAGTTATCAACTTACAACAGGGTTCACATATGATTCGTGAAACAATCCCATTGATACAAGGATCAGACGTTGAAAACAATCATAATTTAAAAGGGTCCCATTATGCCTTTACAAAGTCTTGATTTTGTTTTTGGGGTTTACTAGAATATGCTTTAATGCTTGATTGTTCAAAAAACAAATTTTTTTACAAATTAGCATTATTTATCATTATTATGTGCACTAAACAGTTCCTGTTTTGATGAAAGCCCCTCCTTTTCAAATACTAAATGTTCAGGAAATGTCACTCTCCTTACCATAACTGCAAGTTTCATCTGCTCAGGTGTAAATATTAAGGATGCAATCAATTTCAAACTAATTCAAGTCTGATTAAAACTTAAGAATGTTAACAAACAAGAGGATTGTGCAGAACGAATTTCACAGGATTTCAGTGGTATAATTTTTTTTCTTATACATTTTAGATATAATGTTATACACCATTTAATCATGAAAACTATGGTAAATAAACAGTAATTGTAGGGATGCACCGATATGAAAATTTTGGCTGATACTCGATAACCGAAAATTCTTTATATTTGAAAGCCGATAACCGATATATAGACCAAGTAAACTTAAATCCAAATTTGTATCTAATTTTTAGAGCCTTATTGCAAAAACAAAAGTCTCACAATTAAATCCAAGTGCACAATTATAATGATGTTCTCATTATAGTGTTGTATAACCGATATGACAGATTTGCACTGCACATGTTGTACCAAACTGTATTTTCATTTTTTGAAGAGATTTCAATCATATTTCAAGAAATTCAAAAACATAAACAGTGCTCAACACGTGTCTCAGCTGAAGGGGAATAATACATTATTTATCGGCTTTAATATATCGGCCACATTTTCTTACCTGGCCGATAACGATATCATTAAAAATGAACATATATCGGCCAGATACCGATATCGTGCATCCCTAAGTAATTGGTCACAAAACCATGTATAATTTCCCTAAGGGGCGTTAACGAACCTTACAAAAGCAAGAGCTAACAAAAGCTACAGTAAACATATCAACACTAATGGTGGATTGCAGGCAAGCAGAAGCAAACAGCTTTGTCCTTTATTTACATCGTAGCAAGAACATAAAACTTATAATTGAAATGGTTTATAGAAAACGCAACTAGAAATAATTACACACACACACACACTTACAAAGATGTGATCCACAAAAAACAAAACAAAAATCCCAGATTGTTCTGACAAAGAACTGCTCCATTTCAGCAGAAGCTTTTGTGTGTAGTATAGCCTGCATTGCATTCTCTTCTAGAAGCTGTTTTCCTTAAAATGTGCAGCACACAGATAAACGTTAAGGGTATGAAGTTCAGGAACAGTGTTTAAAAGAAAGTTTAGAAAGCCTTAGGAAGGTAAAACAAATGAGTTTTGGAAAGGGGTGGAAGAAACAGCATCTCAAAGCGTTGACATAGTGACAACACTGTCTTTTCTAATGCAGCTCAACCAGGCCTCTGCACCATTTTTTTGTGGATTCCGTGGGCAGATATTATTTAAATGAGTAACATTTATTATTATACTTATTCATATTTTGGTTGGGCCACCGTTCATGTCTATGTTGATAAATGCCATATTCTGTCATTTGTTTAATAAATGATAACCTGACTCCGCCAGATGGATTTGCTCCGCATATCCATCTGGAAACCTTCCGATTGAAGAAGTTTTGGTAAGGGGCGAAAATACTGGTTAGCTGATTGGCCTATGTTGGTGATAGACGGGCCAAATCAACCAATCAGATCAACGAAGCACATGACGTACTAACTTGCTGCTGCAGGTAAAGGCTCGTTAGCTCAGCAAAGCAACATGTCGGCAAAGGATATTTGCCGTTTATGTAACTACAATTTGCGAATAAAAGGCACCATTTCAGCTGCCCGGTCCATATTTCACAAGAAGGATGCAAGAGAAAAAAGCATTAGCGAGCGGCTAAAAGAATTAGGACTACCGCTGTCTGAAAATGTTTCTAGATCGCGTTGCTTCCGCTTGATTGCGTCACACCTCAACCCGCCTCAAAGCCAACGCTGATTGGACGTTCGTTTGGTGAACTGCTCCCAAATTTTCTTCAACGGAGAGTATCCAGACTGATCTGCGAGTGAAACCTCTAAAAGCTCGCGGAGATCAGGATGGTCTCGCGAGGCTAAAAAATGAGGGCCCGAGTGTTTTCTCTTATAGAAACTACTGTGTAAACCTTTCTCCTAATATTTAAAGCAAAAGTCTGTGCTGAGGCTTGCTATTTGATTCATTTGAATGCAGATGAACCTGTGATATGGCATTTATTTTTCAGGAGCAACAAATTTTCATAACTTTTCTTTAGCTTTTTTTTATAAATTCATTATATGACGAAAACTGGTCTAAATCAACATTTCCTGTGAGATCACACTTGATATGCTTTCTAGTGCTTCTATAATTTAAAGCTCATAGCCCCTCTTGGTCTTTTCAAAATAGATCATTGGGATTTATATGCCTGGAGTCAATACGCGTTGGTAGTTCAATTTAATGAGCATGTATGCTTGCCCACTAAATCAATGCTTTTAAGACCACACTATTTTTGGAGAAGAGTGTTGAAAAATTAGGTTTGCATTGAAAATGCATTTCAGTGCAACTTGAAAAGCTTAAACTAATTGTGAATGAGTCCTGTGTTTCAAAAACATGTCATTCAGATAACGACAGCCGCTGAAAGCTGCTGCCTCAGTATAGAAACTATGCCGTCATTCTTTAAATTAATCACTATATCTGCTACAATACAAACAAAGGGATACTCAAGGGATACTTAAGGGTTGGGGTCAGAATCCCTTGCCTCTTCAATTCAAATATATATATATATATATATATATATATATATATATATATATATATATATATATATATATATATATATATATACCTTTTTAATGACGTATAACATGCACTAATCAAATTGTACAGAATTGTACTTCTTTAAAGGGGGAGTTGATTGCGATTTCACTTTTTTCATTTTAAATAGTGTGTAATGTTGCTGTTGGTGCATGAACATTATCTACAAAGTTGCAGCACTGAAAGTTCAGTGTAAGCAGAGATATCATCTTTTAAAAATCAGGAAGTTTAATTGCCTACAAAAACGACTCGATTGGGACTACAGCTGGGTTTTAGACGTCACTAACCCACACATTTGCATCAACCCTCCCTCTGGAATATGCAAAAAAGGGCATGACCATATTTCTGCGGCTTGTCGAGTGTGTTGTGTTCACCAGCTGTCAGGCCTTCTGTGTTTGGGCTTCGCACGGACTGTCTTACTACTTCGTCAACAATGGATACAATTTATGTTTGATTATGTTCCTGAAAATGACAATCGTAATTTAGCTCTCTGTGCTGTGCATTTATGGAAGACAGCTTCCAGAATCTCCACGAATTCAGCATCCAGATTCAACAAGAAACTGTTACTAAAACATGAAGCAGTTCCAACTTTAAAACCAGAGGCAGCAGTTGTTGGGCCACAACCTGTAAGTAGGCTAAGACTTCATCATTTTACATGTATTTGCATGTATAATTTCAGACGTAGCCTTGTGTTTTAGTTTTTATCAAATGCCAGCGCTGGCTTTATAGCCACTAGGCTACTAGTTATGCTATTTTGTGTCTACGACAAACGCGTACAAACATTATGGACCTGAAATTTGTATAAGTACTAATGTTGTAAATGTATTTTTCATGTATAAATACTTTATGACGTTATTTTCGATTTGATCAAGAACGTAAACCAATGCCAACGCTGTTTGTGTATATAACATTAGTAGCCAGTCAGTTCAATGCTATTGTGTAAAACAAACGTGTATAAAGTTAAAAAATAATAATATAGGCAAATTACCATTCAGAAACGTTTTGTAAGAGCCGTGTGTGGTGAGGTTCTGCTTGCCTCTCTTCATCGCAGCTTTCTCGGTCTGATTCTGGCCTCATACTGATACTGCAGTATCGACACCATTATTTACATTGGACCGGAGCTCATGCACGTTTCGCCCATAAAGGTAATGGGCATGAACCTTCCGGACAACATGAGCCACAGTTTAGCCAATCACAACACACCGGCCCAAACTAACCAATCTGAGCTCACTACGTGTTTCTGAGGGAGTGTTTTCATAGACTCAGGAAGTGAACCGCTCGTTCAGGGGACAGAGGAGAGCGCGGCTGACAATAAAGGTGAAGTTTATGAAAACTAAGATTTTAAAAAGAAAAAACACGAATACATGCTATATTGCACACCATAAACACAATCATGCAAAGAAAAAAAAGCAGTAACCCCCCTCTTTAATATGTATTTTCTTAAAGAAATAAAGTAAACATAATTCTTTCTGAGGAGGGAAGGTTTCAGTATGTTGTGGGTCATCTGACCTGATAATAAAGAGCTCAGGCCTATACAACCTTGGTGAGATCTGCTATTCCATTGTGCTTTTGTGTATGAGTTGAATGTTCTTTACAGGTCTAATGGCATGTGGCAGCACATCCCATGATGCTTTTCAGACTCGGATGACAATAATCTTGATTGATGTCAATATATCCTTCTATCTATTCCAGAAGTTGTTCAGACTTTATGTTCTCTTAAGTCAATCATAAGTGAATGTTTATGGAATGGTATAACTGGTGTACGATTTTGGTGTAAGGTAGAGTTAGCTTGCGAACTCCTCGTTAGATTTTGACGCTGCCTCTACCAATTTAACTACAAACCATTCTTCAGTAAATTTTACTTTTTTGATTGAACTTCATGACTCCTGGTCTCTTTAATCATATCTGGTCCTGGGTCTAAACATAGTAACCTCCCTTAACACTCAGATCCAATTAAAGATGCTAAGAGCATGTTTTGATGAACTATTGCAATCAAATGGAAAGATATTTTAAACAACTGAAGAGGTATGAATTGAGAGGCCTTGTACCAGCATCTGCTTTGTAAGCCCCTGAGTCTGACAAAAAAAAACAAAAACAATCATTTGATTACATAGAAATTCTACAGAGAGGACACTCTATACTGAGTCTCTATACGGCTGAGGAGCACACAATTGACTCGTCTTGAGGCTTTAGTGTTTATCAATGGGAAGCTGACAGAATGCAGAAGCTTAGCAGTGCTCTTTTTGTTACTTGAGTAAAAGAGGTTTACGGTACAGGCTTGGGAGAAAAAAATTCTGGGTAATGCAAACAACAAAATGAGTCCAGACGAGTTCAGGAACAAAGATGAGCAGAGTAGTATCAGATGCAGATTTGAAATGCAAATGACACAATATTCTCTAGTCTGAGCAGTAATGTTTAATCCCAATCAGAACACCCTCCAGTTCTCTCATTTAGCTCATGCTCAGCATTCATGTGTTTTGTACATGCAGTATTTGTGTAACCGGTTTCTTGATTGACGGTTTGAAAGAGGTTTGAGGTCTATTTTTTCGAAAATGGGGAAAATACCAACACTTCCAATGACTGTTGAGTTAGTAACTCACATAGCTTTTCTGTTCTTAAGGGATAGTTCACTTTGAAATTAATTTTTGATATGTTTGAGCTTACCTCAGAGGGCATCCAAGATGTAGGTGTCTTTGTTTCCACAGTATTTTCAATTTTGACATTTTTCTGTTAAACCGGTGTTGTCTGTCCTGCCTGAAAGAGCATGCACAGAGAAGTCCAAATTAAACATGATTTAATGACTCGTAAATGTAAGTACACATTGATTGCCTAAGAGAACACTAAACGAGGCGGTTTGTGTGAGAAACGAACAGTATTATATCGTTTTTACCTCTTGTAACCACAGCCACGTCCAAGTGATCTGGAAGGTACGGTGTTCGGTATGTGCATGCTCGGAAAGCTGGTTCATAAGACGATAGACAATATTACTTATTATCACTTTGTGCACCATGTTGAATTCATGTTATCATAAAAATGACATTGTCATTTGGGTAATCACCTATGGTGGATGGTTTGTATGTCACACCAATGATTAAAAAGGTCTGTCATTTAGTCAGGACGTATTCAGATACAGATTTGTAAACATTTGTCCATTGGATCAGAGTTAAATTACCATTTTTATTCCTCCACTTCAAAGAAAAGGCCGATCAGGTCAAGCTGAATGATTTCAACCTACATTTAAACTTTATATTAAACAAGGTCCAATTTATGTTCCATGGAAGTTCACAGGGAGCTCAAAAAGCATGGCACATTAATAAAAAAAATAAATAAATAAACACACAAACAGATATAATTACAAACACAGCTAAATGTCAAACTGTTAATTACAGTTCTTAGAAATGTCTTCAGCAATTACACCTCATTTCAGAAACTGAAAGCTTTAAATCAATTTCTAATCAATGCTGGAGTTCTCACTTTATTGCTTTACAATGTCAAATATTTTCTTAGCAGTAGAACAAGAAATGTGTGAGATTTCTAACGCACAGACGCAGAATTTCTGTGTGATGCTCATGTCAGACCAATATCCTTTACAAGCCTTTTTTAATCACATGGAATTATGATTATTAAATATACACATATATCCATCGGATAGTCACAGAAGAAGATTTTACTTATGCAGTTTAATTTAACTTGCATTTTGACTCTGATGTTACTATGTTACAGAATGCATTGAGGAATCAAAGCAGCATATCACTTGGGGAGGGAGAAACAGATAGAAAATGGCATCTGAGACCAAGTTGTATAAAGAGTAATGTGTTGGTCAAAGTGAACGATTCCATGACATACACAACACAGCTGAGAGCGTATCTTTAAAGAGGCAAGAGTTAGAGGAAATAAATGAAAGATGACTCACCAATGACACAAACATGAGCTCTTTCTATCCTGCATTTGAGTAAATGTAGTGTATTCAGAAAACAAAACAGCATGTTTTCAAATGCAGCCGTTTTAATCAAAAGTAATCTGTTTAGAGTAGACAAACTAGAAAATTACTAGATATTGCCAGGTACCTTGTCTGTTTTTGCTCCCATCAACAAAAATAGTTCCAAATGACGCCACATTCAAAAGTCTTTGAGCAACACAAAGTTATGGTTTAATTTCTCAATGAATCAGCATTTTTGAACAAATTAGTTCTATGAATTATTCAATGACTCACTTAAAGGCAGTGGCTGAGTCTGAATCGCATACTCTAGTAGGTACTCACTTCTGAATACTTTGAAACTGTTTAAAAAGTGTGAAAGTGAAAGAAGTTATCAGTTGCGTCTCTTCACTGCCATTCACAAATCATTCCTGTGGCCTGTTAGTAAAGTGATACACACGTCAAAATCTGGAAGTAGTAGGTAATCAGGATACTTTTCCCCTATACTGTTTTTTGAGTACAGTGAGTGTGAATTCAGACATACTTCTCCTTTCACACTGTTTTTTTACCTACTATGTTTCTCTCTCTATGGAATAATTCTTATTCATATGCAGAGGCTTCTTTCACTCTAGAATGGATCAGTGTTTCATATTGTCCATATTCATATTTGCTCATAAAGACATAAAGGTTCTTAACTGGCATTGATGGTTCCATGAAGAACTTTGAACATCCAAGGAACCTTTCCATCATGCAAAAAGTTATTTATAGTGGACAAACGTTCTTTATAGTGGACAAAAGGTTCTTTATAGTGGACAAAAGGTTCTCATAGTGCACAAAGGTTCTTTATAGTGCACAAAAGATTCTTTATAGTGCACAAAAGATTCTTCAGTAGTGCACAAAAGGTTCTTTATAGTGCACAAAAGGTTCTTTATAGTGCACAAAAGGTTCTTTATAGTGGACAAAAGGTTCTTTATAGTGGACAAATGTTCTTTATAGTGGACAAATGTTCTTTATAGTGGACAAAAGGTTCTTTATAGTGGACAAATGTTCTTCATAGTGGACAAAAGGTTCTTTATAGTGGACAAAGGTCTTTATAGTGCACAAAAGGTTCTTTATAGTGCACAAAAGGTTCTTTATAGTGCACAAAAGGTTCTTTATAGTGGACAAAAGGTTCTTTATAGTGGACAAATGTTCTTTATAGTGGACAAAAGGTTCTTTATAGTGTACAAAATGTTCTTTATCAGTGCACAAAAGGTTATTTATAGTGCACAAAAGGTTGACAGACAACAGAGACATTAGTCAAAAGACTGAAGACATCAGAAGACTACAATGGATAGTCAGGTCTGCTGAGAGCATTATTAGTGTCCCCCTGCCCAACCTCCAAGATCTTTACACCTTCAGAGTGAGAAAAAGTAGCAAAGAAAATCACTTTAGAGCCCACACACAAAGACCATTTTCTCTTTGAAATGTTGCCCTTCTGGCCGACAGCTCCAGCGCATTGAGCACCAGCTAGGCACAAGAACAGTTTTTCCCCATTAGGCTATATTCAATCTGAACAATTAAAACTCTCATAACTAGGACATTTGTACGTACATAACATCTCAGAACTTACACTTGTAAATACCATATCTGTACATTAATAAATATGTATATATTTTTTCTCTATTACTGTACTACATTGCACTATTTTTTTATATAATATTATTATTGGGTTATATTGCATTTTTTATTGCCCAACTCATGTCTGAACTATGTCCGTATTTTCTTCTGCACCAGCTCCTGCCAGCAGGACACATACCTTGTGTGTGTAAACATAGTTGTCAACAAAGCCCATTCTGATTTGTTATTAAAGACTGTTCTTGCTAGATTCTCCCTACATTTTGTAATTTACTACAATCAACTGCCAGAACGTGATAGAATAACCAATCCTCTAGCGAGTAAACAGGGACTTATGCTGAAGTCACATTGCACCATTTTAGCCCAGTTTTTCACTTGCCGAACGATTTTGCAATAATTTCAGCAAGATACAATGCAGCTGGGAGTTCACAGAGGAATTTTAGACCAGAATATTAGCGTAGACATAAAATGTACAATTATATCCAACAGAAAAAAAGCACAAGCATTTGCTTGACCAGCAGCAACAGCAGCACATTGCAAAATTATTTGTTTACAGAACACACAACCCTTTCTCCCCACGTCTCCCCAACCATTTCCTCCTTTATAATCTTTTTTTCTTTCTTGATTTTCACTGCAAATCACTGCACAGACAATTTGGATTGCAAGCCTCTCTGCAGGCTACCATTTTTAATAATTCCAGTCTCGAATGAAAAGTCCGGGATCTTGGGTTGTTTCTTTATCACTTCTCTTGTGTGTTTTGTTTTTGAAACGTTGTTTGCAGACAAGACAGAGCTGTCTCTCCTATTGTAAAGTCATGCAATGTGTTACCGATCCATATTGCCTTTTGCCGATCCATAGTGCAATGTGCACAGAGCAGCAACTGAACGCTATCCCAGATAGTCATACACTCTAAAAAATGCTGGGTTGTTGTAACCCAATTTTAGGTCAAATATGGACAAACCCTAGCCTGGATGCCAGCCTGAACTCCGCCCACAAAATTTTTTGGTCGGCAAGTTTGGTCTGGACTCGATCCATTGAGGAGTAATTATGATCAGTCAAAATATGTTCGGCCCAATCAATTTGCCAGGGCGGGCTTTATACGATGATGAACAGATGATCTGCAGGTTCGTAACTGCGCTTAACTGGTTTCCCTCAGAGATGACTGCAGCTGGAGAATTGAGATGTATAGATTCCGTTGTCACGTCTGTTGTAAAATAAATTGACAGTGCATTAATTTTAATAGACGAACAGAAAACTGCAATCAAGGCATTTGTCGATCGGAAAGATATTATTGCCGTCCTTACCACATGATTCGGGAAAAGTGTAACTCATCAGCTGGCTCTGATGATTGCTAAGAAGATGGGACATAATGAAAAGCCTGTGGTCGTTGTGGTTTCTCCTTTGGTCGCACTTCATAGAGGACCAAGTAAAGAAGCAACACTCGTTATTTAACTTCTAAAATAACTTAAATAAGCAAGTTCTGTAGTTGACAACTGTGCTATGCAAAGTAGTTGCCTTACTGCGTTGCTCTGATTGGTTGTAGTTCTAGCAACTATCCAATTAAGTGCAGGGATTGATTTTTTTTCCTGGTTCGGTTAAGACACGCCTCATAATCAATCAAAGCCCTATGGAGCAGTTTCAGACTCACATTCTGACTAGAATATGAGTATGACGAAGTCAGGTTAGACAAACCCGAACGTTGCCGATCCATAGTGAACATTGCCGAACCCGTACAATTCATCTTGGCAAGTGAATACACTGGCTCCGCCTCCAACCACCAAGCCAGTCACTCCACCTCGGCTCGTTCGACCAGACGGCTCCACCTTGGGCCGTCGGACCTTGCAAATCCCTCGTTCCCTCCGGCTCTGGTCTTCGTCAGATGCCACTCTGGCTTTCGGTCCTTCAGCTGCACTTCGCACTTTCATCTGCTCCACCTGGTCTTCAACTCCTTCAGCTCTATTTTCCTCTCCTTGTCATTCTTAGTTGACCTAGATTCCCAGTGCATGCCAATTTGTTACCTAGGTTACTGATCACCCCCAACTGTGTGTTTAGTTCTTAGTGTATAAATACTCCCTGTTTTGTTTAGTTGCCGGTCGATTATCATCAAGTGTGGATTGCATGTATGATCTCCTGAGATTCTCCAGTGTATTTCTGTTTGTGGATTAAAGACTATTTACATCCAATTCCTTCATCATTTATGTTCGTCTTTTATGTTGGACTGCTACCACCAACCGAGACACTTAAATTAAAATGGGTGTGAAAAATACATTATTATCACATTATTAGACATAGATCAAACAACAAGCTGCAGGACGCCAGTAGTACTGTTGTGGACCCAGGGGTTGACAAAAAAAAACACTGCATGTATACAAGATACCAGATACCAGAGTGCAGAATTTCCCTCTAGAGCACAACACATAAATCCATCTGTTCATGTAAGCTCATTCCTCAAGATAAACAAATTTCATTCAAAAATGATAGATCAGGTCACATTCAAAATTATATTAAACTGCTGTTCCATATTTTACAGCAGTCATAATACTTTATTATCTGCACTTTTAAGATTAATTGTTACAAAGGTCATGGGTTTATAAAGGGTGTGATCCCCATCCAAAGGCAGCTGCAAATTAAAACAAGGCTATGAGAAAAAGAATGCAATTAAAAATGATAAAATAAAGGTTTTGTCTTATATACTGAGCAGCAAAATATGTCTAACCACTTATTGTTTGCACTTTAGACTTTCCATTTCCTAACCTTTGCTTCACACATCTGATGTCATGAAGGTCATTTTATTGGTTTGTAAGAGAGTCTAATTAAATTCATCAAAAAGTAGCGAAATTAACCGATGGCAAATAGGATAAAGAAAGCAATTAAAGGTCTCAGACCTCAGAAGGTCTTCACTCTCTTCATCCTCTTTAGTCTTATGGAGGGAGGGGGTGGGGTTCCCAGTTTAAGGCTCAGGGTGGGCAATGTTTTTCATAAACACTTTCTGTTTCACTGGTTGAAACTCACATTCCTATCAACTGTATTGTTGAAATGGCTAAATAAATATTTGACTTTATACAATGTTCTACCAAGATAACAAAATATGTACAGTATTTACCTGGCTCGCATATCTCACTACCTTTAACTGAATTAAACTAGATTTTTTAAAATATTCTGAAGTATATTAGTGAACACTCAGTAATGCTAGTGTAGTGTTACAAATGTATTAAATGTTCAATTTAGGTTCCAGTACAAGAGTACATTCTCTTCGCTTCTGAGTTCATAACACTTATCAAAATGTTGTTAAAATTGTTCTGAAAAGTCTTCAGATAATATATAGGCCATGAGACTATTACTCTCAATCAAAATCTCAAGTGTAATTCTGTAGCTCTATTTCATTTCTCCTCCTGTGGTGTCTGTAAACAATCCATCAAGAAGGCAATGCTGTCACATGTCAATGTCTCATTAAACAAATATTTGCAAACACTGTTGCTGTCTAGACGTGGGTTGTCATTCATGCATGAATTATTTAGACATTTTAATTAAACAGTATTGTATATTGTTAATTATGTAATTGTATGAATAGGAGACACTCTGTAACTAAAACAGTCCAGATGTACAAAGGTGTGTTTTCCAGTGTTATTTAGTGTATGCAATTTAGTTTTATATATTTTGTATTTATTCATATTTTGAATGAATGATTGAATTTTCATTTCATTTTAGTTTAATTTTGTGGTTTCATTTTTGTTTAAGTTTTTCATCTGGTATTTAGATTTTATTTCAGCTTCATTTGTTTTACGGCTGAGCAGGCGAAAAGGGAGAGGAGAAAATCAATCGCAAAAAAATGATCGTGATTTTAACAGTAAAAAAACTGTAAAAATGCTACAGTGAAAAATTGTTAATTGGTTAACAGAAAGTTTCCTTACTATATACGGTAAATAACTGTGATATAAATAATGGTACGTTTAATGTAATTTTACTAGTAAAATACTGTTAAATTTACAGTTTTTGGAAGTGAATAAGTCATTGTATAATGTATAGTGAAAAAATGTAAGTTGACATTCCCACAATTCCCTGCGTTACACTTCGCATTTAATGTATTTTAACTGTTTCTTCATAATTTTCTTAGTTATTTTTCTAATCAGTTATGTACATTAGGGTTTTATGTTACATTTAATGTTGTTAAATTAATACTTATTGCATTTTTTACATTTCAACATGTTACCATGATGGTGTTTAATGTTTGTGTGAATGACACTGTGCAGCTTCTATATAATAGTATGAACTTTCTTGTGGAAGATCTGATTATGATGAGCTTTGATTGATCATTCGACTCTCATTACGGCTGTGATTGTTGGCAGTCAGTGTATTACAATTGAACAAAACAGATATTAATACTTCAAAAGGTCAGTAAATTAACATTATATCAGATAATGAAATACGGTTTATTGCTGTAAAATTAAATACGGTCAAAGTCTGTAAAACCTAAAATGTTGCTACCGTATTTTTAACAGGAAAACTCTGGTAACCACAGCTGCCAGGGTTTTCCTGTAAATTTAACATATATTTTTTTTTACAGTGAACGTTTACACGCACACCAATTGTAACACAACTGCTCTGAGACTTGAGGATTCAAACGCAATTTAATGGGTTAATCCACACACATACACTAAGGCCAGGCAAAGGTCTAACACAGATGAGCAGTCCAAACAAAGACAATTTCCATGGTTAAGGCAAAACCAAAGATATCCAGGGAACAAGGCCCAGAAATGCAGTACTTACAGACTAACAAGACCCAGCGAAGAGGGACTGAATTAACCAGATTTATATCGGCAGAAACTAACAAGCAACAACTGAATAAAATCATGGCTGATAGTCTGGGTTATGGGTAATGTAGTTTTTGCTAGATTGATGGGAAGTGTAGTGCAGGAACCTAACAAACCTGCAACACCAATACACTGATCAAAAAAAAAATAATTTTATTGAAATAGCCTCGATTTACTAGCCTGGTTAAAATCAGACCATTCTCAGTTGTAACTGAGTTGGTCTAGCAAAGAGTCATAGACAAATCATTTCCAGAGGGGCGTCAAAATGAGTATTTCAAAATGTCAGCTTGAAGCTTGCACAGACTCATTCTCCTCTCATATTTGAAGTTTCTCCTACTGTACCACTTGTTCTTTGGCTGAACGAGATAACACAATTGGGTCAAGAAAAAAAAATCTCCTCCCAGCGCAAAACACTTACTGTGACTGGATGCTCTTAAATCTGCCGTATAAGGACATTTTCCAGTCACATATCACACATGTGCACATCAATAAGCTGACAGCACACAGGTTAAGCTGTTTACATGCCTGACGAAATTGGGGTACTGGGCAAAAATCTAGCTATGACGATCAGTAAAGGAAAATGGTTTAACGCATTTACACGACCACACGTGATATCGGCTTATTAAACATAATTGGGTTAAGAATGTGTGTGTAAACACATTAAAATACATTGAGGCGCAGGGGAGAATGTAACATGCTTTACAAACGTTAGCAAGGACAACACGCCCTGTGAACTGAACCAAACAGAGGATAGACAGAGGATCCACACATGATAAACTAAACAAGACACAGGTGAACCCAATCGGTAACTATGGGAACAAACTAGACATAGGCAAAACAGGAACTAACTAAATAAAAGTCCATCGAAAAATTAAAAATTTCAAGTAACATAAATTATATTTTTTTATAATATTAATTTGTAATATTGTCATGTTGTAGTATTATTACAATTTCCGTTGACCAAAACAACGGTTTAATAAATTATCCCCATCTGTAATAGCATAAGTTTCCTATTTCACAGATAAATAGAAATAATGCAATTATGCAAGAACATTTTAGTGTTGCTGGTGAGGAAAAAAAAAGTTTAAAGGCATTAAGAAACATCATTTGATATTTTTATTCATGCATACAAAATCTCACACAAAAGGTCTAAAACGACTAATCGGCAAAGTATTAGGTTATTACATTTTTTTGCAAAACGCATTGTGACATTCATCCCAATTCCATTATTTTGACATCTTTGATCTCTGTAAGATTAAAATTCCACAATATTCCCCATAAATCATAAAAGCTTTGTAAGAGGGCTAATGAATGTCAAAGAGTTAATTTGCAAGTCTGTGATGAAGTAGCTCTTGGCATGAATATAAAGGAAACTTATCCTTTCATTTAAGACAAACTGACGACCTCTGAACTGACGAGTCACAAAACAGTTTCCTTCCAGTTCGTATGAAAGAACAAAGTCAACCTCAGTCAGTAATTTTTGACCTGAAACTGACTGCTTCAGTAGAAAACAGCAGACCTATCCTCCTCATTAAAAAAAAAAAAAAACATGTGAACAGGTGCACCAATCAAAGAGCACCTAATTGAACAGCAAGTACCTTACGTCTTTTTTGGATGTTAGTGTCAAGTTTTCTCTTTGGATAATTTCAAGAAGAGCCTGTGGGAACTCATTGTGCTCTCAGCACTTTGGGTACATGATGGGATATGACAGCTAGTGCTGCTCTTTACATGAAAGAAAGATTTGGAAGTCACAGTCTCTACCTGTGTCTCTGCATGAAATGCTAAAGGTGACTGCAGCTGCTCTGACACTGCTGATGAACTGTGGTGACATACACACTCTCAGTCTCAGCCCTAGACTTTGGTCTATTTCTGAAAAGCAGGACACCACATCTTTATTCTTTTATTCAATTCAGCAGTAAAATGCATGGTTCAGTGATTTGATGTCATAAATATATCTGAATTTTTAAACCCCTTAACTGTCACTGTCCCGGTACCATGACGCCTAACTTTACTTCACTATATTTCTATTAAATCCTAATCTAATTATGACAAATTATATATTGTTGGAAAGGTCTAAGACTTCTAAATAGATATTCTACCCCTGTTGTGTGTTACAAATTATGTAAGAAGAGTAATTGATGAATTTAGGACAAGAGTGCACATCAAAAAATCTGCATCATAACAGGAGGTCTGAACTTTTAATGTCGCAAAAAGTTGATACACCCACATTTAATCAGATGAAACTTCTGTTTTTATACTAAAAGTTCATATTAAAACATATAATCTAGTATTTAAAAAAATATAGAGTAATATTATCCTCTAAAAATTATGATATATATATATATATATATATATATATATATATATATATATATATATATATATATATATGTATATATATATATATATATATGTCTAGCCTCTAGCCTATATATATAAGCTTTCAAATAATACCTAATTTATGATAAGTTCTAAAATATGTATATAATAAAAATGTGATTTTAGAGGATTATATATATATATATATATATATATATATATATATATATATATATATATATATATATATATCCTCTAAAATCCACATTTTTATTATATCACATATTTTAGAACTTATCATAAATTAGGTATTATTTGAAAGCTTATAAACTCAGAATTCATCCTGTGAAAACTGTTTTATAATTGAATGCTGCGTTACCATGAAATGGTACTTATTTTATCAGGCTCCTCTCCTTTTGGGCATCATTATATTTCATAAATTATGATCAAAACCTTTTCTAATCTTGACAAAACACATATTGCCAGAAAGGTCTGAGTCTCAAGGTTTCAAATTTTGTGACAGAATTGATATTTGGACAGAAATGTATTAATTTGTTAAGGCAGAATGTATACAACTAAATTCAATAGAGCACCCGGTGGCTATTTTTGGTATAACGCCTTAACAAAATCTCATGGGAACTTTAATTTTTGTGATATCAGTCTCAAATTTGGAACATAACTTCATTTAGATTTTATGGCTTAGATTTACCACGCTTCAATCTCAATGATATTTGGTCTGGTGTTAGCCAGGCTTAGCCTGACATGCCAGCCCGAACTCCGCCCACAATATTTTTTGGTTGGGAAGTTCGGTCTGGACTCGATCCATTGAGGAGCAATTATGATCAGACAAGAAACGTTCGGGGCCAATCAAATTGCCAGGGCGGGCTTTAAACGATGATGGACAGATGATCTGCTAGGACGGTACATCATCACGTTATCAGAAGCGCTTAACTGGCCTTCTATAGATTCCGCTGTCATGTCTGTTGTAAAATAATTCGACAGTGCATTCATTTTAATAGACGAACAGAGAACTGCAATCAAGGCATTTGTCGATCGGAAAGACTTTGGTCGCACTCATGGAGAAGTAAGTAAAAGAAGCAACACTCATTATTTAACTTCTGTAGACTACAGAAAAGTTCTGTAGTTGAAAACTGCGCTATGCAAAAGAGTTGACTTACTGCGTTGCTCCTGATTGGTTGTAGTAGGTCTACCGACTATCCAATTGAGTGCGGGTTTTTTTTCCAGGTTCGGTTAAGACACGCCTCATAATCAAAGCCCAACCGAGCGGTCTCAGACTCATATTCTCCATTGAATAGGAGTATGACGAAGTCAGGCTAAGCCAGGCTACCAAAGCAATAGAAAATAATGAAGTCAGTCGACAGGCACACAAAATGCTCCACTCTTCTCCACAATGGTAACCCACTGTAATTTAAATGGTTTAATAATTCCAATGTAATTTAACATTAAACACTATTACACATTCAAGTCTTGCCCTTTTCTAAATTTCTCAAAAAAAACATAAAATAACACTTAATTTTAACATTTATTCTCTTAATTCAACCATATGCAAAGCATGCTGGGAACTAAAAGCACTGACCAGTTTACAGTCAATGAAACACAAATCAAAGGTGTTCAAAGGAAAAATCAATTTTTCTTCATTTCACATAGATATTCAACATGTCACACTACTGAAGTAAAATGGGTTGGAAAGAGTAATTGGGTTATAAAAGCAAACAGCATATACAATTAAACTAAGGAGTCTAACTTGCCCAAGAAAACCACAAATCGAATCCAAAAGGTGCTTTCAGCTTCACCGTCATGGAAATCTGCCCGCAGAGTGGAGAGATAAAGCCACTGAAATGAAACAATCAGATTAACCTTTTTCCTTGCTGAACTCAATTCATATCGACGTCAATGATAGAGGCTAGACAGTTATCACACAATCAGTTCTTCTGCTACACTTGCTCTCTCTCAATTTTTATACAGCCTAAAGCCATCCAGAATTGAAACACACCAACAGCAGCAAAGCCTCAGGGTTATCTCCTACACATATTATCATCAATTATATTATAATTTTACATTCAGCCTTTCGACTTTCATATTTGTGCACTCAAAGGTTTTTTTTTTTATGGTTATCATTAAATTGCTTTTAATTAACAGTAAATTGGACCATTAAGGAAGTTCACGTCTTTATATGGATTAATCACAGGCTACCGATGATTCAAGCACATGCTGAGGATTGTAATCAGACACTGGAGAGACAATTTTAGACCCAAATACAGATTAAAAGCAATTGCTCAAAGGTTGAACACTTACTGTGACCTACAAGAAGGTCCTTGCAGATATTGGCGTCAGAAGCAAGTGGGTGGGTCCTCTCTCAGAAAAAAATGTTACTGGAGTAAATGCCATTTTATGTATTCTGGTGCCTAAGTGAACTAAAACTCCGCTATCTGTAGATCATCCTGCTGCTGATACCATGATAATTTGCCATGCATTGACAACCTAAAGGACAAGTTCTGTATTTTACAATTAAAGGGTTAGTTCACCCAAAAATTAAAATTAAGACATTAATTACTCACCCCCATGTTGTACCAACTCCGTAAGAGCTTTGTTCATCTTCGGAACACAAATTAAGATATTTTTGATGAAATTTGAGAGCTGTATCACTACCACATAGGCTGCCTAAGGGACTGGCTCTTGACGGCCCAGAAAGTCAATGAAGAAAATGTTTAAATATTCCATGTGACAACAGTGGCTCAACTATAAGTATATCAAGCGATCGAGACTACTTTCTGTGCGAAAAAACGAACAAAAATAACGACATTATTCGACTATTCCTTTTCTTCCTTGTTGGCCTGAAATGAGACTTTAAGAGATTTCCACGAAGCATGCGCGAGAACTGAACTGAAGAAGTTGGAGGAGATTGCAATTCTCGCGCATGCATCGTGGAAATCTCTTAAAATCTCGTGGAATATTGAAAATTTAAACATTTTCTTCATTGACTTTCTGGGCTGTCAAGAGCCAGTCCCTTAGGCAGCCTATGTGGTAGTAATACAGCTTCTCAAATTTCATCAAAAATATCTTTATTTGTGTTCCGAAGATGAACGAAGGTCTTACGGGGTACAGCATGGGGGTGAGTATTAATGACTTAATTTTCATTTTTTGGGTGAACTGAACCCTTTAAAGCCCTGTTTTAAGATCGTTTCTGATGAAATAGAATGGTTAAGATAGTTTTTTAGACAGATACTGCTGTCCCGAGAATTTACAGTTTCTGTGGTTGCACCCCCTACCTCTACAATGGTTGCATATGTGCACAGGAACAATCCTTCATAAAACACATAAAACTTAAGTTTACAAAGACGTGAAACTCACCGAGTGGTCTAGGTTCACTGATATGCTCACACAAAAATCGCTGCAAAAGATGCTTTCCAACAGGTTTTCAATCGTAGTTTTTGTACAACTCCATTGACTTGTATTGTATGTTCTGTGATGTACGGTGTTACTGGATCATCATCTTATATGGTAGGTGGCGGTAATACTCCTAAGCGGTGAGCAGCCGGTAGCAAGAAAGTAGTCGAAGAAGAACGTCCTCGTCTCAGTTCTCGCGCATGCGCCCATAAGGAAGTAATGGAATAGTCGAATAAAGTCGTTATTTATGTTTTTTTTCCGCACAGAAAGTAGTCTCGTCGCTTGACAAACTTATAATTGAGCCGCTGTAGGCACATGGAAAATTTAAACATTTTCTTTAATGACTTTATGGGCCGTCTAAGAGCCAGTCCCTTAGGCAGCCTATGAAGGAGTGATCCAGCTCTCAGATTTTAATCAAAAATATCTTTATTTGTGTTCCGAAGATGAACGAAGGTCTTACGGGGTTGGTACAGCATGGGGGTGAGTAATTAATGACTTCATTTTCATTTTTGGGTGAACTAACCCTTTAAGCACTGCTCATCTTGTCACTTATGAAAAATAGACTAGAACACTCATATTATACTTTAATGTTTGTCTGGAAAGCAGCTTCTTTAGTTGGGAATCAGACCTGAATAACAAACACGGCAGAAAGGAAATTACACAGCATGAGCTGCTATCTCATCGGATACATATCTGCAGCATGACAGAGTTCGAACAAAAAAATTGAGAGAAGGTTTAAAAGAATCTGGGGTTTCCTTTCAAGGTCACTTGGTAAATGTATACTATCTGTATGCAGAGCGCAGTGGACGCAATATTCTCACAGCTGACCTTTCGTCTTTCCATTTCATATTGATACACAATGAATAATAATAGTAAATGAAACATTGTTCGTTCTTTATTTACGCAGTCTATTCACTATTTAAGCCTCCTTTTAATATATCCTTGTTGACAAAATTGCATGCCAATTCAATTGCACGTCCATCTCCTAAATCTTGGGAGTGATAAGATGTGGCTCAAAATTGTTGTTGTACATCTCTTTCATTTTGACTGCATCTTATGCCTACAGTACTTCCCTGCTATATACAGTAGAAGATTAAAGGAGTAGTTCACTTTTAAAAAAAGTTTTGCTGATAATTTACTCACCCCCATGTCATCCAAGATATCCATGCCATTCTTTCTTCAGTCGAAAAGAAATTAAGATTTTTGATGAAAACATTCCAGGATTTTCTCCATATAATGGACTTCGATGGGAACCAAACGGTTCAAGGTCCAAATGAGAGTTTTCAGTGCAGCTTCAAAGGGCTTTAATATGGGCCTCACTAAAATTGGTGCAGTATGTTGGGACTTTGCGGTTGTCTAGGACAACTATTGACAACAAACCCACCGTAAGCTGTCACAAGACTATCTATGGTAGCCCATAAGGGATAATAATAATAAAAAAGAAAACGCGGCACACGCAACGACGGACCGCACTAACATTAAACTTTAATGCCAAGTCAGGGACCACAAAATGAGGCCCGCGGGCCTCGAGTTTGAGACCACTGCTTTAAGTACACTCTTTTAAAGTATGTTATTTCCATAATAAATACTATTTTTAAAAGTCGGCAAAAGTGCACTTCTATCTCACAAGGATTGGCATCAGTCTGTTAAAGCTATTTGGTCTGTCCAGTCAAAATGTGCAGTTTCATAAATAGTTTCGCCCTACCAAAAAACTGAAACCGATAGAAATTGAAAAGTTACAACCTTGTCAGCCAGATGCTTCTGCTCATGTACTTTAAATGATTTACTAAAAATAGCAATGCATTTAAAGAGGAAAAAGCTCAGCTGATATGAAATGTATGGTGAATGATTATCTATGTCTTGGGGGGACATAGTATTTTCTAGGAGCATCACAAACTCACAAATCTCCTGTACTGTTATGCTTATATCCCAAAGACTGATTTCATGTGATATTGACATTCTACATTTGCCATGAATTGAGATTTTCAGGATCTTTATTCTTGCAATGATGATATTCTGTGCTACACTCTGACTGTGCTTCTATTTTAGTTATTACTTTACCTATCATTAGACACCATTTAGCAGATGCTTTGATCCAAAAATACTTCAAGTAAAACAGCAGCAGTTTCCCTCAAGCAACCGGAGGTTTAGTGCATTGCTCAAGGGCTAAACGATGAGAGAGCAGGATTGAGATTTTAGTAACTTTCCAGTTGGGAAAATCTAGAGCTGAACAAAAAAAAAATTACACTAATTTCCAAAATCACAATCTAGTTCACTAACCATTTGTGCATTAAACCTATCATATTTTCATATTTCAGTTTGCATTTATTTAAATTTGTGAATAAATGCCCAAATAATTAGCAGATGTTCAGACTTTATTTAAATATTCTGAGTCTATTTAAATATCATGTTGCCAATTCAAAACTTTTCTTCTTATTTCTCAGTTGTCTGTTCACTATTTTGCACATGAACTGTTGTTTGGTGTGTAATGTTCAATGAAGCTGTCAGCTGAGCAGCTGTGAGGGGTTTGAAGAGACTCTAATAAACAATATGTGTCCCCTTTTTACTGTGCATCTGGGCAATTTGCTTCACTCTCTGTTCTGGTTTGCTTTCCTCTTTCAAGACTGTAATGCACACTACTGCATGAAACACCTTTCATCTTTCAAAAGAGAACAGGCAGATGGGCTTATAGCGAAAGCTGTATCTTTTTGACCTTCACCAAAACCGGTATGCAATTTTAGAAATGTAAGTGTAGACAAAGCATAACGTTTCATTTGTTGGTATGAGACAGATCACACTGAATGTAAATGACTGCATTTACTCCAAACATAAGAACTGCCAGCAGATACAGAACAGATCTAAAAGTTAAACCCAGCCAACAGGCATTCTGACTGGATGAGCCAACACCCTATGGTGATCGTAATAACAAACTGCATAATAATTTAACCAAATGCCTACACAATGTACAACAACACATGAAACACTGTATTGTGATTTTAAAGGGATAGTTCAGAGAAAGAGAAATCCAAATTAAACATGATTTAATGACTTGTAAATGTAAGTACACATTGATGGCCTAAGACACGAAACGAGCAGTTTTGTGTGAGAAAACGAACACTATTTTTATCGTTTTAACCTCTTGTAATCACAGCCACGTCCAATTACTCTGAAGGCGAGAGTGCTTCTCTCTGCGCAAGCACTGGCAATCTAATCACAAACATATGCACAATGAAAACCCATCTATTGCATCATTGTTAAGAAATATACCAGGTATAAAAGGTAGTAAATCTACACAAAAGTTTTATAAACGAGGCCACTGCTGTTTAAGTAACATGCACACATATGTGCATTAACACAAAGAGTGATTCACAAACGTAGTTTTTTTTTACTCAGACATCTCCATTGAAGTTTGTGTACAGAAAAAAAAACTCTCTCACAAATGTGAAATTACAATCCACCAGCTTAGCCTATACAATTTCTAAAGAAACCAAAGAAATAGTCTGCGAGTTATCTGAATAGCACAGCAGTATAGATACTAAAGCTTTGCTCAAGCAATTCCGTCACTTGAATTACAATGCCTGTTAATCTTAAAATGCTATTTTAAGAATAAATTAGTCCAATAGAAAAGAATTTGTGCTTTTTAAGAAAAGAAAAGAAAAAAAAGGATTCTGTAAAAAAATATACAGTCCTGGTCAGAATTATTTGCCCCATTGGTATATATGATCATTGATGGCTGTAAAAAATAAATCTGCATTGTTTATCCTTTTGATATTTTTATTTTTATATATATATATATATATATATATATATATATATATATATATATATATATATATATATATATATATATATATATATATTCAGCCCTCTCATTTTCTTTGGTTCAGGTGAGGGATTGGGATGGTCATGGCAGAAGCTTCATTTTGTGCTCAGTTATATATTTTTGTGTTGATTTTGATGCTTGCTTTAGATCGTTGTCCTGATGGAAGAACCACAGCCCATTATAAGATTTCCAGTTTACCTTACCCTCCTCCACTCACTCCTACAAGTCTACATCTCTACCAGAAGCCCCTACCAGAAGCGATTGGTAAATCACTGACGGCTCGTGGACCATCACACGATGATTTTGGCCACAAAAAAAAAAAAAAAAATAAAAAATAAAAATCCATAAAATCACTCTTCCCCTTTATTCGGAATGCAGAATTACTATAACTATTCAAAAGACAGCTGAAAACTCGTTTCTGCAGTGACCTTATTATAAAAATAAAAATTATTTTAAATAAAAATCTATGCTTTCACTTTCCTTTAATTCCTCCATATTCAAGCTTATGCTACTCTAAACAAAAGGTAACCTTGAAGCATATCATCCAGCTTTGTACAAGCGGCATGAATATTCAACAGCCATTAAAAGCGACACTTTCTCTGAATGCATTTTCACACATTAAAGGTTCATTTACTAAAAGTCTACAGGGTCAAAAGTGCCCATAGTTGCTTAAAGTAAAGCCTTTCCTATATGTTTGGCAGTGGTTCACTGAAAGCATATTGAATGTTAAATGGTATAAGGTATATGGTATAAGTGCTACAATTCTAGTTTTATTAAATATTCAACAAAACTCGAAATGAATGCCTTCCAATGAAAGATTACATGTTCACGATGCCACTCTTCATGAAATATCATGGCTCTTCACTGTGCTTATTATGAATTTAGAGCTTTGAGTCTGAAAGCTCAAACAACACAGAGATAACCAGAAATCAATGGCCGGCATTTGACACAAATGCAGTCAAATGCAGTAAAAAGCTTTAAGAATAGGTCAATACCTTCCACCTGTCAAAACCGAGGGAACGAAATGCAAAGTCAAACAAGAGTTACTTTTGAAAGTAATACGTTACTATATAAAAGTTGCTTTCTAAAAAAGTAACTAATTGCATTCTAGACACTTCCATGACTACCTGTCCTGTGGGCCTAAAGTGTGCCAAGAAAACATCCCCCACACCATTACACCACCACCACCAGCCTGCACAGTGGTAACAAGGCATGATGGATTCATGTTTTCATTCTGTTTATGCCAAATTCTGACTCTACCATCTGAATATCTCAACATAAATCAAGACTCATCAGACCAGGCAACATTTTTCCAGTCATCAACTGAGCTCTTGCAAATTGTAGCCTCTTTTTCCTATTTGTAGTGGAGATGAGTGGTACCCGGTAGGGTCTTCTGCTGTTGTAGCCCATCCGCCTCAAGGTTATGCCTGTTGTGGCTTCACAAATGCTTCCCATTCTCCTCTGACCTCTACCATCAACAAGGCATTTTCGCCCACAGGACTGCCGCAAACTGGATGTTTTTCCCTTTTCACACCATTCTTTGTAAACCCTAGAACAGGGGTTCTCAACTCTAACGTCTCTAACGTCTATCCTAACGAGCTGAGGATCTGAATCAGGTGTGTTAAACAAGGGAGACATACACAATATGCAGAGCAGTGGGTCGCGAGGACTGGAGTTGAGAACCCCTGCCCTAGAAATAGTTGTGCGTGAAAATCCCAGTAACTGAACAGATTGCGAAATACTCAGACCGGCCCGTCTGGCACCAACAACCATGCCATACTCAAAATTGCTTGAATCTCCTTTCTTTCCCATTCTGACATTCAGTTTAGAGTTCAGGAGATTGTCTTGACCAGGACCACACCCCTATATGCATTGAAGCAACTGCCATGTGATTGGTTGATTAGATAATTGCATTAGTGAGAAAATGAACAGGTGTTCCAGCCCGTTCTCTTTCCAAAGCGTCATTTACAATGCTTTTGCCAAAACTTAAACATCCAACACACATGGCACCCTTTACCGTCAATATGAGGCAGATATATATGGGGCAGAAGGCGCCTCCTAGTGGTCTAACCCTAACCCTACCCCAGACCTAAACCTACCCATACTCTGTGCATGTAATATTGATGCTAAAGGGTGCCATGTGCATTGGATGTCTACGAAAATGTAAGCGTCGTATATGGCACCTATGACGTATATGTTACTTTTAATGACTTGAGCTGAACCGCCAACAAACAACTCAAATTCTGAATTCTCTATGGGATTTACTTTTACTTCACTCGTAGGGGTATATGTGCATAACACAATCGTGAGTCATTTCTCCTTCACTCTCTGACAAAAATTCAGTCATAGCAGACACCATACACAAGGATGGGTGTGTGACAGATGCAGGCTGTAAGGCAATGCTCGGGGCTGTGAGAGTTGCTAACCAATTTCCCCAACGGGAGGAGGTGACAGAAGTGACATTTGCTCGAGTCATTAGTGCGGGCACTGCATGAGGGTATTTTACATTTCCAGTCTGTCCTAACACCATTATTGATGAAGCCTGAAGAGCTAGATGAACTGCCCGCACTGCTCTGAGGCATGGGCCCATACCTTGAGCGACTATGTCGAGTTTACCAGAATAGTAATGTATTGGGCATAAGTTTCCCCCATGATCTTAAAGCCTAAGTGTTCATAAAACACAAAGGGTCTATCAGATTGGGCCATTCCTAATGCTGGTGCTTGACATAGTGCTCTCTTCAAACCAGTGAATGCTTTCAGGTGAAATTCTTCCATACAAACCGTATCTGAATCTTTACCATGGCATTACAGTCATAGAATGGCTGTGCAATTGAGGCATATAGTCTTCAATCCAAGGATTACTGCTGTTCCTAAAAATAATCGTAGTGTTTTAATGGTAGTATGCGGAGGTATGATTTTGACCGACTGCACAATCCTGTGTAAAGGATCTATTTCCTGCACCAATTGTTTGACCCAGAAATGTGACTTGATTTTTATCAATTTGAGCTTTGTGCAAGCTGCATTTGTGTCCTTTTTTATGCAAATAGTCCAACAATGATGGCAATTCAGTTTGACCTCGAGATCTGTTGAGGCAATCAAAATATCATCAACATATTGGATCATAGTGGACTGTTTTACCAGACATTCTGGGTCACACAAATCACGTCTGACAGCCTGTTGTATATGGTTGGGGAGTTTTGAAATCCATGTGGCAAACATGTCCACTGGTATTGTTCATAGTCAACTGTGAAAGCTAACAATGTCTGGCTATCAGAGTGCAACAGTACAGAAAAGAATCCATTAGACATATCAATTACAGAAAAAAATCGTACTCTCTAATGGTATGCCATTACAAATTGTGGAATGATCTGCCACTAGGGGGGTGATTTTATCAATATGTTTACTGGCTACTCTGTGGTCTATTGTAAGTCTCCAAATGGATTTCTTGGTGTGCCATATAGGCGAGTTACAGGGACTATTGGTTTTAACTAGCACTGCTTGCGTCAGCAACTTTTCTACAATAGATCCCCTGTATAGCTTCCTTATTGATCGGATATTGTTTGGGGACCGGAGATGAAAAAAAAAGTCTGTTTAAATTCTTTTAAATTCCATCACCTGTGTTCTGTTAATTATCCCATTAGTCCAAGTTAATTTAAGCCCTGTGTTTTCCCTCAGTGTTGGTTGGTCGTCGCCAATGTATGGTTTTGTGTTTTGAAGTGATGGAGTGTTTTCCCTTTGTTCCTGAAAGTTGAGTTTGTAAATAAAGCAACTACAGTACATTGAGGTTCCCTTGTCCTTGTCTTCGGCATCCTCCTGCACAAACCTGACAGAACGACTGAACCCTTATCCGAAAGAACCGAAAATGAGCAGAAGAAGAAGAACAAGAAGGTGAGCCCCATGGAAACACCTATCCTCTTCCAAAATGTGTGCTCACTCGAGGAATATGTGCCATTTACATTCCCCCAGCGGATTCACCTTACCCTGAAGAAGTATATCTCAACAACTTCCACACAGAAATCAGCAATTTCCAGGCCCAGGGAAATCGAGCTGATGTGTGGAGACTATAATGCAAGAACTGGATCTTAACCTGAGGACATATAGATCCAAAGGCCAATGAATATCTTTTGCCAAAACCCCCTGAGTCTCACAAGAAAACATCTACCGAGAAACAACCTTAACCAAACAGTGAATAAAAACGGTAGAGAGTTGGTGCAGCTCTGCCGAGCCCCAGGCCTGTACTGAGAGGCAGGATCAGAGGGGACTCTTTAGGGAGGTTCACGTGTTGTTCAGGTCTTGGGGCTAGTGTAGTTGACAATGCGATCACTGACATGTCTTGGACCCATCCTCCTTCAATGCATTCACTGTCAAACAGCAAACTCTGCTTTCTGACCATAACCAAACAAACATCGACATCAAAACACACAACACACCAGAAAAAAAAACAGACTGGTAAGCTGCCAAATGCATCAGGTTCAGCAGAGATACAGATGGGCTCCTGCAATCTTAGGGCGTACATGGCATTGTTTAGCATCAATATGAAACACACAAGGTGCGTTCCATTCGACAGGGTCCCTACACAATGTTCACTGCTCCCTACTTCCTGAACACGGTATATCAGTTGAAGTGGACTTCACTGACTTCCTGTGAAGTGATGTATCGATGCTCCCTTATTCCCTATGCCGTTTGCAGTGCACTTCGAACTGAACATGTTCGTTCCCTTCGAATTGGAATCTCACTTAAGATGGCGAAATACCCTGTGAAGTCCACTTCGTAGTCCACTTCCGGTTGAATGGAACGCACCTACAGAGCTTTGTTCGGTTATGGGTAGGTTTAGTTCTGGGGTAGGGTTAGGGTTAGACCACTAGGAGGCGCCTCTGGCCCATATATATCTGCATCTCATATTGACGCTAAAGGGTGCCATGTGCGTTGGATGTAGACCAAATGTTGTAAGCGTCAGTATGCCTTGGGATGAGAACGGGCTGGCTCCAGACACCGCAGACAAAATTGTCTAAGCCCTCAGTTCTGAAGAACTATAAAATCTAATAAATAAATTTATTAATAAGAAATTTGATTTTAATACGGATACAAATGAAGCTGTGCATAAGGTCAATTCCGATTTCGTTTTAACTCCTACGGTGGCCAATGTAGTCCAAGATTAACATGGCTTCCAGTTCGACCTTGTCCATGAGTGTTAACTCAAACGTAAACGCGAAGGCGAAGCTTGAATTAACGGGTATGTCCCTCTTTGGCTAATGTACTTTCAAGATGGAGGGGCAACATGGCGACCGACATTAGAACCCCTTACCCATATGTATTTTCAATGTCATATTATACACTCACGAGAATACTTTATTACTTGAAGTAAATATACATTAATGAGCACATATATTTTTGAAAGAACTAAGTGTTTTTAGCTAAGAATAAACTAAAAGAGGTACACAGTGTAGCTTTAAGAAAACAACTAATAAAATTATAAAATCTGAAAGATAAAAAAAACAACACTCACATAAAAAAACTGAATACCTTTCACACTAAAAATATATAAAGAGCAACACCATCTGATTAAAAGTATACAAGAATTAAAACATTCAATAAAACTGAATCAGTTCTGGGATATGTGGAATAATTTAAGCACAACAAAACCACAAGACCAACAATACAAGATGGAGAAATTTGGACAAAACATTTTGAAACCTTATTTAAAGAAATCCCATCAAAATAACTCAGATCAAACAAAATCTATAAACTTATGAAGACAATATTTAAAATAATAAGAAATAAGAAATCATGCAGTCCTGACAGTATTCTAGGCGATTTGCTGAAACTGCTCAAATTATACAACATAGTACTTAGTTCAGGCTGTTTCTGACATCTGGAGCCAATGACTTATTACCCCAATTCATAAGAGTGGAAATAAATTGGACTCTAATCAGTTCAGAGGCATTTGTGTGAGCAATAGCCTAATCTGGGGAAGTTATTTAGCAGTATTTCGAACAATATAATTGTAAGCTTCCTGAACGAACACAATGTCCTGAGCTCGAGTCAGATTGGCTTTATTCCAAATCACAGAACTACTGACCACATTTACACCCTACACACCCTAATCAATGAACACGTAAAACAGACCAAAAAGGGCTTGGCACTGGCAGTCAACCTCACAAAGACCAACATTATGGTCTTTCAGAAGAAGCCCAGATGTCAGGAACACAGGTATCAGTAAAGGGTACCAGGAATGACCAAATCCAATCTGGTGTAAAATCTTTGATAGTGTAATTCAGCCCATTGCGCTGTATGGAAGTGAGATCAGAGCTACACTAGATGGGACAGACATCCAACAGGAGCCCTATACACATAATTCTGCAAAATTATTCTAAAACTACAAAGGAAAACACCCAATAATGCATACAATTACAATTCTATTGAACTCTGAAATCAAGAGACACAAAGCAGAGAAGAATCCTGAGCAAGTACCGTCTGAGTGGGGTGTGAGTGGGGTGCAGACACAGGCTATGTTTACACGGAAACGATTCTGAAGAGAAAACGCAAAAGTGGCGCTTGCGTCATCATTTTTTATTCTGCGTTTAGACAAGCGTTTTGTGTGGGAAATTCGCGTGCAAATGGTGACGCAAATACCTGAGAAATTCAATGTAGTATGCACTTCAGGTGGCTAGGAGTGCATACTAAAGCAACACCAAGTCCACGCGCCTGCAAACAACCTTCATTGTCAAGCAGACTTTTGCGTTTCTAACGTTTACACGGGAACGCGACGGTGGAGCGTTTTTAAGATTTCCACTCTGGAGGGTGGTTTCACTTTTTGGCGTTCTTAAGCCTCAAAACGCTGTCGCCGTGTAAATGAAAGGCACATCCGATAAAATATTTTTACGTTTTCACCCGCGAGCGTTCTCGTGTAAACAGGGCCACAGATAGAGCTGGTTACCCCGAGAGCAAAGGGTGTGTGTTCACTATAGGACAGGAGAGATCGAGACAGAGACGCACTTCCTACTTCAATGACTATGCTTAAAGCCCGTAAACACCGGGACGAATATTAGCGTGTGTCATTCGTCAGCGTTTTTCAACGCGTTTTGTGCCTTCACACCCAAGCTATTCACGCTGACGATGAGCTGATAGAACATGCAAATTAATTCCGTGACATTAGATGGCGCCAATTTGCCCTGCAATACTCACTCCATAACAGTTCTCTTCTCTCAAGATAGTTTGTAGTCCCTTTCACATTTGTCATATAGCCTAGTTCTTTATGTTCTAGCACCAACGAGAACAGCAGCTCTACATTCATCTTGCCTTGCATCTTCCTGGCTGTGTAGTGTAGACAGCGACGCGTACTGACTCTTCGCCGTCTGCATATGTGTGCTCGGCAAGACCGTTCTGTGTTTCGAGCGCCCCCAAGTTGTGTTTTACTGTAACTTCAGAAGCTTCAAACACATGAGCAAAAGCGGCAATCTCATTGATCGGATAGTTTTTGACGTGGCGCGTCAAACTAAAAAAAAACGAACCGGAGGCGTTCTTTTTAAAAATGACGCTTTTACACGTGGCGGTTTACGCGTCGCTGTGAACACTCACATTGGCGCCCATTGTTTAGTCACGAGGTGTTAAACATCGGCGAATAACGCGCGCGAAATTCGTCGCCGGTGTGAACAGGCCTTTAATATGCAGCCAATTACCCGAATCAAAACCAGGATATTAGCATTAACACATTCGCGTACGGCCATGTAAACACGGGCAAAAACCCGAATATGTGCATATCCCGGATTTTAAAAACCCGGTTATGATGCCTGAGGTACCCCTTTTCCAACCCGAATTTTTGGTAATGTAAACGCGTATCGGAATATCCCCATCAAAAGGAACATTGATTTGTGTTTAGCGCATGTCCTATTCGCAAGGAATCTTGTTTTTTTGAGTAGAGGAACTTCTTGTATGTCCGGAGCATACAAAAGCCCGTGTGCAGTATACCGAAAGTAAACAAGAAGTAGAGGTAAACATGGGAGTTGACACAGTAGGGTAGGTCAGTATCAGCACCAAAGTGCAAACCAGTCCAACCATTTAGACTCAAGCTACTCTCAGCCCCAAATTTTGTACTTAAATTAGCCTCAATACCAGATACGTGCTCTAAAATCTTTAAATCCATTATTAGGTAAACAGATTTAATGAAGCAAAGAAATGCACGTTTGTTTGATGGTGTCATTTGTAGTCACATACAACAACAATGGTAGCCTAATATATTCAAACCCTGAAAGCAATTTTAGCTGAAGGAAAAGAAAACAAGAAAGTGGAATTTGTAAAGTATTATCTTTTGAGCAAAACAAAGCTGCACGAATGATTTGCCTCTTTCATTTGAACACACAGCTTGAATGCATCTCTGTTTGATGCAACTTGTTCAACAGTTGATTCTGTAGACGGCTTTGGCCAGCCTCAATATAAACATGAAAGGATGGCTTTGTAAAAGACATATATTTTGAGGTTGGAATAATGACTGTAGATGTGATATGAATCTGAAAGTGCTGAAAAAAACAAAGCCCAAATGCACCAAAATAAAAAGCCTAACGAGATTATGTAGGATGACAATTAGCCTAATTTGTGGGATGAAGGTGTAAAAATGCATATTCTAATTGCGACCCATGAGTCAATTTACTGAATAAAGAACAAACCAAGCAAACACCAACAAAACAATACAAAATTGATTTAAGAACAACAATAAAAAGTAGGGCTGTGCAAAAATTAATTGTGTGCTGTATATAATTATTTTGTGTATATATAAATACACACACATGCATGTATATATTTAAGAAAATGTGTAATTCATATATAAAATATTTATATAATATAGATTATATATATATATATATATATATATATATATATATATATATATATATATATATATATATATATATATATATATACACTCACTGGCCACTTTATTAGGTACCCCATGCTAGTAACGGGTTGGACCCCCTTTTGATTTCAGAACTGCCTCAATTCTTCGTGGCATAGATTCAACAAGGTGCTGGAAGCATTCCTCAGGGAGTTTGGTCCATATTGACATGATGGCATCACACAGTTGCCGCAGATTTGTCGGCTGCACATCCATGATGCGATCTCCCGTTCCACCACATCCCAAAGATGCTCTATTGGATTGAGATCTGGTGACTGTGGAGGCCATTTGAGTACAGCGAACTCATTGTCATGTTCAAGAAACCAGTCTGAGATGATTCCAGCTTTATGACATGGCGCATTATCCTGCTGAAAGTAGCCATCAGAAGTTGGGTACATTGTGGTCATAAAGGGATGGACATGGTCAGCAACAATACTCAGGTAGGCTGTGGCGTTGCAACGATGCTCAATTGGTACCAAGGGGCCCAAAGAGTGCCAAGAAAATATTCCCCACACCATGACACCACCACCACCAGCCTGAACCGTTGATACAAGGTAGGATGGATCCATGCTTTCATGTTGTAGACACCAAATTCTGACCCTACCATCCGAATGTCGCAGCAAAAATCGAGACTCATCAGACCAGGCAACGTTTTTCCAATCTTCTATTGTCCAATTTCGATGAGCTTGTGCAAATTGTAGCCTCAGTTTCCTGTTCTTAGCTGAAAGGAGTGGCACCCGGTGTGGTCTTCTGCTGCTGTAGCCCATCTGCCTCAAAGTTTGACGTACTGTGCGTTCAGAGATGCTCTTCTGCCCACCTTGGTTGTAACGGGTGGTTATTTGAGTCACTGTTGCCCTTCTATCAGCTCGAACCAGTCTGGCCATTCTCCTCTGACCTCTGGCATCAACAAGGCATTTCCGCCCACATAACTGCCGCTCACTGGATGTTTTTTCTTTTTCGGACCATTCTCTGTAAACCCTAGAGATGGTTGTGCATGAAAATCCCAGTAGATTAGCAGTTTCTGGAATACTCAGACCAGCCCTTCTGGCACCAACAATCATGCCACGTTCAAAGTCACTCAAATCACCTTTCTTCCCCATACTGATGCTTGGTTTGAACTGCAGGAGATTGTCTTGACCATGTCTACATGCCTAAATGCACTGAGTTGCCGCCATGTGATTGGCTGCTTAGAAATTAAGTGTTAACGAGCAGTTGGACAGGTGTACCTAATAAAGTGGCCGGTGAGTGTATATATACACATACAGAATTTAAGCGCAAATAATTCTTAAATATATACATGCATGCATAGGTATTTATATATACAAAATAATTATATACAGCACACACAAATATATTATGTAAGCACAGACTTTTATTTTGGATGCGATTAATCGCAATTAACTTTTGCACAGCCCTAAAGCTAAAAATGCACTTTAGCATAATTAGTCAGTTATACTATGAGTGCATGGATTTGATTTCAAACTGCTTTAAACATTTTTAATGCAGCCATTAAACTGTTAAAATTTGAACAGTTTAAAATTTAAAATCAAAAGTTATTTTTGTATTAAGTTCATTTTTTTTGCTTCTATTTAATTGCATTATTTCTGCAATTCAAAGCAAAGGAACAAACAAGTAAATGCACTTTATATTCCCAAAGGCATTTGGGGATTTATATTTCATATTCCCAAAGGCAGCCAAAAAGCAAAATTAGGTGTCAAAATTAGGTTTAAATGCAGCTACTGGCAAAAAAAAACCATAACCTGTAAAAACAGTTACCATTATGTCAATGCTAAAAGAAAGTACTATACAACAAAAAAGCCAGAAGTCTCTATCATTTGAGCCATTTACATGAATTGTTCATTCTGAATGTAGCACAGCGGAAAAAACAAACAAACAGTTCTTGTGTTCAAACCTCACAGGACTTGAAGACGTTCACAATCACAGGACATGTTGCATTATCTACAATCTCAGAAAAGAATCACTCAACACTTTCACATTAGATGTACTGCACCTGGCAACTGTTTTCAACATCATTATCTCAAAATAACCTGCAAGCAGAAAAATACTTTTGTTTTACTCGCCTCCAGGCATGTTTAAAATAACCCATTCTTCAATCAATATTTCTAATTACAAAGTTGTTCTTTGTTTTGTTCAGTTTCCCTGGAATTCATAGCTACAGTTTTCTCTCTTTTAAATATAATGTACATTAAGAAAAAAAACAACCTTTTAAACAGGCTATGTGTGTATCTGTAAATACTTAACTCGCTGTACACATCTTGATCTCAATGATAACTCTTTTCATAATGTGTGGCATTAAACATCTGACAGTTTAAAACACATCAACACTCCTCACAAACATCACAGCCTGGTAGGCAATATAACCAAGAATTATAGTATTATCTACACAATGACAGCTGAAAATGCATTGGTTACATGTATTGTTTGTTCATAAGCCACAATGCTTCTTCAGGAACACTGTTTTCTTGGATAAACCTGTGCTTTTCCAAACCTCAGTTGCTCAGCTGATTCAATACCTAATAACTAAGGCAATCTCATGCATGCAAATCTGTTCCCAAATCATACTTCTAAAACCATTTCATTACATCACATAAAGCCTGATTGAGAATGGCAATATGGCAGATTCATAATAAGGTACACTGTGTGATATCGTAAAAGTGACAAAAATGTCACTGCATATTTTATTAGGGGCAGCCTTTTACCTGAACTGCCTTTCAAAATGCCATATTGCAGTCCTGAGTTGGTTGAATTTATGATTTATGATTAAGGTGTGTTTGACCGGTGTGTGCAAAGACTTTTTTGAGGATCCACTAAATATTCTGTGAGACTGACACTGAGTTTCTTTCTTAATAAACACTGACCCCTGCAGGTGTGATTTGATCTCACAAAGCATGATAGTACAGTGATGTTTTTAAAAGTAAAATTCTATATGCACACACACACACACCAGTAATTAATTCTGTGTAGAGTTTAAACTTTATGCAAGCTTCATAAACATTTATTGACAGGATTAATGAACTCTGGCTTTAATCTTATCATTTAAGGTCATATATCTAACACGATTATACAGTAATAATAATAAAAAATAAACATGCCTAAATTGAGATATTCTCTTCAGGCTGCATATCAGAAATGTTAATATTAATAATAAACTTGTAAATGTAAAACATGTAATAATTCACATCAAAAGGAATAATGAAAGGCCAGGAACATTTTCATAGATGATTCATTTAAAATTGCGCAGTCTACATCATCTTTATGTAAAAAATGAGAACCGTTCATAATACTAAAATTAGCTTTCACTATATATGATTTCATCTCATCTCTTGACCTATATACTACTGATAGCAAAACAAGGTGTTTTCATAATCATAATTCTAAATCTTTTATTAATATGAAAGATTAAGCAAAGCACAAATAATAATCTGGACATAGTCTTCGAAAAGGCAATCAAAAAGACTTTCACCTCAGTAATCATATGAGAGCAGTTCAAACTGTCAAGCAGAATCGTGTATAAAAATAGAAAGTAGGCTATGTCTGGAAATCTCATTTAAGTCACTCAGCTGGCCTGTCAAGGCCCTGCATTTGCAATGTGTTTTGTGTAAAGAATTTCTTTTTGCATTGAATGACAGACGAAACCATTCAATAAACAGTTGCTAAAAAACATTGTGCCCCTCAGTAAATAATTTAGAATTTAGGGCTTAAGATATATTATGACCAATGTTATAACTCCAAACTGAGTTAAACACATTTTCACAATCCAGACAACTACTTTAAAATGCAAATACACTCACAACTTGATCACCATGAGTCATACTCTGAAATCAATACGATTGCTTGAAATAATTGAACTGGCAACTGCAAATTATCACGTTTTCCCGGTTTTCAATAAACAAAATAACTACATATACGTCAAGAAAGACTTAACTGAAATGTAACAGCAGTGGCATAAGGAATTTGAATTTACCTGCGGTTTTAATCCAGGTATTTCCGTCCTCTAATCCTGAGCCAGTGATTGGTCAGTTAAATCCGGACGTAGCCTACACGCTGTGACTGATCCAAAAACATCCGAATTAAAACTCAGGCTTGACAACAATTAACATACAAACTTTAAAAAAAAATGACAAAAACAACAGCATTAATGATTTCCGTTACAATAGTAGCTAACATAACTTCGAACATTCATCTTAAAATGAATTCGTGTGTTGGTGTTATGAACTAACAACCTTACAGTGAACGTGAAAGAAAGGGTGAAATGAAATAGGTGACCTACTTCACAAAGGCAGTGTAAACGGTTCATTCACGAGCAGCCTACGTGTAAAGTTAATAGCCGAGAAGAAATGTTACAAATAAAAAGTAAAGGAAATATGTTTACGACTAAATTATAACTGCAACAAACAAAACTGTGACGCATTCAATTACAATAAAAACACTGACTACAAATGGCCTATAAGAAAATTTTGATTAAAATCAGGTGCGTTGACGCAATTACGTAATGACGTACAACTGGAAAACGAACTGTTTGAAAGAACCGATTCCGGAAAATGATTCGGACTTCTTTTCGCCCAAAAAAATATAAATAAATCTCTGTACGTTATACATTTTTGTAATGTCATTCATTTTTAACTCTCCCATAATTAGTCGGCTGTATTAATTTTCATACACAATAATGATTTAATGATTTACGATATGAAGTTCTAAGGTCACGTGCGTTCATGTTGCATGAACTTTCACCTCAGTTCCCAGTCCCACAACCGCGTAGGATCGTGTGGTTCTGACGGGACACCACCAACGCGGATTTTTAACTTTGAGTATGAACTGCTTTTCGACTTTTTAGTCATTTACTCCTCAAAGAATCCTAAAAGAATTGCGCAGTTTTATTGCACATAGCTCCTGTTGCACACATGGAAACTTTCATTAGCTTCACTAACCAAAGTCAAGGAAGGGACCGCATATTCAGGTCAGTGCCTCTTATCAAAGCTTGTCATCCCTCAAAACAACATTTAACTGAAATTATTATTTCCTATAAAAGATGAGCTAGACTATGTCTAAACATTTAATTTGTTCGTTTGCTTAGAGCAACCCAATATGCTTGCGCTTTGGCGAAATACCTCCTGAGAAATGAAGCGAAGAGAAAAGAGCTGGTGAAAAAGCTGCAGTTTCTGGAGTCTAATATGAGTTCCGGACGGAAGCGTAAGAGCATTCACTGTTACATAACACAAAACAATCACACCATTCACACTTTTACTATTCCAGCTTAAAGTAGCCTACGTATGTATTACTTACTAGTACTATTTATGAGACACTATTTATACCAGTTACATTTCATATCTCTAGTAACCTTACTTTACAGTTTAATAACATTTCTTCTACTTCTATTTCTTCACCCTAAAATCAAAATAAACTATATTTTCATTGAATATTGCAGCAGTATTCATTATAAGTGATTTATCCGTACACATTTTATTTTAAATTCATGTGACATTGTAATCTTTGATTAAAATTACATCCCTCTCCCATTGAAACCTCTTCTCTGATGATGTGTTTACTGGGGCAACCTGTCAATCACATGAGATCACAGCAATAGCAAACCAAAACCATCCAATCAATTAATTTGCGATGGATAAAATCAAGTCCCACCCTACATATTTCTTGTTTGTGGTTACTGTAAAAATGGATCGAAAATGCTAAAAAGAAATTTGCACTTTTACTGTATGTTCACACCGCCACCGACTTAAGCGTCAAAGAAGATCTGGCCGTCCTGTCAAGGACTCTTGTCAAAAAGTACGGGGAAGGTTTTTGATGCTTTGAACGCTCTGACGTTGCAGGGAGAATAGAAGTGTCACAACATGAAATGTGATAAACAGAAAAAAACAAGCATTACATTGAAGAAACGACAGCTTTTTATAACGGTTTTGGTCACAGTTGTTATTATTATTTGCAGTCAAATCGGTGTCTCCGCGAACAAATTAATTGCATTCCCGCTTTAAAACGAGTGTTTGTAAATATTTCAAATAAAAGGTGTGAACGTACTGTTAAGTTTTCAGCATTAGTTGCGGAATTCCATAAAGCTTCAAATAGGCATTGGCATATTACTTAGTGATCCTAAATGATCAGGTATTTATTTAAAAAAGGTCCCAATTTGTTTTTTAAAAGTCAAAATAATCTCTGCGACTTGCTTGTTAAATCTGAAGTCCCTTTTCGTACAGTTAAACTACACATTCTGACTGTTAATCAAATGAGAAATGAGAAGAATATCATCCATAATTGGTCTGTTTTGCTCTTTTTCAGTATTCAGGCTTGGGAACACAGTGAACTCTATCAATGCGGCCAAGAGCACTCTTCATATTTTCGGACCCTGTGCTGCGCTTTTGCCTTACTTTTGCCAACCTCAGCCGTGCCTTGTACTTCATCTGTGACAACATACTCTGGGCCAGAAGTATCGGGCTAATACAAGGGATCGACAAGGATCGCTGGAGCTTGAACTCCACTCGCTTCTATTTCCTGTCCTTGGTCATGAATCTAACCAGAGACGTCTATGTGATCGTCCAACTGATGGCGCAGAAGTCTCGGGACAGATGCTACCAGCAAAAAGTAGACCAGCACCTTAATGAAAGCCCGGATGTGGCGTGTGTCATAGTGCCTCAGCTTGATGCGTTTTTCTTCCTTCTCCTCGAGAGCCTCAGAGGTCAGCCATCTTTGGCTCTTGATACACTTAAAAATGTATGTGATCTTTTCATTCCACTTGACAAACTGGGCGTTTACCAGACAAATGCAGGGGTGGTGGGCTTCTGTGGGCTGGTTTCCTCTCTGTTAGGCATACTGTCAGTCTTGAGGCCCAGCCTCAGAATCAAGCCATGATTTAGGGAACGAGGAAAATAAGGATGCTTTCCTAACAAAAGTTTTAAATTAGACTTCCATTAAGATTTTGTGAAGGGATCAGCATAATTGTTGTATAAGGGAGATACCCAATAATGCAGCAGCGCACCTGCAAAAAAAAAAAATGTTTTAAATAGCAAAATTTAGATGAGATTTACACTTTCATTAAATAGAGTGCCTTACCGTATCTGTTGTTGTGTTAACATGGCAGTCCTAGTGAAATAATACACCTGTATATTAAGTAGGCTACTTTTAATAGAGATTATATCACTTAGGTACTGATGATATTGACATGATGTTTGTGACATGTATTTTCCAGGCAAAAGCTGCTTAAATGTGCTTATTATTTAGTCTCTTTTATGTGGAGAACTATCTGTGAAATTAGATCTATTCTACCTCATCCTGACAAATCCTAGAGTTGTTTACATTTTATTTAAGGTGTCAGACAGGGTTTTGTTATCATTACTTTTATTACATTCTGATTCTGCATAATAGAGTACCGAAGTGATGACGTCACTTTGTAGGACAACTCGGAAGCTAGCGGCGCATGGGTTCCCTCGTATTCGAAAAGCTATGCATTTTCCCCATAGACTTTTGGAAAAAATCACAAAAAAAAATAAGATCTGTGTTAAACAAAGAGTTGTGACCCTTACATGTTTTGTCTATCAAGATAATCTTTACAAGTTAATCCAAAATTTCTACATTTTGAAGCCTATATAAAGTTAAAAAGAACACAAGCAGGTTATAATGTGAACATATTTAGAGGCTTTGTTCACCACAGACCTTATTTCAGGCGATTTAGCAAAAACCCATTTCAAAAAAATCTCATAGACTTTAGAGCGAGGGAACCGGAAGTGCTAAAATGCTAACTCACTTCCGCGTTTAGGCCTACACAGTGATGTCGTAACTTCGGCACTCTATTGGTTGTCAGCACAAACTGCTCTAACAAACTGTGAACTTTAATAAATGAATTGTAATGCACCGTTAAAAAGGTTTCGATGTGTTTCTTCTGACGTCTGCCAAAATAATATCGCAGCAGTTTTACCCCCACATTAGACACATTAGTAAGAGTAAAAACAAAATTCAGAAGTCAGAATTGCGTGATATAAAGTCAGAATTGATTGATATAAAGGCGCAATTGCGTGTTATAAAGTCAGAAATCCATGATATAAAGTCGAAATTGCGTGTTGCAAAGTCAGAATTGTGAGATATTAACTATTCTGGGGGGGGGGAAGCAATAGCGAGTTTATATCTCGCAATTCAGAGAAAAGATGTCAGAATTTCGAGATAAAAACTCGCAATTATGTGTTTAAAGTCACAATTGCGAGATGTAAGTCGCAATTGTGAGAAAAAAAGTCAGAATTTTGAGATAAAGTCTCAATTCTGTCTTTTCTTGCAATTGCGACTATTTCTCATAATTGCAACTTTATTTCTCAGAATTGCGCTTCATATCTCGCAATTGCGGCTTTTTTTCTCAGAATTGCGACTGTATATCTCGCAATTGTGAGTATTTTTCTCAATTCTGACTTCATATCTCGCAATTGTGAGATAAATGTCGCAATTATTATTATTAGTTTTATTCAGTGGCGAAAACAAGCTTCCATACATTTGAGTGAAACAAAATATTCGAAAAGAAATCATGTAAGGCTGGGCTCTTCTCTATCCATTTGTGTTTTGGATTGGGGAAGATTGGCTACATTTGAGGATTCATTTACATAACAACAATATACCAAATAACGTTTGTAAGAAACCAAACCGTTGTAAATCCGTCAAGATTTCAAACGACATAAGAGTATTTGCGTTCGTGTTGACCACTCATCTTATATCAGCTTACCTGTGACAAGATGGCCGCCGGTGATGACGATGGAAACTCCGCCTGTAACACATCTAACGGACCCTATCTCGCAGTCAACTGTAAGAAGTGGGCGTCTGTACATCTCTTCATATTCAGAACTGAAAAAAAAATGTTGTCCTTCAAAATAAGAGTTCTCTTGACTGCTATTAAATGTGAAACAACAGTATGGTATTTCCAGGGTTTAATTATCCAGTGTTATCAGGTACACAGTGTGCTAAACTAATGTTATTTTAGTATTATTTATATAGTTCTAGTGTTTAATATTTTGTATTAAACACTAGAAGTATACAATATTATTTCATAAACAAAAATATTTGTAGGCTACAGTTTTAGTTAGCAATAGCAACACTGTGCTAAACACACAAAGCAGTGAAATTCCATCAGAATTAAGTTAATGTGGTCCAGTTTATTTAAGGCATCTACATCAATACATGAAGTTGCCCCATGAAAGGATGAAACGAACTGTTAACAATATAAGAGCAATGCTATTTTGGCATTTATTTATCTATCAGTTTTCCAGCCAGATAACAAATCAGGATCAAGGATTAGAGGAACTAACACTGTAGTGACATAAATAACAGATCAGCAGTCTCCACAAGAGAAATGTCAAAGCGCAAAAGTGACACAAAAAATACTTCCATAATGTACATGAGGCTATGGGCATGAACAGGAATGACAAGGACCGAGGACTTTGGAAAGACTCCGCTTCTAGAACGTTTGGTGTTTGAGTCGGACCGTTATGGGAAGTAGAAGTATCCTCAGTTTGTGTTCATCAAGTCCTACATTCTGGGAAAACAGACATACTGTATACTTTCATTCACATAAAACATGACCCAAACTAAACAAAAATTGGGATTCAGAGAAACACCTTCATGCTTTAAAGGGAAAGAACGCAGTGTTATTTCAAACTTCAAGAGATTAAACCAATAACGACATGTCAATACAAAATACATTGAAGTTCCTGTAACATATCCAACAGATAAGGTCATGAATATGTTCTGTCATTAATCAATACAATACATTTTTGTTAAAAAAAGGAATTAAATGTGCTTTAAAACATGATTGTTTCAGCTGTTTAGTGTCCAAATAAAATATATAATAATAATGTTATTAACATCATTTTAAGGACACAGTGTGCTGTAGTGGTTTGAGCACTGGACACACAAATCATGAGAATATAATCACTTCTGAATATTTATGTGCGTTTCTGCCACTGAATAAAAAACAAAAAGGTAATTGTGACTCACAATTCGGACGTTCTTTCTCTCAATTGCTAGTTTTTAATCAAAAAAGACAGAATTATGATTTTATCACATTCATAACTTACAATTGCGAGTTTATATCACACAATTCTGACTTTATAACTTGCAATTAAGAGTTTATATCACACAATTCTGAGAAAAAAAGATGTAAAAAGTCACAATTACATTCTTTTTTTATTCTGCGATGGAAACCCTCTTCCATATATGTTGGTCATATTTGATTTTTTTTTCGCTCATTTTGATGCATCCAGGTTAATAGAGTGGTTCAGTTTTAAAAAACGTTTGCTGATAATTTACTCACCCCATGTCATCCAAAATGTCCATGTCATTCTTTCTTCATTCTGAAAATAAATTACGTTTTTTGATGAAAACATTCCAGGATTTTCTCCATATAATGGACTTCAATGGGAACCAAACAGTTCAAGGTCCAAATGAGAGTTTCAGTGCAGCTTCAAAGTCCTTTAAACGACAACAGACGATGAATAAGTGTCATATCTAGGACCCTACGAGTCATGACTCAAAAAAAGATTTGTTCATTTTGATGAACGAGTTCGAACAGGAGAGTCACGAACGCTCATCTCAGAACAGAGCAAGGCGACCATTTGTGCTTATAAAACTTAAACTTTTTTATTTAATTTTTTTTCGCTAGATAAGACCCTTATTCATTGTCTGGAATTGTTTTAAGCCCTTTGAAGCTGCACTGAAACTCTCATTTGGACCTTGAACCGTTTGGTTCCCATTGAAGTCCATTATATGGAGAAAATCCTGGAATGTTTTCATCAAAAATCTTAATTTCTTTTCGACTGAAGAGAGAAAGACGTGGACATCTTGGATGACATGGGTGTAAGTAAATTATCAGCAAAACTTGTTTTTTTTTTTAAAGTGAACTACTCCTTTAAGCACCTTTCCTTTTAAACAATGGCTACAGGAATTAGAGAATTAAATTTGGATCCCAGAGAGATCACACAAAAGAGAAAGGTCTGGTTTAACTGAGAGTCTGATGACGTTCATATGACGGATTGCACCCTCGTACTCTACACAATTCGGTAGGATCGCCCAGAGCAGAGAAAATTCCAGGTTTCCCTTATTCTATCCAGTGATTAAACGCTCTACTATAGATGTCAAGATCTTACAAGTGTACAAATATACATTCAGTAAAATATCAAAATAGAATCTGTGCTTCGATAACAGACAGCGAACATGGATAAGATAATCATCTCTCACCGTCCAGGCTTCATGATTGTACCCTAAAAGCAGCCCGCAGCCTTGAAGGTCAGAGCTCAAAGATCGAGGGCAACAGTTACACGTACGCTGCATCTGGGTGGGGGAAGAAAACTAGTTTGGCTTAGGTTGTGTCTCAAGTCTAAACGAATTCCTCAACACTTTTTTTAAACAAAATCAGAAACTTTAAAGGGCTTAAGTCACTAGTCAGAGGTCTTGGCCTTTGTTTAAAACAGTTTAGATCCTCTGGCTCCACACAGTTACCCACAGTTTGTGCGGAGGAAAGATGTGGAAATGCCTAGTCGTGCTCAAGGAGAGACACTTGGTCCTGGATTTTTCCACTGAGGAGTCTTTTGGTCCATACGAGCAGACTGGGAAGGAGGGGGAAAGTGGATTGGCTGGCACTCAGGAGAGCGCTTGTGTGCGGTCATAGTCCAGAATCAGGCCTTTGATGTGAGATAGTTTCTGATGAGAGATACTCGCAGCGTTTCTTTTCTTCCCGGTAGCCTGGAAACTTCTACAGGACAGAGAAGATCACAAACACGTTGAAAATCAAACAAGTAGGGGCTTTCGCACTGGCTTTCGCAATGGCGACATCTGCAGGACGGAAGATGCACTACATAAAATGTTGAGTTTTCATTTAGACTCAGAATACAACGGTCCAGTAATGTTAGTAACTGAGAATAGTCAAATAGTTTTAGAAAACGAATTAACATTTAAAAAAAAACGTAACGAAAATTTAAAAAGTTGCCTCGGCCGCTAACTGAAATAAAATAAGTTGGAAGTACTTAAAGGAGTAGTTCACTTTTAAAAAACTTTTGCTGATATAAACTTTTACTCCAAACTGGTAACCAAACGGTTCAAGTTTAAGCATCATAAGCTCTCCTGTTCGAATTCGTTCATCAAAATGAACGAATCTTTTCATGAGTCAGTTCGTTCATTTCGTTTGTTGAATGAAACAACTAGACACGAAAAGATTCGTTCATTTTGATAAACAAGTTCGAACAGGAGAGTCACAAACATGCGTCACAGAGCAAGGCGACCATTTGAGCTTATAAAACTTAAACGTTGTTATTTATTTATTAAATGAGTGATCGTTTTGATTGATAAGACCCTTATTCATCGTCTGGAATCGTTTAAAGCCCTTTGAACAGTTTGCACTGAAACTGTCTTTTGGACCTTGAACTGTTTGGTTCCCATTAAAGTCCATTATATGGAGAAAAATCCTGGAATGTTTTCATCAAAAATCTTAATTTCTTTTCGACTGAAAGAAAGAAAGACATGCTAATCATAAATATTGATAAATACTAAAATATGAGCATGATAATACTGAAAGGTAAATGGGATTTAGAATATTAAATCAAGGCTCATAGTTAAGTTAGTATATAAACCTAGCTCTACTTTACATAGTCCAAAACATATTCAACATGTGCTTTCAAACAATACAATTCTCTTACCTTCTTATACTTCCTATACTTCTCCATTATTTGATCTTCCATTACCTAGAATAATAAAAATCAAACATATTAATCTAAAATAACTTCTGACATCATGCATTATGTAACTGTTACATAAAGTTTGCCAAGGAATTATCTTGTAAAACAAGGACACATTCTTCCACGAGCAACTTGGACAGTACTGTACAAAACTGTTGGGGTTGGATTTTTTGTGCACCAATGCTGCATTTACTGCTCGAAAATACAGTAAAGCAGCAACAGTTTTCCATGATAATATAATTTAAAATGTCATTTATTCCTGTGATGCAAAGCTGAATTACTCCAGTCTTCAGTGTCACATGATCCTTCAGAAATCATTCCAATATGAAAGTTTGATATTTAGGAAATATTTGTGATACATTTTTTTCAGGATTTCTAATGAATAGAACATCTATTTATGTAACACTGTCTTTACTGTTACTTTTAATCAATTCAATGCATCCTTGTTGAATTAAAGTATTAATTTCTTTAAAAAATATTAATAATAATAATACTGACTCTGAAAGATAGTGTATATGATGTATTTGTCCATACCTTATACTCCTGTGTCCCAGGAGACAGTGTCTTTATCTTAGAGCCCAACTGCACAAAGATCTCCGTGACCTTCCCTATGCGTTCATGAAGGTCTCTGTACTAGTCGTATTCCGCACAGAAATCCTCTTTGTACCTCTGTCGCTGCTCAGAGTCTGTAATAGTGTTGTATTTTCTGAAAAGAAAATTGACTAGGTGAAACCAGTAGGTGGCACTGCATATCAAAATAAATGAGGATTCTCACTCTTAACCCTAAAATCGTATTCTGGACAAAAGTGGGCAAAATAGTTTTGATTTATTTAAAAAAAATACTTCCCTTGATCTGAGCGGTACAAGACTTGTCTACTTTTCCTAAATTTGCCTCCTGAACACACACTTTTTTTGACTCAATTTTACAATGTTAAGTGGGTGGAAAAAAAACTCCTTAATCTTGTATTTGGGTCAAAAATGGGCACCCATAGAAATAAATGGGAAAAACTGAATTTAGAGCATTCTAAAATAAGCCAAAATAAGACACCAGGTGACAGCAAAGTCACTTCATCTTTAGGTTTTAGCTCTAAGAACTTACTGGAATGATATTTTAATGTAGTTAAAAAAATAAAACTACATAGTAATTAATTTACATAGAAATAATTTACATAGAAAATATGGTACTTTTTGAAGTAAATAAATTAAAAAATACCCCAAAATAAAAAAAAACACCATAAATGGATAGACAAAACTTTATCGAAGACAGTGATATAAAATTTATAATAAATAAAAATTAGGATCACACTTGAGTCCTCTGTGCCCACATTTGTCCACAATTACAGGATTAAGGGCTATAAAGTGAATACGGTTTGAGGACTATGGCATTTGTCTGAAATGACCAGTGCTGTTTGTGTCAATTCAACATCACACAATTTCAAAGTAAAAACATGTTTTTGTTTTTTTTTACATTCCATTTTGTAAAATCAAGCACTATAGCTTTAAATGTGCAGCACTGTTCACTTTCGATTTCGATTCATTTATGATGAAAATCAACAGACATGCTCCACCTGTAAGTAAACACAGAAGCACAAAGTCGAAATCTGGTCTTACTTACAATAAATAGTCAGGCAGCTCATCAGGCGAGGCACGGGTGACAGGTGTGTTGGGCCGTTCGTGGTCTACACATTAACACAGACAAGAATCATAAAAAGGCTTATATAATCTCACTACACAAACATATCATACTGCTTCGGGCGGTGGAGTCATTTATCAAACGTTGCGATAAGAGACGTGGAGGGACGGTCGATGCTGACAAGACGTCAATCTTGAGCCAGCTGTCAAAGTGGGCTCTGCACATTTTACAATGGTTCAGCCAGGTGTTAGAAAGTTAATAGTCCACACTCGCACTAGGGAAGGGCGCAGGACTAGCAGTCACCTCACACACACACATCTGTGCATTCACACACAAAACATACAGGAACATTTCCTGAATTGCTTGGCATGTCTGAACCTGTTTTGCTATCATTTGACTTGCAATGAAAGAATCTTACAGTGAGTTACTTCTGAGAGGAACTGCAGTGGCAAAGGTGTTTTGTTTTTCTTTTATGTAATAGGAGTTATGAAGCATTAAAAACATTTCTTTGGGAAATGCCCTCTGAGAAACAATGACTCCATTGTCCTTATGGCAGTGCAAGTAAATATTGATCCTGATCACCACAATCCCTGCTAACATCACTGCCTGACATTGTACAATGTAACAAGCATTATCATAAACTTACAAGTGATTTTTTAAGAGACCAAAATCTCTTGGCCAGGTAACAGAAAGAGCTTAAAAAAGCTGTTAAATAATCAGTTTATGTTAATAAACAATAATGATAATACATAAAATGATTAAATTAATTTTAAAATAATATTTATTTTAAAGAATAAATGTCAATAAAATCAAAGATTGAAGAATATGAAAATCCATCCTGTGTCAAATAGGCACCAGCAAATATACCATAACAAAACTGTGTTAAGAGCTATAACTTTCCTAGTTATACACACTACTAGCATTCAAAAGTTTGGAGATGGTACGATTATTTTAATGTTTTTAAAATCTATTCTTTTATGCTCTAAAAAAATGCATTAATTTCATAAGTAAAAAAATGATATAGTAAGTACGATTAAAAAAACGTTCTACATTTGTATACACTTTATAACAATTTATTCCTGTGATGTAAAGTTGAATTACTTCAGTCTTAAGTGAAAGTCCATCAGAAATTATTTTAATCTGCTGATTTGATGCTCAATTTCTTATTATTATCCATTTTAAATATTTTTTTAGGATTATTTTAATAATAGAACAGCATTTATTTAAAATAGATTTTTTTACATAGATCTTTAAACATTTTAAATAAATGATTTCTCAATTTAATGTATCCTTCTTAATGAATACAAGTATTATTTACTATTACATTTTTTTTAAATTATATTATTATTTGGTCCCACTTTCTATCAAGTGGCTTTAAGCACTAAGTACTTATATTGAAATGAATAATTTGATACAATGGACTTAGTGTACATACATGTTTTTACATTGCACAACTTTAAAAAATACCAGCATGTAATTACAGCTATAATTACTTTATGTAATTACACAGTTAACCCTCCCCTCACACCTTAACCTACCCCTAAACCGATCAATACCACAACACCTGTCCCTATCCTTACGCGTATTACATCTCAATAGCAGCAAAAGTGTTTTGCAACAGGAACACAATAATACATTGTACTTATTGTTCGATGTAAGCACGCAAGTACTTAAAGGAGTAGTTCACTTTTAAAAAAACTTTTGCTGATAATTTACTCACCCCCATGTCATCCAAGATATCCATGTCTTTCTTTCTTCAGTCGAAAAGAAATTAAGGTTTTTGATGAAAACATTCCAGGATTTTTCTCCATATAATGGACTTCAATGGGAACCCAAACGGTTCAAGGTCCAAAAGACAGTTTCAGTGCAAACTGTTCAAAGGGCTTTAAACGATTCCAGACAATGAATAAGGGTCTTATCAAGCAAAACGATCGCTCATTAAAAAAAAAAACAAGTTTAAGTTTTATAAGCTCAAATGGTTGCCTTGCTCTGTTCTGTGATGAGTGTTCGTGACTCTCCTGTTTGAACTCGTTCATCAAATGAACGAATCTTTTCTGAGTCATTTGGTTCATTCAACAAACGAAATGAACGAATTGACTCTGAATTATTATTATTATTATTTTTTTTTTAAATGATCGAATTGTTTCGCTCGATCAGACTCTTATTCATCATCTGGAATCGTTTAAAGCCCTTTGAACAGTTTGCACTGAAACGGTCTTTTGGACCTTGAACCGTTTGGTTCCCACTGCATTATATGGAGAAAAATCCTGTAATGTTTTAATGAAAAACTTTCCGACTAAAGAAAAGAAAGACATGGACATCTTGGATGACATGGGGGTGAGTAAATTATCAGCAAAAGTTTTTTTTAAAAGTGAACTACTCCTTTAAAGCCACTTAATATAAAGTGGGACCTATTATTTACTGACATAACTTTTTATAGACCCCTAATCTTTTAGTGTAGTGTATATAGTACTTTCTCTGCAAATGATACATCTTAATTGCAATTTATTTACTTTGAAGCCTTTTAAACCCACCATTAATATTTTCTTGGTTCTGTTTGAGGTCGGGACTGGTCTCGGCCCACGGCAGGTTTTAAGCGTTCCCTCTCCTTTTCTTTATGCTTCTTGGACTTCTTCTTTCTGTGCTGGCCGTTGGCTGGATGCTGGTCAGGTGCGGATTTCTGGTTCAGTTTTTGTGTGTTTGGGGCTGCTGGGAGGCTGCTGTGCTGGTTCTGGCTGTTCTGGTTTGGGCAAGCTGTTGGACTCGCTGAGCTTGGGCCGCTGGTGAAGATCTGGGCTCTGCTGGGCTGTACTGGTCCCTCTTTGCAAACCTGTGTTTCCATGAGAAGAAGAGCTACGGCCCATGGAGGAGCTGAGATGTCCATTGGAAGGAGATTGCAAGGGCATGTTCTGGTCTAATAAACGTTGCTTTTTGGCGTCTGACTTTCTAGATGGTCGGAAGGCACTGGGCGTTTCTGGGAGTAAAAAAAGGAGACTTTAACAAAGTTTGCAGATGGAAAACAGCATGATGACTAGCAATAGTGTGGACCGGCAGCTTAATTGGCTCTTGCAAACAGCAGTGACTGAAGCGCCTCCAGCATCTCCATAAATAAAGAGCAGACGGCGCCAAGCATGATCTTCACAAGAAAACAAATAAAAGAAAAAGGAAGCTCTTCTCACTCAACTCAATCACATTCAATGACAAACCTGTGCACATAAGAACCTGCTAGTCCATTTCAGAGATTACACAACATGCAAAAGCTTTCAGGGGGAAAAAGCAGCACTTCTTTTTATAGGTGCATATTTACCATGGAGAGATTCTTGACAGGGCTGAGTTGGGACGGAGAATCCCCTGAGGTTTTGTGGAATGAATGGCTGGACTGGAAGCTTTTCAATTGGCTACTGCTGCTGCTGAGAGGCTGGAGTTTTCTGCAATATCAGAAAGTGTGACGCTGTCAAAATGTCATTCTTTGCATGCTTGCCATCAGGAAACCTTTGCTAATTAAATTCTGAAACAAATCTGTGAAACCTCGCAAGTTGAGATAAACTTCCTTGTTCCTGAAAGCTATAAAAAGGTTACTGAGGGCCCTTAACAAGAAGACATTTAAAGCTCAGGATCAAGGTCTAGGACTTGCTTGGGTGTTCCTGAGCGGAGTGTAAAAACACTAATACGGCTGTGCAGCGTTCGGACGGTCAGAGCTTGTTAGTCTAGCTTAGCATTTCCGGGTAACTGATAACATCTGCAGTGAGACTGGCAAAAGCCTCGATAACTGACGAGAACAATGGTGCCAGAGACATTCCTGACTCTGCTGGAACTTTCCTCTGGCAATCTGCTTCCTACAGCTCCTTCCTCTTATAGAGCTGCCTTTTCATCACACGGAGGATCGTTCCTCATAAGCGTCCTGACAAACCTGCTGTACTACTGTGGAATATAGGGTCAAAAATAAATATAAAATGTGTTTTTATTTATAAATATTAAACTAATAAATTAAATGTTAAAAAAGCCACTAGTTCAAAGGTTTGCGGCCAATAAGGTTGCATTAACTTGGTCAAAAGACTTACGTTGTTACAAAAGTTCTATTTTAAATAAACGCTCAAAACATACTTTAAAAAACGTTAAGATTTCAATTAAAAAAATAATAGGCAGAACAACTTTTCAACATTGATAATAAGAAATGTTTCTTAAAGGTGCATTGCGCAAGTCTCTGAGTATTTGCAGAAACTACGCCCCTCTGGCAACAAGCGAAACTGCAACCAGAGGTGTGCACCCTCATGCACATTGCACGAGCTGTTCATAACCAGAGGAGCATCAGCCGCACAAATCTTTTGTTAGTCATAATGTCTTCAGAGGTATTAAAGTTATAAATCTGCAAGTCATTTTAAATATATGAAAGGAAATGTAAGTTTTGAGTAAATTACACACTTTTGTGTGTATGAGGGGAAAACAGGGGTAGTAGAAAACTTGGGTTTTTGTTTCCATCTATCTCCATGTTAAACTGTTTTATGTGCTTACTGTATCCACTTATGATTGTATTATTATGGAAACACGTTTATGAACAATATAAGTTATTACTTTGTATAGGAGCCCTAAAGCAGAGCGGAGATCTCTCCATTTGTTGAAAGCCTTCCCGATGTTGACTCTAGTCTTATTTCGACGCCTGGCACTAGACAAAAGTTTTATTTTCTTTGTCTTACGGTGGAGTTAGGGTCGCAAATGGGCTGAATATTTCCGGTAAACTTCCAGAAACTTCCCAAAAATCCTGGAAAGATTTACGAAAAATCCTGGAAAGTTTCCGAAAATCCTGGAAAGTTTCCAGAAACTTTGCAACCCTACGTGGAGTTGGGGTTTGGAATGAACTACAAGCCAGTCTCTTAGAATCCATCTACTTTTGTCGAAAGTTGACTAAAGTTTTGTCGCTCAAGTTGTCTTCGCTGATACAGAGAATAGCGGCGAATACACAAACGCGCTAAACATAGCCAGTTGAGCGCGCATGACGTCACGCCCAGTCTCAAATTCCGCCCCGAATCCCTCTGATTTATTTTACTGTACAGGATTATAGAGGCAATCACTGTGCTAAACAGTCATCAGCACTTCTTCAGTCAAAGAAAGTTGGGAAATAACACTGTTATGAAAGCTGAACATGTTTCACAAGTAGGGTTATCATCCTTACCAAGAACTAAAACTATTAAATACATATTATGTTAATTGAAATAAAGCTGAAATAAAATAAAATGTAAGAAATTAACTAAATTTAGTTCGCGACATTCTCATTGACTTTAATAGGAATTGAGGAAATGTGGAAGAATATCGTGGAACAACCTGAACCCTATTCATTTCAGTGTTTCTCAAGCACACTCGCTGAAACATTTTACTGCATTTTTTTTCACATTTAATGGGTTTGGAATGAACTAAAAGCCGGTCTTTTAGAATACATCTACTTTTGTCGAAAGTCGACTAAAGTGTTGTCGCTCGAGTTGTCTTCGCCGATGCAGAGAATAGCGGCGAATACACAAACCGCGCTAGACATAGCCAGGTGAGCGCGCATGACGTCACGCCCAGTCTCAAATTACACCCCGAATCCCTCTTTTTTTATTTTACTGTACAGGATTATAGAGGCAATCACAGTGAAGTGCTCATTCAGCTCATCAGGAAATTGTTTAAGCATGTATGGGTTAGAAAACGGGTATTTTTAACATGAAATGTTGCGCAATAAGCACCAAATCAGAATGATTTGGAGTAATGACGCCGAAAACTCAGCTTTGCATCACAGGAATAAATGACATTTTAAAAATATATTAAAATAAATACTATTTCACAGTATTAATTCCAGTAAATGAAACCTTGGTGAGCATAAGAGACCTCTTTCAAAAACATTCAAACAAATTCTGACCACAAACTTATGCACGATTTCAGCAAACACGCCATGTTGTGCAAGTCCCATTCTGGGGATTATTGCAAGAGCATCTTAGGCCGTCCCATTACGACCCTTTGACTGGCAGTGCGCATCTAAATATAGAGAGGCAGAGGTGAAGGCAGAGGAGAAACTGAAGTACATAGTCAGTTAGGCGGAGTGTTGAAAACCTCCCAAAAACACGGCTGCCAAGCTCGTACTTGGCAGGATGGCTGTCGTTTATTCCCCTATTGTTCCGGGACTGAATGCGGCTGCACAGAAGCTTTCAGCATAATTCCACTCAACAGCACAGTGAATCGCATAGCTTCCTGCTCAGACAGGCCTATTAACCACATCATCTGTGCTAAAACGCATACTTAATAGGGCCTCCAAAACACATCATCTCGGCAGACTGCGGGGGCACGGCTTGGATGACAATACTGTACTAAACGTCATCAGCACTTCTTAGTCAAAGAAAGTTGGGAAATAACACTGTTATGAAAGCTGAACATGTTTCACAAGTAGGGTTCTTATCCTTACCAAAAACTAAAACTATTAAATACATATGTTAATTGAAATAAAGCTGAAATAAAATAAAATGTAAGAAATTAACTAAATTTAGTTTGCAACATTCCCATAGACTTTAATAGGAATTGAGGAAATGTGGAAGAAATGTGTGTCGGGGAACAACCTGAACCCTATTCATTTCAGTGTTTCTCAAGCACACTCGCTGAAAAGTTTTACTGCATCTTTTTCACATTTAATGCATTTGTTGAATCAAATTTTTATTTTGAAGTAAAAATATAAAGTTATACCCTTGGGGTAAGATGTAATTTTACATTTTGTTCTATATCATCTAAGTAAGCAAATGTTTCTATTTATTTCTTATAATCACTCATTGGCTGATAGCCTGGGAAACCCAGACAATTTCCGGAAAATTTAGATTTGCTCTGAAAGTTAGTCTGGCAAAGAGCTCATTCAAGCCCATTTCCAATCGGTCGAAATTGCGGCACCAATCAGAAACGTTGGGCGGGCTTTACACGATGACGACAGCACTGGGATTTTGAAGCAGATATTACAAAGATGGATGCAACCGTCGAATATCACTCGTTCGAATCAGTTATCACGTATATTTTAAGCGATTTGAACATTTCCTTTTGTTAAAAGAACACCAATCGGAGATGTTTCTCTGCCGGCCGCCGCTCTGCATACGTCATCTCCTTCATCGCTCTGATTGGTTTTAGGTCTAATCCCAACGTCCGTTGGTGACACCCCTCTGGAAATGATATGTCTATGACGCTTTGCCAGACCAACTCAGTTACAACTGAGAATGGTCTGGTTTTAACCAGGCTAATTGGCTTATGCATTATAATCATGATTTCATAAGTTGGGCATCTTATCCCATGTTACCCTACAATCAAATCAATTAGATGTAGCTGAAATTAGGGTGATCGCAGCTGATTATTAGCAAAATTAGAGTTTCGTTCTTGTTTTGTAAAAACAGTTTTCAAAAGAAAACATGTATAATGCTACCTGTAGTGTTTTTAGGTCGTTGTTTTTCTTAGTGACAAAGTGTGTTTGTTGGGGGGACACGTTGCTAGTGTGCTAATGTAAGAAGGGCCCGATTTGTGACATGAATTAAGTGTTTTGATAGTAAGAGCATTCTGAATGTGAAATTTAGTGCTGTGCAAAGCTGAAAGTTGGTTAGAAGAACTGTAATGTAATGTATTGAAAATGTATAAAGTATTGAGAAATGTGTCCAAAAAAAAAACCTGTAATTGGGCTGTGGGAGTATGCAAGACAAAAAAAAGGTTGGAAGTAAGACTAAATAAAAGCAAAGATATACTGTAGTAAGTATGGTGGATTAGGGTCTCACTGACTAAAACGGCAATACATATTTACAAAATAATAATAATGATGTTGTAAGAACTGAGAAAATGTACCTTGCCAACACCCTTTGAATGAGTTGGCGCTCTTCCTCCACATAGCCGGGCCAGTCCTTCCGCACATGTCTGTAGAAATCATCCTTCAGAGTAAAGCTGTGGTCTTTGGGATTGAGTTTAGCCACCTGAAAGGAAATATACAATAGAATTATTCTCCTAATCAGAAACTGCCCTCTGTTCCCAAATGCACTTTCAAGAGTGACTTGAACCATCAAGCTTTCCTTCAGTCAGCATCTTTTTAAAGAAATATGACACTTCAGGAGAAAGAAAAATAACATACGATAGGCCTTTTAAGGACATTCCTAAATACATCCAGAGGAGACTAATTCAATTCAGACCTCGTAAATGTAAAACAGAAAGCATAAATGTATTGCAGCACGGGACGTTCTGTAGAGCACTTCTACAAATGGCATATGAAGCCAGTTCAATCCTATGTCAAAACATGATCCATTCTCAAAATATCATTAAGGAAGAAGGCTAATTGCTACTGCTAGCACTGCAACCTCCCCCTGTTTACTGTGCAGAACTCCTGAAAATAAACCCAGCAGGAAACATTAGCAAATAAACCTACTGACAAAACCAGCCATGGCCATCTCGCCCGCACAAATGCAATAGGGAAAGCAGATCTGGACATAAACTAGATTATCTGTACAAGCCGAGCACTGAACTGTGTTTTCTGAAAGTAGGATTGATGGGAGAGATAAAGAAAAAAACTTGGCACTGGTGCAGAATGTTACACTGACAAAGAATTTTAATTAACAACATATTATACAGGCTCCAGAGTAGAACTAAAATGGTCACGAAAGGGACAAAAATAAAAATGTGGAACAATTTTAAATCTAGGTTCTGTGAGCGAGGGAAGTCAGGAAAACTTTGTGTGCTTTCATACGCAGATGGTCAGATATCATCTTGTGGGGTGGTCTCAGTTAATTACATTTGCAGTAAGTGTTTCCTGCATGCAATAACCAACAGGGCAATTCATGATTTTTTTTTTTGAACAAATGACTCTTATGAACTGGTTCTTTTTATTAAGTGAAGTCAATATTATTTTTTAAATTGCTCCACATTTTTATTTTTGTCCCCTTCGTGACCATTTTAGTTTTGACTTCATTTAATAAAAAGAACCAGTTCATAAGAGGGCAATTCATTTTTATTTTTATTTTGTTTTAACAAATGACTCTTAAGAACTGGTTCTTTTTATTAAGTGAAGTCAAAATTATTCATCAAACAATCTTGAACAAGTTTATGAGTTATTGGTTTCAATCAAATCACCAAATCAGAATATTACAATGATTTCTGATGGATCATGCGACACTGAAGACAAAATTCAGCTTCCCCCAAAAAAACTAAACAAAACAAAAAACAAAGCAAAATAAGTAATAAGCCCCTTGAAGCCGTGATTTATAGTAAATTTTATGTTTTGAGTGATATGAACAATTATTTATACAATTTTCATACAATTTATGAAGTAGACATCCTATTCAGAAGTAACATGAGAAGTTTGGCAGATTTTGATATGAATTCAACCTCTAAGAAACATAAAAAAAAAAAGAAAAACAAGTATGTGTGTTATACAGTAGCTTCCTGCCACATGAAAATATTCTAGTTGCAAATTGATAAATTACAGCTCCTCTATAATAAATTTTGAAAATTAATCACCAAATATGAAAACTAGAGATTCTAAGCTTTCAAATTATATATAGTTTGTCAAGATTGACACTTAAGGGGTTAAACTAATAATATTTCACAATACTGTTTTTACTGTATTTTTGATCACGTAAATGCAATCTTGGTGAGCATAAGAGCGTTTTTTTTTGTTTTTTTTTAAAACGCTTGACAAAAAAAAAAATCATACTGACCCCAAACTTTTGAAATGTAATGTAAATCAATGACATGCAATTTAAGCAGAAATATTATTTTAAAACAGTTATATGTATTTGTACACAAGTACAATCACTAGAGTGAGCGCATCAGAAACCAATTCATACTAAAAAAGCAGAGTAATATGAAAGGTTTGGACACATTTTTCCATTTATGCATATTATAAATATTTGTTTGTTGAGCATTTGCACTGAAGCATGCCGTGCACTTGTGTTTTACCTCATCCAGCACAGCGCTCAAGTCGGCCTTGTCTTTGGGGCTGGCTTTCTCCCTCTCCAGCCAGAGCAGGAGTTCTGGCTTGCTGTAGGGCTTTAAGGCCAGAATGTGAATGACACGTTCCTTCAAGGGCCTATGGGCCACCAAGCTGGGTGCACCACTCCTCTTGTTGCTGGGTGAATGTCTATTAATGTTGTCAGAGCTTGTAGGCAGGCCTTGTTTCTTCTTAATCTTCACATATTTACCTGAGGGAAGAGCAAAAAAAATCATTAATGGGTCATTAATGTTTTTCAATATTATTACCTGGTCTGTATATAAAAAAGGACCTCATGTTTGGTGCAGCGTAAGAACTGAAATTATGGAAACTGGAATTAAGGCTGTACGATATATATAAATTATAGAAATATCACAAATTTACACTTTAAAACTTCAAAATATTACGATAAGTCTGAGTTTTAGACTGATGCAGACAGCAGAGAGAACAGACTAGACACATGACTGTTACATACATGTGACATGCTTAATGTTATTAGGGGCCATGAGCAAAGTACTCAGGCGCACAGAGCCGCCTCTCAGACAGTGTGTAATCTCATTTCAGTTCTCTTCCGCAGCTTCTATATGGCCAAATACTGAAAAAAATGATCTCAAAATGCCCACCTAGCTGACTATTCACATTAACACAGTCAGTTTATATCTGTGGAGTAAACAGTTGCAAAAGAAACACGCATGTAACTATTAGGGGTGTAACAATACCCTCATATCACGATTCGATACATATCACGATACTGGACTCACGATACGAATATTATTGCGATACTTCAAGACATATGGTAAAAGGTTAACCAAAAATGTACTGTTTAAAAATGCTCAATTTTATATTACACTGTGGGTTTAAATAAATAGGCTTGGACTTGGTGCTTGTAACCTAAGGACAATGGTGACACCAGAATAAAAATATTCATGATTCTAAAGCTGAAAATAAATATTTATTTTAGATGGATATGCTTGCACAGATATATTTAAAATAATGTCGGCCACTTTTTACTGGTAACATTCTTACAGACATTTGGCATTTGACATTTATTTTACATTATAATCAACATTATATATGGTGGTTAAATGTAGTACTTGCACTAAAACTCTGAAAATGTAATTTTTTTCTCAAACAGTAATTTTTATTTTGGGGGGACTATCCACCATACTTATTGTCACTATATACGATACACATTGTTGCATTTTTGTATTGTGATATATTGTGGCACGACATAATGTTACACGCCTAGTAACTATATAAATTGGATATATATGTGTGGCTCTTAAAGTGACAGCAGCCTAATATATCCGCTTTCCGTACATATCACTACCTGCTCCTGACGGAATAACTTTTATAGCTTGATAATAATCAGTGTGTTTAATAAATACAGTGAAGACTAAGCAGTGTTTATAAACTAAGTTTTATTTTTACATTTGATTACATTGTCAAATACACCTAAAGTAAATGACACTTATGTAATGCTACTGCTAAAAAACACAGATAAAACACCGCTGTTCACTTTCAGAAGTTGTACGGACGCTTAATTCTCACAAAAATAATGTGAAACATGTATGTTGGTTATTTCATTTTGAGTTTTAAAAATTAAATATAATTAAAATGTATTTTACACACTTAAAGTATTACCATATCACATATCAAGCATTGCATTATTTAACAAGTTATCGCTTATTGCATTTTTCTTCAGTATCGTCCAGCCCTAAGTGGAATATATTTTCTTTCTCTTTCTATTTTTTCTATCAATATAGTATACTTTCCAGCTGAAATCTATGTGAAAACAAGTTAGGTCAAAACCAATCTAAAAGTAATCAAAAAGTAGTTTACATTACCTAAAAGTGCAATAAATAGTAGTAAATAGTCAGTAGTGGACTACAATTTGTAAGTAATGCTTATATTATCCCTTAATGCATTTTGAAGTCTTCACAATCTGACAAGCCTTAAAAAAAGTGACACAACGGGCTGAGAGATTATTTCTTAACCCGACTGCCTCTTTAGCACTGAAAATAAACCGAGAGCTCTGCAAATAGCACAGAACTTCTGGGGCCGCTCAAATCCCAAAGCTCTCGTTACGCAAAACAAAACCGAGCCGCCCTGAGGTGAAATTAGACACACACATATGGGAGAAGAGTGAGCGGCGGCGCCGTGACAAATGACTGTCGCTCATACAGTAGTGTAAACAGCAAGCGTTGAACCACTTTAGGAAATACAGCTTTGAGTAAACATTACAGCCCCCGTAGCACTCGTATGACCCGTTCTCCTGATGTGCTCTCTGAAACTGGCGTGCACCAGGCAGGACGTAGAGTGTGAAAGAGAGCTGACGGTAAACGTCGCTCTCGCCTGTGCAAATATCTGAGCTGTGGAAACGGAAGCACCTAAAATAGAGATGTTTTTTTCTGCTTTCTGTTTTCCCACCAGTGTGCTAATTCACCTGGAGCCAGCAGGACACAGGAGTGCTAATAGATATCAGGCATACCTAATCTTATTAGAAGTCTAAGCTTTACTTTGAAGGTTGCAATAGGACAAAGTGAAGCGTAAGCTCTTCATACAGTGACTGCTATGCTTCTGTGCACATCCAGTTTTACATAACGTTCATGCGTCCAATTATACTGCTTTAGGGCTTTGTTATCGCTGCAGAAACTATTAGCTGTTGTCTTACGAGTTAAAATCAGAATGGACTGGGTTAAATCAAATTCATTTTAAGCAGTCCTCACATTAGCTTGAAGCTAAAAATGTACTGTCTGTTATCATTTATACACCCTCATGTTGTTACAAACCTGTACGACTTCCTTGGTTCTTTGGAACACAAAAGAAACTATTTTTAAGAATGTTGGAAGCTTTTTAGTTTTGGTTACTATTGACTTCCATTGACATTTCTCAAATTTCTTTTTTTGTGTTCTGCAGATTACAGATTTGGTAACAATAAGTTAAAGGGATAGTTCACTTTGAAATGAAGTTTTTATATGTTTTAGCTTACCTCAAGGGCATCCAAGATGTAGGTGTTTTTGTTTTCACAGTATTTTCAATTTTGATATTTTTAGGTCAAACCGTTCTTGTCTGTCAGTCATATAATGGAGGTATATGGGGTCCACCTCAAAGAGCATGCACAGAGAAGTCCAAATTACACATGATTTAATGACTCGTAAATGTAAGTACACATTGATGGAATAAGACATGAAACGAGCGGTTTGTGTGACAAAACGAACAGTATTTATATCGTTTTTACCTCATGTAACCACAGCCACGTCCAAGTGATCTCTTGCGCGGTTGCGAAAAAAAAAAAGTTGTCTGTTGATATATCAAAATCGTCTTCCATTGCAATTTCCTGTATATCTAAATATGTTTAGATCTTCACAGTGAATGGTAACACTTCTGAAATCTCTGTGTAAACAATGAGTGACGTACACACGCGACAGATCACTTCCGGGGCTTTTCCGGCACTTGCGCAGAGAGAAGCGCCCTCGCCCTCTGAGTACTTGGACGTGACTGTGATTACAAGAGGTAAAAACAATATAAATACTGTTCGTTTTGTCACACAAACCGCTCGTTTCATGTCTTATGCCATCAATGTGTATTTACATTTACGAGTCATTAAATCATGTTTAATTTGGACTTCTCTGTGCATGCTCTTTGAGGTGGACCCCATATACCTCCATTATATGACTGACAGACAAGAACGGTTTGACCTAAAAATATCAAAATTGAAAATACTGCGGAAACAGACACCTACATCTTGGATGCCCTTGAGGTAAGCTAAAACATCAAAAATTAAATTCAAAGTGAACTGTCCCTTTAAGGTGATGAGAAATTGATGAATAAAAAAGGTACTCAAATGTATCATTTCACTGTAATACAGACTGTATTTTTTTCTATAACAAGTTCTGCACATTTGAGCACATTTCAACAGTTGTTTTAACTACATGATGTATTGCGACAACCATGGAGCTGAGAGAACAATGACTACTTATGAGGAATGTTTGACTGTGACAGTGACAAACAAGAGAGAAAAAACACAAAGTACTGAATTCCTCTTGACGCCCAAACATGTTGCGCTTTGCAAAAAGTGCTGAATTAAACACTTTGTCTGCAAAAGCAAGCATTAAAAATACTTGTCAGGAGTAATACTGTATGAACTGTAGACAGATGTAACAAAACTCCAACATCAAACATTTAATCAAATCTAGCCTTACAGGCAATCTCATCAAATCAAATTCCAAAATTGTTTAACTCACAAAGCCCAGTAATCACTTGTTTAATCATGCCCACATACCCAAATATGCCACAACAATGAGACATAGATAAAGGTGCTTGTAATAAATGATACAGTGAATTGCTAGTTCATACATATACGATATACACCACTGGTCAAAAGTTTTAGATCAGTAAGATTTTTTATGTTTTTAAATGTTTTTAATGAAGTCTCTTCCGCTCACCAAGGCTGCTTTATTTGATGAAAAAAAAAAAAAAATTATATATATATATATATATATATATATATATATATATATATATATATATATATATATATATATATATATATATATATATTGTGAAAAAAGATATTGTGAAAGATTATGACAATTTAAAATGACTGTTTTCTATTTTAATATATTTTAAAATGTAATTTGAAAGCTGAATTTAACATCATTACTGCTGCTGATTACATATCAGTTTTTGGTGTCACATGATCCTTCAGAAATCATTCTAATATGCTGATTTTATGCTCAAAAAACAAATTATTATTTTCAATGTTGAAAACAGTCGTTTACCATTTTCCCCACCCCAAAATTCTATGATGAATAGAAAGTTCAAAAGAACAGCATTTATTTAAAATATAATCTTTTCTAACATTATAAATGTCTTTACTGTAACTTTTGATCAATTTAGCTCATCCTTGATGAATAACAGTATTTTCTAATTTCTTTCCCCCAAAAATAAAAAATAAATTCCTACTGACCCCAAACTTTTGAATAGTAGTGATAAATGTCACAAAAGCTTTCCATTTCAGATCAATTCTGTTCTTTTGAACTTTCTATTCATCAAATAATCCTGAAATAAAAATGTAAAAAACTGTTTTCAACATGGATAATAACCATAAATGTTTCTTGAGCATCATATTATAATAATTTCTGTAGGATCATGTGACACTGAAGACTGGAGTAATGATGCTGTAAATTCAGCTTTGATCACAGGAATAAATTACACTTCATTATATATTCACATAGAAAACCACTGTTTTAAATTGTAATAATATTTTGGTATTTTTTATCAAATAATTGCAGCCTTGGTGAGCAGAAGAGACTTCTTTTAAAACATAAAAAATCATACTGATCTAAAACTTTTGACCGGTAATGTACATATATAGTGAATTTATTGAAAGGATAGCCCCTTGAGATGTAACATCTCATTTTCAAGGGATATATCACCAAGGCAGATATTATCAGCCGATATTTGACATTGCCTGGTAAGTTTTTCTGTTTGGTCGATAAAGACTTTTATTTTGACAGCCCTGAGAGCCATTTGAAACCCTGCTCTTTAAGATATCGGCATTGGTCTTCAAAAAAAAAAAAAATCCATATCGGTTTACCACTAACGGCAACTGTACCCATCCTGATAGCTTAATGAATGAGAACTAACATCATCAAACAGTAAGTATATACTAAATGTTTGATGTTGTTCTACTGCACGCCTCACACTAGCATGCAAAATCAGAGAAACCTTAATACCTCTGCTCTTTATAATTAAACATCCACTGAAATACCTGCCATACATTTGAAAGCCTTGGCCAA
>JAQIUQ010005767.1:310000-492500 GCA_030378365.1 Hybognathus amarus | reverse complement strand
AAATACTTCATTTTTGTTCTGGAGGCAGCAGTCTATCATTTATGCCTGAACGTGTCCAAAAGTGAGGTGGGCAAATGACTATGGACACAAAAAGTCACCTAAATCATTTAAAACACTTTTCAGGTGTGTGATTTTCCATAAATGAAATGGTAGGGAATAACAAGGCACCTTTAAATCCCCAGTCGAATGGAGCCACGGGGTATTTTCAAATATGCAGGGTTATGCTGTGCGAGCAAGTTTGGTTAAAGACTGGTTTAAAGAATGCATCAATGTCCTAGGGCATGAAAGCTCTCAAAAAGCATAGTGCAACCTTTGTCCACAGAGAGTGAACAATTTTCCCACCAGTGATCAAAACTTCAACTTCTACTGCAAGAAATGGGCCAAAAACAAACAAAACAACCACAAACTACAAACGTCCCTACTATATGAAAGGTGAAAAACAGCATGTGAATGTATAAGAATGTCTGAATTCACAGTACTCATAAAAGAGTAGGCAAAAAGTCGAGGTTAAGATGCATATGATGGACACTTTACTATCCCATGAGGCCACGGGAGAGGATTTGCGAATGTCAGCGTAGGGCTGTCAAACGATTAATCGCATCCAAAATAAAAGTTTGTGTTTACTAGGGCTGTAATCAACCAAAGAAATCCTTCAGTCGACCAAGGTCTTGTCCTGCGCGACGATTAGTCGACTTAAAAAAAAAAAACCGGATGTTTTGATTGAACATTTTTTAAACTATTGTCATAGAGCATTTATAAAACAACAACGAAAAAACATCGAAAATAAATAAAACTATAATAATAATACAATTCTTTGAAAATTAAGTGATTTTTTTTAACTGCAAGTGAGGAGCTCTGTCCTTGGTCTATAGTGACAGTCACAATCGCGCACCTGATCACACCACATGCTACAAAATAATATAACTGCTATCTGCCACATAATGAAAAATCCTAACAAAAGCTCTCGTTACAGGCTGTATTCTTCTTTACTTACAAAGCTATGGGTTAACTTTTGTCCAGCCGATCTGTTAGGCGTTTTAAAACAACAAAATAGCCTAAAAAACAATCTGAAATCTAGGCTCTGTTGTAAGATAGCATAAGTTTAATTTCGTTTTGTTACATTATTTAGGCTACTTTCAAATGAGTCAAGTGTACAAATAAAAACCTATTAAGAAAACAATCTATTGAGTCAGAAATAGAAGCCGTTAAAAGAGCTGCTCACGTCTTTTGCGCGCTCAAGTTCGATTTCAAATAGGCACGCGATGTGCGCGCTCATAATGGAGCAACGCGCTCGCCACCGTCGCCGACCTCCACAAAGATGTAGCCAGACAAAAGATTTAGATTTGGAAGCTTGGACATTCTGTCGACTAAAGTAGCGTGAACTGAATGAATAAAGCAAAACTACCTACCGGTACATCCCTTACTGAGCGCGAGCAGCAGCGCAGCCACGTAGGTGCGGTTCCCGAGTGTGTTATGTGTGTGCGCTAAACTGTGGCGCAGTTATAAGAAATAGCCTAAATTAAAGCATTTAAAGATGGGGATAAAACATAGGCTTATTATATTTAAAATACAGTAATAAATAACTGCTTTATAAAGGAATAAATATCAAGGAGTAAATCATTGAAAATGTATTTCTATTGGCAAAAAAAAAAAATGCGACTGGTCAACCAATAAGAATTTCAGTCGACCAAGACGGCATCTGACTGATTAGTCGACTAAACGACTAAAGTTGACAGCCCTAGTGTTTACATAATATATGTGGGTGCACTGTGTATAATTGTTTTATTTACTGTATACACACATGCTTGTATATATTTAAGAAATATTTTCATGTATATACTGTATATAAATAAAAATATTTTATATATAATTAATATTTTTTTCTTAAATATACATGCATGTGTTTGCATTTATATTTAAACAAAATAATTAAACACAGTGCACCCACATATATTATGTAAACACAAACTCTTATTTTGGATGCGATTAATCAGCGATTAATCGTTTGACAGTCCTACGCCGACATTCACAAATCCTCTCCCGTTAATCGTTTGACAGCCCTATGTCAGCGTAACTGACGCTGGTGGGTCACATGATAATGACATCATAGTGAAAGTAGTACATTCATGATATACACATTTATACTATATAGAACATACTCGTGAAGTAAAAACTTATTCAAAATAAGTACCTACTAAAGAGAGTATTTGATTTCAGATACCAAACTCTCTTCATCCACATGTGTACAATGATTATACAGAAGCAAAATATAACAATTATAACATGGGTATTAAAGGGATACTCCACTTTTTGGAAATTTTACAACTCCCCAAGAGGTAAACAGTTGAGTTTTACCGTTTTCGAATCCATTCAGCTGATTTTCTGATATGTAGAAGACTATCAGTAATTAGACAGTTTCTGGTCTCATTGACTACCATAGTATATATTTTCCTACTATGGAAGTCAATGAGACCAGAAACTGTCTGGTTACTGATATTCTTCTACATATCAGAAAAAATCGGCTGAATGGATTCAAAAACGGTAAAACTCAACTGTTTAACTCTGAGGGAGTTGTAAAATGAGCCTATTTCCAAAAAAGTGGAGTATCAGTTTAATGTATGAAATATAGAGTTGCCAATATAAATGTAAAGAAGGGGTTCTTTTACAAAGGCATCATCATATTTGCAGGCCTCTTGCTCACTGTTTACAATCCTATAGGTTAATTGTTCCAACTGCATGCTTCATAAACGTTCTATAAAACACAAATACTGACCTCTTCATTTTTAGAAAAATCCTGGACTCATTTCAGCTGTGTTTAGTAAAGGGCATAAATACTCTCAGCAAGCAATTTACCATCCCACAGATCTAAAAACAGCATGTACGGTCACCACAGAAAAGGGTTTTGGCTGTCACAAATGCCCGGTCACGCAGTACAACCATAAGCACTGTCGGCCACATGGAGCCAATAAAAAGCTTCCAGTCTCACAAACACACATTCAGTTCCACAACCCCCACAGAACGAACCCTGCCCCCATCATTATCTGTTAGTTTTCAGTGCGACAAAACAAGCACTCACAAGCAGTCACAACATGCTAGCAAACAGTAGCCGGCTGACGACGATGGACACTCAGTGGGGGTTGAGTAGGGGAATGACCCAGTTATGTCCTCAGCTTCAAAACAAAAAAACAAGGCAGTATGGTATGATCAGACTAATGCATATTTTCCTGAAACAAACCAAAAAAGCATCACGGTCAGCCATCAGCTGGAAGACACTGCCAAAAGTGGTAGACATCTTCGCCCAAATTCAACAAGTCATTACAGAGGAGGTTCCCAATGGCTGCACAGGAATGAATAATCATTTGCGTTCCAAATGGCCACACACGACAAACAAAAGCTAGCCACCTCTGAGGCATCAGCACAGACATGGATTTACAGTCTTTACCCACCCTTAAAGCCCCTTTTTCCAGAAGCATCACATCCCCCATCCCCTTACCCTCCGGGACACAAGCGTACGCCCCAACCCTTGGTCCCCATCTCCCTCCACGTGGTACATTCACTTGTCGTCACCCCTGGCCCAACCACCATGCACACTTCATATTCTGATTCTAATCAATGTCATGCAGGTCAGTCCATTCTGGGGACAACCCTCTTTTTCCATTCCCGGTTTCTATCCTCGATCTTCATAACCATATGTCATTTACCCCTTGGCCTCCCAGGTTCTGTCTCCAAGGAGAATGTTTTATAGGATGGAAGGATCACACCAAGCCACTTAGATCTGAGAAAAGGCCCCTTAACACCAATACTGTAACTATATTAGCGTCCACACACAGTGGATAATATCGTTTTGTATATTCTAAGCACATTATCTGCTGCTGCTTTTTTATGAAGACTTTTTGTTATACTGGTTGAAACTCTTTACAATAATAGAAGTGGTCTAAATATTTAAAACATGTTACATATATCTTCTGTGGAAGCCTCAGGATCAAATTTTCTGGATTTTCGTAATCATCTGTCCTACCTGCCTGTCAACGTTTTCATATTTTCATAATGAAGAGAAGACAGACTTTCACAGAGTGCCGCAAACAAACAACTGTTGTCTTGAACAATGAGTTTTGCCGTAAACAGAATGAGAACATGGACCCATCATGCCTTGTTACCACTGTGCAGGCTGGTGGTGGTGGTGTAATGGTGGGGTGGGGGATGTTTTCTTGGCACACTTTAGGCCCCTTGGTGCCAATTGGACATCGTTTAAATGCCAAGAATGCCAATGAATTCTGTGTTCACGCCATGTCATAACCGTAATTACAAAAGCGGCAACCTGTGCAGTACCCAGAGTACCTCAGACACGTATTTATGCGTTTCTATGTCGACACCATCAGCGCTGAAATTAATCTGCAGCAGTCAGGTGGTCGAAAGTAAAAACTGGTTTACGTTCATTATTATTGAAATGTTATGTGCTTTGAGACATGAGTCTTTGCGCCGCTTGCACACTCTGCTGTACAGCATCTTGTGTTTTGAAGGAGGCGTAGCTTTGGAGAGCGCTCTGAAGAGAGGGTGGATCTAAGCGCTTTCAAATCTAGCTTGCTATTGCTAGCCTCTCTGAAATTGCCTACCCTACCTTTAAATGCTTGAACTGTTTAAATTGGCTGTCAATATTTTGATTGATATTTATTTTGAACATGTAAATACAATTTAAAGGGATACTCCCCAGAGTTAAACAGTTGTGTTTTACCATTTTGAAATACATAATCGACGATTTTCTGATATTTAAAAGGATATCAGTTAATCAGACAGTTTCTGGTCTATATTGACTTCCCATAGTAGGGAAAAATATACTATGGAAGTCAATGTGAAGCCAGAAACTATCTGTTTACTGATATTCTTCTAAAAGAGAAAATCTGGATGAATGGATTAAAAACAGGTAAAGCCCAACTGTTTTAACTCTGGGGGAGTTGTAAAATGAGCCATATTTCCAAAAAAAAAAAAAAAAAAAGTGGAGTATCCCTTTAAAAAAATGGAAAAAAAAATAAATGGTAAAAAAAAGACAAAAAGGAGTAGAAAGAAGTGGAGCGTATGTGTTCCTACCCTTCAGTATTTTTAATAAGTCAACTGAAATGAAAAAATCATTCTGAAAGCGACTGCAATGATATCAGTGCTTCTGTGTCCTTGTCATTATAGTTATGTTCTATTCTCATACAATTATATTAAAACTTTATAGGTTATTATCCTGGGTGTGAACGGGCCTTAAAGAGATTTAAAGGCTATAGAGATACCAAGAAAAGTAGGATTTCCTTATAACTTGTTGGTATCCACATCTGAATCCAAGATTCAAAAGTGTCAGAGAAATCCAAAGGCTTTGAGCAAAGTTCATTATCTGTTTTTCAAGTTGATTACTTAAAGCATCTTGCCTTTCGCTCGTCTGTTATTCCTCCAGGTGAGAGCCAAGCGCCCATCTTGGCAGGTGAGATTTTATCAGCTTTTAGATCAGTACAGTACGGAGTACATCAGGAAAGGTTATGATGCAAATACAGACTGCTTCAAGAGGTTGTTACTGAAACATTATCTCTCTCAACAAGCCTTGTGCATTTGTGATGATTGAAGATCTAAAGCCCTTTGTGTCAGTCACCTTGTTTTTCTCATTTAAAAACCACATATTTGTATGCAGTAAAACGTCTTTGAAAATGTTATAGTGCAAACAATCTATTTAATTTAACAAATTAAATATAATCACTTAAATCTCAGATTATTAGAACCATCCCAAACCATATATGGGGGAAATAAATACATAATATTATAATATTCAAATTCTATTCTATTAAAACTAAAATCTCATTAAATTCTACAAGTGAAATCACAAAATTATAATGTACAGTATTAAAAATAGATTTTCATTCTGGTATTTGTGAAAAATCACATTTAACAGTTTTATTAAATTATAAGTGTTTTTGATTCTAACTTTAAGTGAATGTTAGAGGACTGGAAAAGCAATCATTAGTGTATATGTAAAATCAGTAAATCATTCTAATATGCTGCTTTACTGCAGAAGAAACATTTCTTCTTTATTATTAATGTTGAAAACAGTTGTGCTGCTTAATATTTGCATGGAAACCGTGATGCATTGTTTTGTTTGATGAAAACAGAAAGAGTTTATTTGAATAGAAATCTTTTGTAACATTATAAACGTTTTTACTGTCATTTAGATCAATTTAATGCATCCTTGTTGAAGAAAAGTTTTTTTGTTTTAAATCATACTGATCCCAAAACTTTTAGTTTAGGTAGTGTATAACCAAAAGGAGACCATACAGAGACTATAAAATCTCTACTATCAGCCATAACTTTTTTGTACACGCAAGTATGCAATTATTCAGTGAAGAATATTCTAACAGTTCAGTGACCAGTTCAGCAAAGTCACTCTGCCAAACAACAGTACTGTAAGTTCAAACATTTTCCACTGTCAATAGCATTAACACATACACGTTAGGTGGGCTTCATCCACGTCATAACAGCCACAAGGGAGCAGAGCACAACAGAAAGCCTTCGTCTGCGCGGCCCATCTTCAGCCACATCTGCCACACGGTGCCACGTGTGTTTGGAGATGTCAAATACTTTCAGTCGGCTGTAAGGTGTGAACTGGGCTGGAACAGAACGACTTGGCCGCGGGCCAAGGCCAATGAGGACGAGACAAAGGCTGTGCTTTGTACCAACCATGGAAAAAAACAACTCTGGCTCCTCTAAGCAACATCATAATGTTTTTATGAGGTGGTGAGATGCACTGCCCCCCAGATTTAAAGTCCTCGAGAACTTCTCTCCGCTCATGAGATTTTATGATTTTAAATGCTTGTGTTTTTGTTCCTAAGGAAGCGCACATCTGTTTGGAAAGAAGAGAAGCTGGCGCTGTTGTTTCAGGTGCTGTTTTCTTTTCTCTTTTTCTAAGCCACTATTGGGTCAGTGTATGTAAGAGATGAAACAGAACATCTCAGTTCTCACACATGCATCATTATTTCAGGTCGGAGCTTGAAACTGACAGCCACCTAGTAAACAATACTGCTGCCAGTTGACTTACTGATTCGAATCAGCATGAAATAGAAGTTGCGATAGTCTTTTCTTCCCTATTATGACATCTAAGAGTTCAAACTGCTTCTCTAAACAAGATAATACATTTTGTGCATTGGAAATTGATTTGTTGTGGTTTGTCATGTGAGTGACAAGCTGTCCCCACCCTACATGCCAATAAACACGTCATTCAGGGTTGTTGCTGCAAGAGGAGAGAAAGTTATTTTGATTAAGGGCATATACACTCAGCCTAAAGGATTATTAGGAACACCATACTAACATGTTTGACCCCCTTTCGCCTTCAAGAACTGCCTTAATTCTACGTGGCATTGATTCAATAAGGTGCTGAAAGCATTCTTTAGAAATGTTGGCCCATATTGATAGGATAGCATCTTGCAGTTGATGGAGATTTGTGGGATGCACATCCAGGGCATGAAGCTCCCGTTCCACCACATCCCAAAGATGCTCTATTGGGTTGAGATGTGGTGACTGTGGGGAACATTTTAGTACAGTGAACTCATTGTCATGTTCAAGAAACCAATTTGAAATGATTCGAGCTTTGTGACATGGTGCATTATCCTGCTGGAAGTAGCCATCAGAAGATGGGACATGGTGGCCATAAAGGGATGGACATGGTCAGAAACAATGCTCAGGTAGGCCGTGACATTTAAACGATGCCCAATTGGCACTAAGGGGCCTAAAGTGTGCCAAGAAACATCCCCAACACCATTACACCACCACCACCCAGCCTGCACAGTGGTAACAAGGCATGATGGATCCATGTTCTCATTCTGTTTACGCCAAATTCTGACTCTTACCATCTTAATGTCTCAACAGAAATCGAGACTCATCAGACCAGGCAACATTTTCCAGTCTTCAACTGTCCAATTTTGGTGAGCTCTTGCAAATTGTAGCCTCCGTTTTCCTATTTGTAGTGGAGATGAGTGGTACCCGGTGGGGTCTTCTGCTGTTGTAGCCCATCCGCCTCAAGGTTGTGCGTGTTGTGGCTTCACAAATGCTTTGCTGCATACCTCGGTTGTAACGAGTGGTTATTTCACTCAAAGTTGCTCTTCTATCAGCTTGAATCAGTCGGTCCATTCTCCTCTGACCTCTAGCATCAACAAGGCATTTTCGCCCACAGGACTGCCGCATACTGGATGTTTTTCCCTTTTCACACCATTCTTTGTAAACCCTAGAAATGGTTGTGCGTGAAAATCCCAGTAACTGAGCAGAGTGTGAAATACTCAGACCGGCCCGTCTGGCACCAACAACCATGCCATGCTCAAAATTGCTTAAATCACCTTTCTTTCCCATTCTGACATTCAGTTTGGAGTTCAGGAGATTGTCTTGACCAGGACCACACCCCTAAATGCATTGAAGCAACTGCCATGTGATTGGTTGATTAGATAATTGCATTAATGAGAAACTGAACAGGTGTTCCTAATAATCCTGAGTGTGTATGTATGTATGTATGTATGTATGTATGTATGTATGTATGTATGTATGTATGTATGTACTGTATGTGTATATATATGTGTGTGTGTGTGTGTGTGTGTGTATATATATATATATATATATATATATATATATATATATATATATATACACACACTGCAGTATGCCATAAAAAACATCAATTGTCTACTTTCATTTGGTGGTGTCTTTAACCATCTCTACGTTTCAGAACAGAAGGGAATTTTCCCGCAGTCCAATCATGCCACTTTTATCTCTGCTTCTGCAATTATAGTGCTAGCTATGATTCTGTGAGCACTTGCACTTTCTACTTTAGAGTTCAGTTGTCTTTGTCCTGGTTAAATTAGTTCCGCTGGTTCCGTCTACCCTACAGTCAGTCTTCACCGTGATCGTCACTATTGTTCTCTTCATGCAGCATGCTGGTCTACGGCTCCTGAGAGGCTCTCTTCTTTTGTTCCCGCCGCATGCGATGGCACAGAGTTTGGCCTATATTACTTCAGTAAGCAGCAGGAACGTGTGGCCTGTTGGAAGGGGGTGAGGGGAAGGTGGGGTTTGCGAACATACCCTGCCCAGGACCAACAAACAGGGGCTACATGACCCCCTGATCTGAAACGGACAGAGCCACTCAGTCGAAAAAGAAAAACAAAAAGAGGGGTGGGGGAGAGGATGAAAGGAAGAGAGAGAAAGAGAGAGAGAGAGAGACGAGAAAGAGAGAGAGAGAGAGGATAATACAGAGCTTTAAGTTACAGTGCTAATGATAATCCACTACAAGGGGCGAGATAGAGGAATTATGGGAACTGTGAATTATGAACTGAGCAAATGACCATCACAACATACTGATTTAAGTGTACACTATGAGACTGATGCTCAGAGTTACTGTTGATACAGTCTGAAGTACTGTTCTTTTTATTTAATGCAAGATACATTAGGGGAAGTATTTAAAGGAATAGTTCACCCAAAAATGAAACATTTTCCCATCATTTACTCCCCATCAAGCCATCTACAATCAGAGTTATATTCAAAAATATCTTGGCTCTTCCAAGCTTTAAAATGGGAGTGAATGGAAACTTAGATTTAAAAGACCAAAAAAGCGCATCCATCCATCAAAAAAGTAATCCATAGACTATGTCTCTAGGGGGTTAATAAAAGGTCTTCTGATGAGTTTTTGTAAGAAAAATATCCATATTTATAACTTTATAAACTATAACCACTGGTTTCCAGTAATAGCCGAATGCAATAGAAATATTTTGTTACATTATAAATCTATTTGCTGTCACCTTTGATCAATTTAAACACTATTGTTGTGAATTCGGTCCTTTAATTATACCTTTTTTTTGCACTACATATCCACAATTCCACGTAAGCTTCACTACATTACCCCATACACCCCCTGGTCAGAGGTTCTATCAGTAGATCTCACTTCCTTCCTTTTTCCTTTTGTATTGGTGAGGTGTGGTGATTGGAATGGATACCGAACCATGTCCTTTCCTTAGGATGCATCGAGTAGGTTTGTTTTGACAATTGTTAGATAGAAGTTGTTAAGTTTACTGATGAATTATATGAGTTTAATTCACTTTTATTGTATTGTATTGTAGTGACTAAAGACCATCTTGTACATCCTGTTTATCCTGTACATCCATTAACATCTGTCCATTGGCATCGTGTGTATCAGCTTCATGTGAATTACCTACAACTTAATCATCCTGAACTGAAAATGAAAGAGCAAAGGACTGGTATTTTTTCCATGTGTTTTAATACGGATACGCCATCAAGTTTCTTCAACCACAACAAACTTTGGATACATTTAACATCTGAGATCCAACAATTATTGCTCAATAAACGTATTCAAAAACAATCTTACTTAAGCCCAAACTCAGGTAGTGTACTAGGAATGAGACAGTACATGGTGCAACATAGCAAATATTGGTTTTCTTGCCCTCCTCTTTCACAATATGTTCCTTTCACTCAACAATTGGTTGGCCAGATTTCAAACCAGTGGAATCTATCATAGTGTCTTAAATGCAAATTTTAAAACATGAAAGATTCGAAGAGTTTCAGTTCTTAGCTCCAAAGATGAAATGGCAAAAGTTCAGAACAAGTGGCACTTAAGAGGGAGAAGATAATGCATTCTCATTTTTGGGAAACCCCGTCTAGGTTTCCGGGTTCTCAGACCAAACCATTTATTAACCATGATATGATCAACTAATGCCATGAGTAACCATGTATTGTGAGTGCAGTGCATGAGCTTGTCTGTACCGGGATGAAGTCCGTTACATTTTTAAATGGGAGGGACCAGAGGGGGTGGATGTGGATGTCTGTTGATGCATGAGGGTTGGTTTAAGGATAAAGGGGGTGGCGGATGAGAAGTTGTGGAGCTGAAAGAAGGGTGGTGGAGGGGGTTGTGGTGGCTGCCTCATCCCCGAGGGAACTGCCTGGGATGCCAAGCAAAATCTGTCTCTCTCTCTACTCCTCTCTAGCACCTGAGGGCTAATCTGTCAAGACTCAGTGAGCACTGGGCGACCTGACTCCATAACCATCCTTGTGTGTGTGTGTTGATAATGGGGAGAAGAGCACCCCGCATGCTGCTTTCATATGCACCCCATTCACAGGAGCAGCCAGAAGCCATCCTCCACTCGCCTATCAGTTACTATAGTGACGAGTCTGCACAAATTAAGTAGAGGCAGGCTCTATGGGGCGTCCACACACTCACTGGCCTCTGAGATTACAATAGTGGAACAGTTCTCTACGTTTTGATTGGTTAATGTTGCACATTTTGAAAATTCATCCACAGACGCCAGCTTTGAAAGGCTCAAGGCAGTCTTCGCTCAGCATGTGTGGTACTGATATTTTTATACACGATAGGTGGGAAATGCAGGGAGATCAGAAACGTTCAAAGATCAATTAGCAATTTACGATAGTATACTGAAATATTAAAGTGTACACACAAGTCACTTCTTCAAATAATGTAAACAAGCAGGTTCTCAGATGCATTATTTTGCCCTGGAGTAAAAAATTAATAGTGAGAAAGCTTAAATAGTGATGTTAACACGTTACAATAAGGTCTCATTAGCTAATGCGTTAACTAACATAAATTAATAAGAACATTAATTTAAGACATTGCTACCGATTTAATAATCCAGCAAATGTCTTTAGTTGATGTTCTCGATTGGTTTATGTTATGCCTGGTTCAGATTCCACATTTTAGCCCGATTTTGTCACGAATCAACGTTTGCAACGTAGAGTGTAATGAGAGTTCGTTACAACAACAAGGCGTCGGAGCTAAGCTTTGATCGTAGTCATCTCGTATAGTGTGTCATCAGTGGGCGACGACCTGCGTTGACGTGCTGCAATGCTTCACGAACATCACGACAAAAAGACTGGCATGTTTAATTTTTTTAACAGTTTCGTCCACTGACGGTTCCGTGCAGAAGCACAAGCTTTTCCGTACACAACTTTCAAAATGTCGGAAGCAAAAGAAGACGATAGTGCTAACGTTAAAACTAAAAGTAAAAATATATAAGAAAACAATATTTTACCTCAAGTTCTCTTTGGAGGATTGACAGCCCATCGCGGTCCTCTTCGAGCAATCCAGGAACGTGTCCATTGTCAGGTTTCTTTCCTTTTACTTTTTTCTGAACACAGGACAGCCAATACAACACTCAACGCTTCATCCATTGTTTGTTTTACATTCAGTTACGGAAGTCACTCGCTACTAGTTTCGCCTTCTCAGTGACATCACCACGCACCGTTAAAGACGGCATGCGATGACTGGTCAGGAAGCAGCGCATAGTCTGAGTGTCTTGTCACACAACACCGATTTTAGGAGTCACAGTATGCGTAATATAGACACAGTGAGTATCGTAACGGACAAAAAGAATTGTGTCATGTGAACACAGTCATTCAGTTAGCGCATTAGCTAATGAGGACCTTTATTGTAAAGTGTTTCCATTACTATCCTTATATAATAAAACAAAATGTCACAATTGTGAAGAAAAAGTTGCAATTGTGAGTAAAAAGTTGTGTTTGTGAAATTTTAGATCAAAATACAGAGATTTAAAGCCACAATTACAAGAGAAAAGTTTCAATGGAGTTGCCAATTGTTGGGTATTGTGGGATTTAAGATGCAAAAAAAAGTTGCTCACAAGGAAAAATTTAAATTGTTAATAAATGAAAAGTTTCTAAATTCTAAAAGACTTAAAGTCACAATATAACAACCTTTTTATTTATATATTGTACCACTTTCCATAGGTACTTCTCTTTCAAGCTTGTCCTATTAAGGTCTTCATTCAAAGGTTCAGAGACTAAAACTGGTCATAATAACTTGTTCCTGAAATGCAGAGATGTTTTTTAAGCCAATGTTTATTTACAAGACCATTGCTCATTTCCGAGCAGTCCCACTTTAACTGTTGAATGGCCATGACAGACAAGCTACACGAACAAAAACAAACCTGAAAGGGGTTTCCGTTTCAAGCTGCATTCACAGTGATGGCTAGACGTGGCCATGAATGCTCTTCAAATAAGATTTAAACAACCCATGTGATGAAAAACTACTATAAACTATTAGAAGCAATGCATCCTGCTGGGCCAGAGCCAAAGCCCCCCGCTGCAGGCACAGAATCAATGCATCCACTCATGTGACTGAAAACTGACACATCCCATCCACATCAACAGCAACAGGACTCAGGCATGCTTAAAGAAAAGAGAACATTTAAAACCCAAGGAGACAATAAGATGAGGTTTTAAGCATCAAATAATGAGTGGGTTATGGAATCACGATGGTTACATTTCAGAAGGTGCAGCCCGTTAATGGGTCGATATACTCAGAGCCGCACTTTCAGAAAGTCGGTCCAGACACGTAAAACTGTGAACATGCCCTGTGTGTGTCCATGCATGAAAGGCCTAAAGTGTCTGTGATCTTCCCCTTGCAATTCTTGGCTTTGCTAAGCCATTCAAAAGCTGCAAGATGTACAGTACAACATTTTTGGAAGAGTTTCGAATACACACAGGTTTTCCACATTAATCACATTTATCTTCAGAAGAAGATAATATTGAAACCAAATAGGCTTTACTTGAGGTTCTTGGTATGCATAAAAATAAATAAACATTGAGCACTAATTTAGCCACATTTTTACCATTATTTGCATATTTCTGACATACAACACAGGTCATTGCCTGTATGTCAATCATCTTGCACCTGTCAAGTCCAGTTATGAATATTCCACAAATCTGTTGCTACAGAAGTTCGGTAGAAAAGAAACTATATATATACTATATTTTCACTAACTTGGCCAATCTTACAAACCGATCGCGATTTGATGACGTCAACAGCGTGAGGACGTACGTGATACTTATATTGGAGAATGTTTAATTAAACCTTATTTGTTACATCAGACTTCTCCATGTTGGAGTTTAAATGTTTCTATTTATTTATTCTCTTTAACATTGAACAATGTTAATTGAAACCCAATGAGTTGTATCAAACCACTTCAGTTTGTTCTTTCAGAGTTTTAAATGTTGTTTGATTTTTTATTTATTTATTTTGTCCTGCTCAGACTTGTATTGGACGATGTTTAAGTTACATCAGACTTCTCCATTTTAGGAGACTAAATGTTTATTTTGTCCTCCACAGTATTGGACAATGTTTAAATAAACCTTATGAGCTGCATTAAACTGTTCCATTTTGTTTATTTGTCTTATATTAAGTCAATTAAGCATCAGAATTGAGTATCTGATTCTGGCCAATCACCATGACAAGAAATTTGGATTTCTCAATCTGGCTACGAAGAATCCTAATCGAGCATCCCTAACAACTGCCATTCTAACATTTCAAAAAGTTTATAAAGAGATCGTAATCCATATGAATTGAGAGGTTTAGTAAAAAAAAATTCAAACAGTAGAAGAGAGAGACGCGCAACACCTCACTGTTTATGGTATATACACACTCAATTACATTATATATTTTGAAATATCACACCGTATGTTAGTCTATTTACTTTCGTGTGTGACTGATCAACCCAGTAATGTTAGATTAGCTAACGTAACTTCGGCAGACTGTATAGAGAAGACTTGTCAGTGTTACTCCACGGCAGCACACACGACTTCATAAAATATAAAATATATACATATTACTTTAGTTGTTTTAAACACTAAAGGCACAATAATGTTTTTTCCAAAAAAGCTGTGCCGCGGTAAATATTAAAATGTGAGAACGTTAAAGGGATACTCCACTTTTTTGGAAATAGGCTCATATAACAACTCAGAGTTAAACTATTGAGTTTTACCGTTTTCGAATCCATTCAGACGATTTTCTAATATTTAGAAGAATATTAGGAACAAGACAGTTTCTGGTCTCATTGACTTCCATAGTATATATTTTTTCTACTATGGAAGTCAATGAGACCAGAAACTGTCTGGTTACTGATATTCTTCTAAATATAAAAAAAAATCGTCTGAATGGATTCAAAAACGGTAAAACTCGAACAGTTAACTCTGGGGAGTTGTAAAATTAGCCTATTTCCAAAACAAAAAAAAACAAAAAGTGGAGTATCCCTCAGTTACTCCTATCCTTAGGAGTAACACCATAGCTACATGCAACTCTGTGTAATTTAAAGTTAAACTTATTGTTTTTTTTGTTTATTTTAACACCGTGACAGAACATCCAAGGTTTCTTTAAGAATGAAAACATGTCAGAGATGGATTTCATGCAGAGAACGTTCGCCAACACACACTCAATGTTTGTTAAGTGTCACATTTAATACCTTTTATATTAGGGCACTGCAAAGATTTTTAAAGTCGTGCTTAATATTTTCTGAACAAGTGTTTATTTCCAGTTGAATTTTCTGATTTCCCATTCTTGTGGAAACTTAAAGGTGCTGCGCAACACGAGAATGAACCTCATTCAATCGTCTCATCATTTAAAGTGAACGAGTCTCCTCAGAAAATTTTGGTGAAAACCGCTTCACAATCTCTTTATGAATGTTTTGAAGAATGAAAAAATACAAAGTATTTTCAAAGTGCCAGTTGCATATGTCAATGGAAGAACAGAAAACTCTCAGATTTCATCAGAAATATCTTCATTTGTGTTCTAAAGATGAACAAAAGTCTTACAGGGCTGGAACGACATGAAGGGAGTAATTAATGAGAGAATCTTTGGGTGAGCTATTCCTTTAAAGAAAATCCTGAGCTTGGTGACATTCATGTGTCTAAACCAGACGCTCATCCTTTAGCATCATAGGTGACTCTATGACAAAACATGGCTCCCGTTATCGTTAATAACATGCTGTGAGGGGTAGGTTTAGGTATGGGTAGGTAGTCTCATATTGCGCAAAAGGATTTATGAGCAGCCTTGGGTTTGCGTGTTATATTTACGACAAAGGGTGCCATGTGCCTAGTATAGCGCCATTTTGTCATATAGACGTTCCATGTGACGCTAAAGGATGAGAACGGGCTGGTCAAACTCGTAAATACAATCTTTCTGACTTGAATCCACCATAAGCTCATAGTAGTATTAAAAGACTTCTTCTGACACTAAAAAAAGAAGATGCTCTTGCAAGGGACTTTGTCAAAGATGGCCTGTCAAGAGCCGCGCCGCAAACAGCTCTGCCAGTCAAAACACTGGGCCCCAGACAAGACGGGCACTCGGGTCCCTGTGCACGTCGCCAAGCACATCACATCTTGGATGAAAGAATCGGCATGTGCCCTTTCATTCACACGTGGGACAGCTCCCCCCACACCGCCTCTGCTGCCAGAGACTCTGCGTTCTAGGCTCATTCCTCTTATTGTCATTCTAATTAGCTTTCAAGAGGAAAAAAAGCCAAGCTCGCACACACACAGAGGCCCTGGCTCAGACAACTAATAGACACACTTTCATTCACCACAGTCACAAACAGAACTAACCATACAAACAAAATTCACAGATCCCAAGACAAATTTGAGTAAAATAGGCACACTGACTTATCCTCAGATTCAATTAGCTTAGCTACAGAGGATCCCTACAATGCATACAGGCATGTACACTAATACACTCTATGAGACTCCATCACAATCTCACGTACACACACTCATCGGAGGAGCAGAGGTGGAGAACTGGTGCATCCCAGCGAAGAGAAAGAGGTAGAGACAATCACAGCGATGACGAGAAAGACAGATGGGTGGGAGAAGCTAAACCTTCACACACATTTACCATGAGAACATCTCAGAGAGAAATGCTTTACCCCCCACAGGACACACTCTCTAGAAAACCTTTAAGGGAGGTATAAATTCTAGTTGCTGTTGGATCATTAAAATTTCAATGCATTATGAATATGAACACGTTTTCAATCTCTAAATAAATGTTGATATTAATTCTTTGTGTAGCATAAAATTAGAAAATATCTACGTGAATCAAAAAAAAAACAACTGTCTGCAGATTGTAAGAAAAAAAGTCTTATTAAAAGTCCACACAAATCCAAAGTCATCAGATTAAATGGGAATATCAGAAATATCATATCAACTAGAGGACTTATAAAGACATTGTGTCAAGGTTTTTATTTTATTTTATGGTTACGTCAGGCTTTAAAATGTCAAATTGGACGGCATTTGAAAAAGCAACCTTAGTTTTATTTGCAACAAATTAAATATGATGTCTACCCTGACTAATGTCCATTCAATATTCAATACTTTTATTTGAAGGATACTCCACTTGATATTTTAACTATATCACAATTTTATACAATGCATGCACTGTTATCAATCAGAGACAAATAGAGCAGATCTACTCAGAAGCATAATATTATGCATAATCATGTAAAAGTTTCATTGCATTTTGAAAATGTTATACAGTAAAAGTTGATACCAACATTAATGCAAAGATCACATTTCTAAGAACTTGCTGGCAAATGCGTTTTTAAACTAGATTTTTAAAAGCTTTCTCTTTTACCATCAATCTCAGACATCCTAATTTGTTACTATGCAACTTTTACATGATTCTGTCTCATTCTAATATGCTCTCACACTTATGGCCATGTCTTAGTCTCTCAATTAATATAAGATAATAAAAATGTATGTATAATTAAAGTATTGGAAGAAAGTCATGATATAGCCTGTCAACCTGCAGGACACTGCTGTGCCACTTCACATTTAACCCCGTGAGAACGGCTTCTGTTCTGAGACAGACATATATATTTGTAGCCTCTGGATAATTAATTTTGTGCAGCAAAAATCCAATTACCAAAAGAAAATGGGGCTGTGTGATGTGAAATCCCAGTCATCTATAGTGAGAATCCGAACATCTATAGTGAAGCCATCAAAGGCATTCAGATTCTTGAAATCCTCTAGGATTCGGGATCACTCCCTGTAATATGAAAGGAAATGTACTACTCGAAACATCTTTTCCAGTGTTATTTCACATCAGTTGCATCATCCTCATCCTCCGCAGATGGTGAGAATTGAGCAAATTAAAGCTCCCCATCTGTTAAAACCCAATGATGGCTAAATTATTTCTTAACTGCCACATGAACAGGCATTATCAAAGCATTGTCAAGCTAGTGGAAAATGGCAGCTTACAACTCCCAGCAGGGCACTTCCTGACTTTTCCACGCTGTCCCGTCAAAGGTCTGGAGACAAGCCAGGACAAGGTTTATGGGAATTCCCTAAATGGGGGAGCCCTCCTGTAGGTGGAGGAAAACTACCTGGCTAAAGCCCTGTTCACACCGCCAGCGACACTCAACGACATGCTCCCATTCATTTTTAATAGAGGCTTGTCGACTTCTGGCGATATGAGTGACAGTGACCCATTCGTGACGGGAGTCAGCGTGACAAAAGTTCAGAAATGTTAAAGGGTGATGAACTATAAAAATCTAATTTTCCTTGAGCTTTTGACATATAAAAGGTCATCATATTATAAGAATATCCTGTTAGTTTCAGAACTGAAAACGTCCTTGTTAGTCCAATAAAAGCTTTTATTGACACCAGTCTCAGCAAACGACTCGCTTTTCAAAGTGGGGAACTATGACGTCAAAGAGGATAAAACACCACCCCCGCAGAAGAAGATCAACGCCTACTTTAACACGGCCAGTTTAGCCCCGCCCACCAATTCGCGCATTACACGGATAGCTAAACAACATACCGGTAGGCCTACCTCGTGAAGACAAACCCAATCGAGCTAACGTTGCCAAGCTATACAAAATATTGTGCAGCGCCTGGTTGTGGAAGAAGACAGTCGCTGCATTAGCTTCCGTGGTTAAACTTTATTTTTAATGACGTTCCAGCTGATGAGGGTAAAACATTGTCCGTTGGTTCGCTTCATTCAACTGAGGATTGTTTTGTAAACAAGACTGGATTTGCAGACCGATTAAGATTAAAGAACGGTGCTGTGCCGTCTATATTGGATCTGACAGGAATGGTGCAACACACAGACTCTGGGTTCAACATGTATGGGCGAATCATTCCGGTTGCCATGGACGTTTTCAAAACAATTTCTCCGAAGTGCATCGACAGGTGAGTTGAAACTCTTTATAATATGCAAAACTGTTATCCACTCACAGCAGAGGGCATTTACTTCCAAGTCTTCAGTGCGCGCACGCACATAAAAACATAGCGTTTTTTAAGATAGGCTCAAAACTAGGGTAGAAAATAGCCTATTACTTATTCTTTTTGATTTTTTGAATGAAAAAAAAACAAGCGAACGTCATAAGTTGACCTCAGACAACGACATAATACAGCGCAGTCTCATCCAAGACGTCATATAACTGACGTCTTGGGACGTCCTTTGACCATACGTCATTATATGCCTTTTTAGGGCCCCTCTAAACGTCGATATAGATGACGTTATCGGATTCTAACTCTACCCCAGACCAAAACCTACCCCGTCACCTAACTGACGTTAAAGATAAAGCGTCAGTTGTATGACGTCCCAGGATCGTCATATGACCGACGTTTAGGTGGGCCCTAAAAAGGCATATATTGACGTATGGTCAAAAGACGTCCCAAGACGTCAGCTATATGACTTCTTGGGATGAGGCTGTGTTACATAATAATTTAAAAAGCCAGCTCATGACCCCTTCAACTTTATGCAAACGAGCAGCAAGCGACAACCAATGGAAGCCTGTCAGTGGAGACTCGCATCACAGTCGGGCAAGACAAGACAGAGATCCGGAGCAATTTTACTGCGATTTGGCTGTAACCACATCCACATACATGGATATAATAAAATGATGCGTGTAAAAGAAACTGTTGCAGTCTCAGGTAAGAGTGTGATTCATTACTTGATAGTTTGTGTTGTTAATTATGACACTGTTGCAGTTTCCCCTGCTTTATGATGATTATTAGAGACAAGAAAATGTATTATTTACTTTTTGACAGTGTGAGTGAGTTTAATTCATTTAATTCATCATATAAAGCAATCGTGTATCTTTCGAAAATTCGGACTAAACCACTCAATTGATATGGATTAGTTTTACGATCTTTCAATTAACTTTTTAAAGTGTAAAAGTGGTAGTTGCGATAGCTGTCAATGAATGGTGAGTACAAAAAAACTTTCAGATTTCATCCAAAAGATCTTAATTTGTGTTCTGAAGATAAATGAATGTCTTATGGGTTTGGAAGTCAGTTCATGACAGAATTTTCATTGTTGGGTAAATTATTCCCTTTAAATCATCTTACAGAGTATATTTGAAAGATAATAATAAAAGCTCACCGAAGATGATAGCGAGAGATCAGACAAAGTTCTAACACTATTCTTCAGGCATAATAATTTTGTTCACAAAATATCTCACTACTTACTCGACACACCTGGGTCGCACCCAACCAGTCTCTAAAACACAACTGCCCATGTTTTGCCTTGGGCTGTGTGACTAATTGAAATCGCAATAAAATCGCGATTTGAGCAAGCGTGATTTCTAAACTGTAGAAAGCAAGACTTTTCTGCCAGCCCAATATGAATGCAGCACACCTAAACCTGACGTGAGAACAGAATGGGTTTGGAAGAAAGTGCTGAAATGGGGAAGATGAGTCTCAGGGCTCGAGATGATGTATCATAGAGCCAAGTAATTTGCAAGAACTGTCAAGTTATCGGTTATGGCAAAGCGTTCACACAGAACATCTTTTGGCAATGGCACCTTCCCGAAACCAGGGTGGGTGTACAAAAATTGATGATACAGGCATTTGCGAAATCCACAACATATGAAAAGAGTTCAAAAGCCATTAAAAATAACCAAAACAGTAACAGATGCCTGAAAATATCATAAAACAACAGCTTCCAAAAAATGATAAGTAGGTGTATAAGGAAATGTTAACTGTGATTGATTGAGATATATATATATATATATATATATATATATATATATATATATATATATATATATATATATATGAAGAGTTCAGATGCAAAAGCCTTTAAGTGCCATTTGAAATTTTCTTCTAAAATGAACATTTTTACCAAGCTTGTATATTTAAGTTCAGTAATTTCACTTAAATGACAATTAATAGGTAATCTTCATTGTCATTTAAGTGAAATTACTGAACTTTAATATACAAACTTGATAAAAATGATCATTTTAGAAGAAAATTTCAAATGGCACTTAGAGGCTTTTGCATCTGAACTTCTTCATATATATATATATATATATATATATATATATATATATATAGCTATGGAAAAATTAAGAGACCACTGCCAAATCAGCAGTTGCTCTGGATTGATTATTTATAATATAAATAATCAATCCAGAGCAACTGCTGATTTGGCAGTGGTCTCTTAATTTTTTCCATAGCTGTGTATATATATATGTGTGTGTGTGTGTGTGTGTGTGTGTGTGTGTGTGTGTGTGTGTGTGTGTGTGTGTGTGTGTGTGTGTGTGTGTGTGTGTGTGTGTGTGTGTGTGTGTGTGTGTGTGTGTGTGTGTGTGTGTGTGTGTATATACACATATATATTTGTATACACATACATACATATATATTATTTTTGTACAGCCCTTGTTTTGCCTCAGGACAGCAATTTTCTAAAGTTGAATAAAGTTAAATGTAATATGAATATTGTACAGAAGTAACATTTATTTTTAAAAACACCATGAATGGCAGCCACAACAAGGCCGGTATAACCATAGCAATCTATCGGTCTACATGCATCACATGACTAAACATGCATCATTGCTTTCAAATACCTGTGTTTTCACAGTCCACACTACAATGCAAAAATGCCATTGTCAAAATGATCAAGGAGGAACTCAGAGGACAAAAAAATGACCTCTCAGTGTGGACGGAAGGCCAAAACAAAAAAAGATGCGTTTTCAAATGAATCCGGATTAATGTAGACATAACCTAAGAAAGGCATTCATCTCCCATGTGTTCAAAAATATCCATCCATTGTAAAACTATGATGCTCAATATTACATCAAGCCTGACTAAAGTGAAAGCATCCCGAGGTTACAGCTAATAGAATGACTGATAACTTGGTTTCAGTAGTGTGGACTTAACATCACTCCCTACCCCCAGCTGTAATAGCTTAATTTGTCACCCTGACACACATACAAACACACACACACACACACACACACACACTCAGCTCGAATACCTCATTAATGCCCAGCAGCCCATTATCTGAGGAGGAGGGGATGAATGCTCAAATTCAGTGCAGCCAATTTGAATATGTAATGGGCTAAAGATATAATCACTATATCTAATTTGACAATTAGAACAGATTCCAGTTTTACGCACTTGACAACTACGCTACTCCAATTTTAAAGCGGAAGAAACTTCATTAGATCAGATATTGCTTGCCTACGTGTGACAGTATTTTGCATTTTATAATTGTGGAATTAGTGGGGGTCAGAGCGATGCTTTAGGAGACAGAGCGGCCACGGTTATCCCCTCCTTGTCGCGGGTCTTTCATGTCTGCACTGAGACAACAGGCATAGAGACGCACAGAGGCTCCCTTGGGTTTACCAACACCCCACCTCTTCCTCGAGCTCTTGACAAAGCCTTTCCAGTCACCAGTCTGACCCAGTAACCTGGCGAGCAGCTCGGGGTGTTGAGTAGCCTCTCCCGGGCTTCCGACCGCGATCGACTCACACAGGCCGCCGTTTGTTGAGTCCTGTCCCGCTTCTGGATCAGATGAGTATGTTTTCGACGGGCCTGATTGTGGCTGATGGCCGGGGAGCTGTGCTACGGCTGAATGTGCTAATCCGGTTAGACACAGGCATCTTTCTTTACAGACGTTTCACTGGAATGCACCCCTACTTAAAAATCGACCTAGGACGTACAGTGTGACCGAACTGCCAATTTCACCAGCTGTAAATAACAATACTCGCATATAAACCAAACCACCGGCACGCAAATGATACGAAACCAAGGAATCGCATCCAAGCGATGACACTCTCTTAATTTACGGCGCATAATTGTGCTTATGAACGTGCGTGCTGCTATAATTATATAAATGTTCCCCATCTAGTCGTGCAGGCCCTTGGAGTGGCGTCACTGCGAGCTACAGTTCCCTCTCCATTTCAGGCGAATGGTTCAGGAGCTCATGAAATATTGAGAGCATGCAGGCGGCTGAGGGGTGCCGTGAGTTTTTTAGCTGCACGACTCGACAATCAGGTCTAATTAAAGGATTGCAATTTTTAGGCATCAGGAGGGGTGAGGAAAAACACATTTATCTTACCCCCTGGTTCCCCTTGAAGCAAATTGCCGGTTGATTTGGTAAGGACCCCTGGGGACAGAAGAAAAAAAGGTGTTGGTTAGCATCTACTATTATTATACAAAGGATTAGAAAGAAACAAAGACATCCTGGAAATGGAATCTCCAGCTGAATTGCTGGAACAGATTCCAAGACGCTTTAAAGCTACACTGTGTAACTCTTGCTAAAAACACTTAGTTCTTTCAAAAATATATGTGCTTATTAATGTATATTTACGTCGTTCAAGTAATAAAGTATTCTCGTGAGTGTACAATATGCCATTGAAAATGCATACTGGTAAGGGGTTCTTAAGTCGGTCGCCATGTTGTCCCTCCATCTTGAATGTACATTAGCCAAAGAGGGACATAGCCATTAATTCAAGCTTCGCCTTCCGCGTTTACGTTTGAGTTAACACACATGGACGAGGTCGAACTGGAAGCCATGTTAATCTTGGACTACATTGGCCACCGTAGGAGTTAAAACGAAATCGGAATTGAGAGGAACAGAAACTAATATTCATTGGATGGTCAAATACCTTTTCACTGCTAGATGAGGGTAAAAATCACACAGTGTAGCTTTAAGAAAAACAACGCAAATGTACCAGCCTTGAAACTGAAAATTTCATCTCATCATTTACTGTTTTTTCTAGAGCCAGACCGATATAACGGCTGGCCAATATTATCGGCCGATATTTGGCATTTTCCAAAATATCGGTCTCGGCAGTTATAATGGCCGATAAACGAATATTTCAAAAATAAAATAAAACGGACGAAACACGCTTCAAATCATCTCTCCTTGGCCTGTTATATTGAAAATGTATGTTTTACAATTTGCATTATGACGTTATCTATTGCTAAATTATGGCTCATCATAGACTAGCTAACCACAAAGCTAGCTAATAACACTATCATCAGTGGAAGACCGCTAATGTTAACATTAATGAGCTTGGAAACCACAATGAACTTTTTCTGCCTAAATAAAGTAATGATACTGTATTTATAACTAGCATATCTCTAGGTACCGTCACTGCATTGTAAAATGTAAGTTAAACTTGCAGAGAGTGAACATTTAGACAGAGAAAGCATGAAACGTATCATGTGCATAAAAGTTAGCTTTTCTTTTACACGTGTAAAATCCAACGACGCCAAGTGTGCGTTGCAGACTGTCGTTCTGTAATGGATTTAGATTAGAATCGCTAAATAGTAGGTTTTAGAAGGCAGGCAGCAACTGATGACTGAAAATGGTTTGATGTAGCTTGATGGAAAGAATTTAAAAAGTGCAGGTAAAGGGATAAGCAAGCTGACAATGTAATTATAAGGTAGCTTATCAGGCAATGTAGAGACTAATTAATTATTATTTATTTATCAGAACTTTAATATATTTTGATGTTCCTCTGTTGTGTTGTGACAATAAAAGAAACAAGTTTCTTTTTAAAATGCTTTTTCATATTATTTTAGTTAAAACTCATAAATAACTAAAAATAACTATGTCAGGGAAATCTGTTAATGTTTTGTTGTGCGTTTCTGAAAAAAAATATTCGGCCGATATATCGGATTTTAAAACCCAAAAATATTTGGATCGTATCGGTCTTCAAAATCCTTTATCGGTCTGGCTCTAGTTTTTTCCCTATATGATGTAAGTCAATAGGTCCCAGAACAACATATTAACTTTCAATGTACGAAAAAAAGTGTTCTACTGAGGAAAAAAAAGTCATATAGGTTTAGAGTGGCATGAGGGTTTTCATTTTATTAAGTGTTTAATTACCCACAATGCCAGCATTTCCACAAGCTGTGTTTAGGCACTAACTTCAGTTACCCTCCCTTCCCAGTAATTACAGTCTCCCGTTACTTGCTTGCCCTCATCGACAAAGGCACAGCTCTCTCCTGTATTAATTCATGCAGACTGCGTGTGAGGGGGGTTGCTTCCAAGAGAATGAAAGGCTGGCTGTCACTGGCCTCTCAGCAGTGTCATGGTTCTGCTTGTGCGAGCCTAAAGATCAAGGCCGGGCTTTGCTAATCTGCACTGGAATGCGTCCGATTAATAAATCTCGACTTGAAAGACTTAACATGAGTCAATCAAATGTTATTGTGTGAGGCGTGGATGAGTGCGAGGATGTTGAGTGAAAAGTGGGGTGGAACAGGGCAAACATCATGGGAAAAGCTTTTAACCAACACATTTTGAGCACTAATTAGGACTAAAGGTAAGTTACAATTTTGTTTTTTTCTGAAGGTCCATCAAACTTAATCAAGCAGGCCTGGACATTATCTACCCTGTGGTGTTTGTCTGCCACAAAGCGTGTACAAATAGGCCTTTTATATAACCATCTCTTGCGAGCTGTGTGTTGAGCTTTTAACACTCAGCTCAGTCTGAATGTCCAGGAGCATTAACGCCATTTATATATGAAACAGACTCATTCACATCACTGACGTAAATTACTGAGACAAAAGGAAGAAAAACATTAGGCTTCCCTCAGCATAGCTGGAAACCATTAAGCAAGGTCAAAAGATAGCACTTATTATCTTTAAGGTACAGCTGGAGCTTTGGTCAACAAGCATGTTTATCTATTATGGATGTTACAGGGAGAGGCCGTCATGTCACACTCGTAGACATACAGCGCAGCTCAAGTTGCTTATTAAAAAAATATTGGCTTATTGGTTTTGCGTTTGTTGCTGTGGTCGGATTAGTGGCTAAATATTACTGAAGGGGGTTGTGATGCTGTAGCTAACTTGAACTTTGTTTTTTTTTCTAATAGTAGAGCAGCTTATACACACACAATGAGTACAGGTCAGAGGAGGACAGTGAGGTATCTAGTGACCTGAATTGACCATGTCCTTGATTATATTACAATGAAGAAACTGTATTTTCACTTCTGGCCTAATTTGTAATTAATAAGCTAACCAAGGTCTCCCATGAGCATATCAGACTGACAGAGCCACAGCTCCAACCATACATTGTTGATAATTTATGACTTCTTACTCGTAAATTTAAATGGAAACACTTTATTAGGTTGTCTTTATCTACAAAACAGGCCAATATATAATTGTTAGGTATTGTGTTCGTGTAGTATTGCAAAACACTTGCTGCTATTGAGGTGGGATACTGTTAAGTTTAGCATTTTTCAAATATCAGAACAATATAAAAACGTAAAAGTGTGCACAATAAGTGCATGTTATCAAATTATTAATTAAAAACAGTAATAGTAGTTAGACATTATGCGATAATACATATAAATAGGTGCAGAACTGCATATTGAAATGTATAACAGACAATAGAAATGACAAACCTACCAAAATCTATTTATCTATCTATCTATATTATCTATCTATTATCTATCTATCTATCTATCTATCTATCTATTATCTATCTATCTATTATCTATCTATCTTTATAGCCAAAGAGTTAAAAAAAATCCAACATATTAAGAAATCCCCACCACCAGAACCCAACATATAATATGTCCCATCGTGTTATCTCTACTTTTCACTCTATTTACTAGGTCACATATTATTGACAACAGAACATTCATATAGAGCTCCTTGCAAGCTCGAGGAAGTCTTTTCGTGTTCTGATTGGGCACTAACACCGCTTGGCTGACCAATGAGCGATGACATCGGGACGGCGTCCAAGCGTTTAAAGGTCTAACAACAATACGACAGAGCATGCCAACAAAAATACACCTTGACCGTCCAATCATCGTCAAGAAGCGCTGTGGTTGAGATGAAGCTGACTGACCAAGTGCCCCGACCAGCTGGCGTACACGTTTTACCGCTGAAGTATTGATAATACTGGAATCTGTACTGTAGAACCGGCGGTGACAATGAGAAGTATTGATTACTAAGGATAACTGGTAAAGTGCAGCTTTCCTTTGCGCGAAGCGAACATTGCTCTTAAAGGGACAGTTCACAAAAAATATAACTCATTTAACCGCCCGCATGCTGTTCAAAACCTGAATGACTTTATTTTTCTTTGGAACACAAAAGGAGATGTTAGTGACTTACTGCGTCAAGTTCCTATTAACTTATAGTGCTTTTTTTTGTTGCACAATAAAAATGACTAAAGACTGAGGCTGTCATTCCGTAGAACGTATTCCGTTTAGTTTAAGAAACAAAAGGTTTGTAATAGCATTTAATAATATTTTTATTTTAAATGCAATTGACTGTTCCCATGCAATTGGCACATTTAAGTTAACAACTTCAAGAACTTATTATAAACTTAAATGTTAAATGCGCACAAGTAAGCTTAATTCTAGGGATAGTTGCAGCGAATTGAAATGCGAATAAATAAAATATTTCATAGCAAAATATATATATAAAAAATAACTATTTGAATTGTTAGGCTAAATGCTATTAGTTCGAGCATGAACCTTGAGCCCCTCTCAGACCGTAAGATCCCCGTAACGTTAAGTGTTCTGGGTAAAAAAAAAACATCTTTTTAAAATGATCATACTTTAATAGGCAAAGCAAAATCTAGCATTAAGACACTGTCATGTTGCATTTCGTATCATTTGTCAGAAAGAATTAAGAGACGCCTTATGTTGAATCTAATTTTGTAAAGCCAATTTCAACTGGCTTAACGTAAAAATAAAACGATTGGCATTTGTTTAATTTTGTTACAATATAAAAATATCAATAAGATACAATAAACAAAAACGAACTTTAACACATCACAGTATACGCTAACAACTGGATGTGTCCGATTTCCTCCTGTTAGGCTACTATTTGTCCCTGCTCAAACAGCATATTCCACTTGAAGTGACGTAGGCGACTCTTCCTAAATAAATCAACACTTTACAAACAGCCAACTGTTATAAAGTTGCGAGTTCTGAACTTTTCTTTCTGTCCAATTGAGACCAGTGGAGCAAATAAACACTGACGAAATAGAACCAAACGCGTTACCTTGAGATTCTGATAGGCTTCCAGCGTCCGGATGGCAGTGTCTGTTAGCTTGACGTGAAAGATGGTTTTGTTTGGAATGCTTTTATTAATCTTTCCACAGGAGAGTCCATATCGATGCTCCTGTCTCAACGCTGCCATGTCTGGAACTGAGGTGAAGTGGCGACATTCTAGTCCAAACGTCATTCTCAGCTGGGCGGGGTTACGAGACAGCGTTGTCGCGACGTCATAGACAGACAGACACACACATACACAAACACACACAAACGTTGTGCTTTCGTGTTTTATGAAGACTTTCCGCAAACATAATAATTTTTTATATTGTACAAAGTATATATTCTATCCCCTAACACTATAAATCACAGAAAACGTTCTGCATTTTTACATTTTCAAAAAACATATTATAGTCTGATTTATAAGCTGTTTTTCTCATAGGGACCAAAAAATGTTCCCACACAGACGAGATGTGGGGACATTATGTTCTGGACACCACACACACAAATAATATGCATATGTATTTCGGCATTAAACTAGGATGTATAGGTTGATTTGACTAAAGAAAAAATGCTGTGATTACAAATCATGAAAAAATGTTTTACAGTGTACATGAAATTGAGATTTTTTTCAGATGACTTCATTTGATATTTTACATTATTACTATACTGTAATTATTTTTTTATTTATGTTCATATATATATATATATATATATATTTTATTTATTTATTTATTTATTTATTTATTTATAAAACGGTTAAGTTTCGAATCCTTGATTCTGATTGGTCAAGAGCTGTGCTTTATTCACGATAAAACACGGCTACGACCGCTTAACCCAACGGTTCTATTTGATCGCTGCGCAACACTGCGGTTCTGTGTTGTTTTTATTTGAGGTTTCATGCATTTTACACACTGGAGACGTTGTTGCTGTTCACACTCGGGGACTATTTTTTCCAGCGGAAGGTAAGCTTAGTGATTTTACTTCAAGAAAGTTGCACGTATATTGTTTTTTACTTTAATATTGTGTGGCAACCGTTTTATAAAAGCAATAAGATACTCGAGGCAAGTGCTGTATAATGCAATAAGTAACAGCTGAAGGGGTGCAGGCACTCCGCTTCGCGTCGTGCCTAACAACGCCCTTCAGCTGTTACTTATTGCACGATAACACAGCCTCTCGTAATCTTATTGCTTACATATATATATATATATATATATATATATATATATATATATATAAGAACATAAATAAAAAAATACTGTAATTATTTTTTTTTTATGTTCATATATATACATATATATATATATATATATATATATATATATATATATATAAAAACATAAATAAAAAATAATTACAGTATAGTAATAATGTAAAATATCAAATGAAGTCATCTGAAAAAAATCTCAATTTCATGTACACTGTAAAACATTTTTTTTCATGATTTGTAATCACAGCATTTTTTCTTTAGTCAAATCAACTTAATTTATGTAGTTCAGATAACTAAATATTTTGAGTTTCTGATGATTAAATCAATCTCCTTCATTGTATTAACTCAATTTTTACATTTCAATGAACTTACAATTTTAATGCAAACAGATTCCTTAATTTTTTAAGTTAAATCAACAATATTTTTTACAGTGGAATAAAACTATGTTAAATCATCTTTTCTGCCTGTATATCGAAATGTCATTAAAATATTTTTTCTTGAAACCATTCAGTTGAAAAGCATACAGTATGAAATAAACCAAACAAATGGGTATGCATGCTGAATTGCAGTGTCAATTGCAAATTGGAGATTGTGTGGTATTAAAGAAATGTCCTGTGAACAAAATGATGAGGGAAAGCTAGAACTGTCATTTTAAACTAAATGTGCATACAGAAAAATGATTCGCTTAATCTAGCCAGGCAATCATCTGCACCTTTTAAGCATGCAAACAGATGAGGTGAAATGGACAGTGAGGGGGAAATAGAGAATTTAGGTTAATTGGAAGACATAATCCCCAACAGACAAGGTGCTTGGGCCTTTGGATTAAGGAGCTCTCTCATAGTCTCTAATGGAAACTCTACTTGCCATATAGCTGTCTGAGATACAGGAACATCTAAACCCGGCTGTACAGGCAATATATGTTATCTTGAATTGTGGTTAATAATAAAACATGCCACTGACTCTACAATTGCTTGGAGACCCTATGTGTACATTAACATTAAATATACAGATGAGTAAAGGCAAACAAAGCCAACTGAAGTGTCAGAGCCTTCAGGAATGGATCAAGTACATGACATTCACTGCTAAACTTCAAATTGGAAAAGCAACTTAAAAAGAAAGCAGTCAACACATTGGAAATCCATAAGCTTTGAGTTTCGTCTCTGAAACTCCCTTCCTTTCCAAATGCTTTTTGAAAAAACTGTTTGGGGATTTTAAATTTGGATGAGAATATTACAGAGTTGGCAAGGTTTCCACAGTATGTGGCAATCTTGAAAGATTTGAGTTCACCAAATTGATAAACATCAGTCTTTCTTGCATAAAAAAAAACAATTTTATTTAAAGTGCCATTCTTTCAAACAGTAAGTCGCTTAGTCATCAGCTTAGTGACTATTCACAGAACTCCACCACAGCTGTTCAAGTGCCATTTTAAGGCCCGGGTTAAACAAGAAGTCAGTCCTGTGGCCTTTGGTTAATCTTACTCTTGCCATAAACAGTGCCGGCAGCCTCTGGAGAATCCAGAAAGCAAATACAAATCTCTAGAGTGTTTCATCTTTAGAGACAAATCCAAGATCAACATTCCCAATGCTGCATATTAAGTCACATCCGTGTACTTTTACCTTTAAATTTGACGCACTAATGCAGCACTGCTAAATAGCGCAATCATTTTATGTTTATTATCTCTCACTCACTCAACTGCATAATTTAAAGTTTATATATATACATGTTATTGTTGCCAGTCGAGTGTTGTTGATTGATTGTTGCAAATAATCATGCATAAGGTAATTGAAAAGGCTTGTTTTGTCTTGAAAATTATGCATGGCTCACTGATGTCTCTTTTACACTTGGCATGTTGCAAACCTGGAAAAACCTGTTCATGTGTTCGCACAGTGGGTTATCTTCGGTCAATGCCTGCTCTCCTCATGAGAATATGGTATAGGATTTTTTTATTACCTTTGGTCAGTATCTAAACAAATACCCGTTTGAATTTTGTTCTGCCAATATAAGTAAAATTGCATAGGAACGAATATCGACTCTGCCATTTAAAAGTTTGGGGTCAGTAAAGTTTTTTTATTCAACAAAATTGCATTTAATTTATAAAAAGTGATAAAACACACTGTAATGGATTTTTGTAATTTGAACAGTATTTTACTGTGATATGTACAGTATAATACTGTTAAATGTGTCAACAGTATAATACTGTAAATAGCCAAGGATTTTAGGAAAATATGCGTTTACTACTGTAATTATTTTCTACACTGTAATGGATTTTTGTAATTTGAACAGTATTTTACTGTAATATGTACAGTATAAAACTGTTAAATGTGCCTACAGTATAATACTGTAAATAACCTAGGATTATGGGAAAATATGTATTTACTACTGTAATTATTTTCTACTGTAAAAAGCGAATAATATAATAGATAAATAAAAATACAGTAGTTAAATGAATACAATATACAGTATTATTCCTGTAAATTTAAATATGGTATTTGTAACGTAAAGGAAAAATACAGAACTCTTACTGTAAATATTAATACAGTTTACAATTGTATAACTGTAAATGAAATTACAGTACTGATACAGTAAACACTTTTACAGTAACTTATTGGCATCCAGCTGCCAGTAAGTTACTGTAAAATTTACAGCAAACTTTTTACAGTGAATCGTAAAAAAAAAAAATCAAATTATGTAATTGGAAAGCAATTCTAATACTGTAAATAAAAATACAGTAGTTGTACTCCATGAACACAATATACAGTACTATTCCTGTAAATTAAAATATGGTACTTGTACTGTAAAAGAAAAATACAGTACTCTGTAAATATTAATACATTATATGATTATCTTACTGTAAATTAAATTACAGTACTGATACTGTAAACACTTTTACAGTAACTTACTGGCATCCAGCTGACAGTAAGTTACTGTAAAATTTACAGCAACCTTTTACAGTGTACAGTAGCTACAATTTATTTCCAAATAAATTCTGTTCTTTTGAACTTTCTACACATCAAAGATTGGGAAAAAAAATGTATCATGTTTTCCACAAAAATATTAATCAGTACACTTATTTTCAACATATACAATTATAAGAAAATTTTCTTAAGCAGCAAATCAGCTAATTATATTCATTTCTAAAGGATCATGTGACACTGAAGACTGGAGTAATGATGCTGGAAAAATTCAGCTTTGCATCGCAGGTATAAATTACATTTTAAAATATATATAGCAAACACTTATTTTAAATTCTAATAATATATCACAATATGTTGCTTGAATAAATGCAGCCTTAGAAAGTTCTATTTAATACAACCTAAACGAAAGGTAGCGTACTTTTATTGGAAGAATATGTATCTTTATACAGTATTTATTAGGAAATATCTGTATATATTGCATATTGTAAATATAAACAACCACAATAGCAAACAGTCCCTGAAGTCCTCTTATTGGCGGACGCATTCATGGAAACAGTATTATGGGACGACGTGATGAAGTCATTAAGAAGCTTACAGACGTTGGGGCAGATTAGATTTTGCTCTTCTAATCCAACAGATTATCACTGCACACAACTCTACTGACCAGGCTTTACGTTTCAACACAATTCTCATGCATTGATCATTTCTTGCATCCTTCGATACAAACAAATCAACAAATTCACTGCAAAACATAACAACAAGGACCATTTTACGAGATCTGCAGGAAATGGACTGGCCACAGATGGGATTTATTTCATGCAGCGATGCATTTCCATGGTAATTCTATTAGAGTCCATGTGGACATGGCGCTTTAGAAAAGTACTACGCGCTGTCACTAATGGATTCGGCTTGGCAGTTGAATAGCAGCGACATCAAACCTGGCGTGTGACCTGTGCTAGAAAGACATTCAGCACTTTAAGGAAGAGATAAATGGTATCCATAGCACCGTGTGGGGACATGGAACCAGAACATGGAGAAGTGGAGGAGAACGACATTGGAGTCTGAAATGTTTGTAAAATCAGTTGGGGACAAAGAGAAGAGGGATCTCTTGCAGGGGCTCCAAGAACCAATCATGGAGCTGCAGAGAATGAATATCACAGGAAAGGAGGATGAAAAGAAACCAATGGACGACAGAGAGGATGAAGAAGGAAGTGAGAGGAAAGATGAAATGGAAAATGAAGAGGTAGAAGAAATGAAGTGTGCCGAAAACTTGAGCAACATGGCTACAGTTGCTAATGACTCCATCAGCGACCCAACCAATGAGCCCATTCCCTCAAATACTCCCATCAGCCCACCTGAGACCAATGAATCAGACGCAGAGGACAGGAGAACACTGACAAAGACTCCCAGCTTCGGGAAATCAGTTCGGTTTAAAGACATTGAAGCAGTTGAAGAAAGGGACAGCTCAGAAGACTCTCTTTTCCCAGATTTTGACAATGAAGAGTGGACGAGCACCAGCTTTGAGGAGCTGTTTCTGGCAGACGACTGGGTGGATGTTACAGGTATGTGCATGATGACATATTTGTATAGTCTGAAACAAATAAAACACTCTAGCCATCCAATTTGTTATCAGGAAATCATTGAAAATCCCCTGTATCTGTATCTTTGCTAAACGCCTAAAAGGACATTTTCACAGTGACGCCAATCAATGCTGTGAGTTCCCAAAAGAACCTTTCAGTGAAAAGTTCTTAAAATAACCTTTTTTGGTCTTAAACTGTGGTCACATTTAACATTGATCAGCAAATTTGCATAAGAGGAATCCAAGCATTTCAATAGGAATCAGTACATTCCCTGAATGGGTTCAAATTGGCCTCGTAGATTTGTCTTGTTGACCAACAGAAAGCTGCTTGGTTGGAGAGTAAATGACTTCTATGGGAGTTGTAGGCCTACATGCTTTATACAACAATACAGTATTGACAATAAACAATGGAGCTTTTTTTTAAGCACAAATTCGAATTGTGTGAAGAACATTCCAAAGAACATTTTGTTCAATTGAAAGCTCCATGGGTGTTAAAGGTTCTTCAATTAACCATAGATGACAACAAAGAACCACTATTTTTAAGAGTGTATGATGTACTGCTGATGTAATGTTTTGGATGTTGTTCTACACCATGTGATGTTGATGTCCCCAATAATCTTCTTGAAGGGTTAGTTCACCCATGAAATTTCCAAACGAAGAAAACTGTCTCTGTGTTTTTTGTTCAAACAGCAGAGTTCAATGTTGTTTTGGACCCCGTTGACCAGCCGTTTTCATCCCAAGGCATGCGTATACATCCAATGCACATGGCACCCTTTAGCATCAATAGCCACATTTCCACTGCCAGGCTAGGGCTGGGCCAGAGCTAACAGCGAGCCGAGCCGAGCCAGTGGCGTTTCCACTGCTGGGCCAGTATCCCCACAGCACCACCCTAAACCACACCCCTAACACGCTTTTCTGGATCAAACGTCATACAACCCAACTCATTTCAGCGGGTATTATGAATTAATTTATTTTCTAAGTTAGGAAGATAGCATGTATATTAACTCACCAGCCGTGGCTGCAATAGTGTCCGGATTGTCTCACGATCCACCACTAACAGAGGGACGGTGACCCAGCACATCGTCCATCAAGTCGAACCATGGAAAAATCCTTCTCTGAACTCCGCTTTGTCCATTGTGCATTTTAATCGCCTTGTGCAATACTGCGCCCACAACTTTTTTATTTTTTCCTGAACTCTGAAGCGTTGCTCGCTGAATGCTTAGCTTAGAAAGTTCAGCATCAATGTATTTTATAATGTCCTCGTTTCTTCACACACCGTCAAATTGACGTCATACCCTTTCTTCTGCCCAAACGCTCAGAAAGAAGAGCTTTGGTATCCTTGACAGATCATTACAGGGGATTCTCCATTTCAAGCAGCGATTTTTTTGCGCGATATAAAAAGTGAAATGTGCATCTTGCTTCAGATCATAACGTTCCACAACACCGAAAAACTCCGCCTTTTACCTTGAGCACGCCTCTAGCCCGAGCTGGCCTGCTCTGGCCCAAGGTATTCGACGGGCCAGAAATCCTGGCCGTTGGTCCAGAGTAAGCACCGATCAAGCCCCGGAAGTGACAGTGGAAACGCGACTGGCCCTGGCACGCACTAGCACGGCTCAGCCCTGGCCCGGCAGTGGAAACACGGCTAATATGAGATGCAGATATATATGGACCAGAAGGCGCCTCCTAAGCCCCTTTCACATAGCCTGACTTCGTCATACTCATATTCTAGTGAGAATATGAGTCTGAATCTCCTCTATTGGGCTTTGATTATGAGGCGTGTCTTAACCGAACCAGGAAAAAAAAACTCTGCACTCAATTGGATAGTCGATAGACCTACAACCAATCAGAGCAACGCAGTAAGTCAACTCCTTTGCATAGCGCAGTTTTCAACTACAGAACGCAGCCTAACTTTACTTATTTTAGAAGTTAAATAACAAGTGTTGCTTCTTTTACTTACTCCTCCATGAATGCGATCAAAGGAGAAACCACAACGACCACAGGGTTTTCATTACGTCCCATCTTCTTAGCGACCGTCAGAGCCAGCTGATAAGTTACACTTTGGCCGAATCATGTGGGAAGGACGCCAAAAATATCTTTCCGATCGACAAATGCCTTGATTGCAGTTTTCTGTTTGTCTTTTAAAATTAATGCGCTGTCGATTTATTTCACAACAGACGCGACAGCGGAATCTATACATCTCAATTCTCCAGCTCCAGTCATCTTTGAGGGAGACTAGTTAAGCACTCCTTGATAACGTGACTGATTACGTCCTTGCAGATCATCTGTCCATCAACAGATAAATCCTGCCCTGGCAATTTGATTGGCCCGAACGTTTCTTGCCTGATCGTAATTACTCCTCAATGGACGGATGGTGAGGGGCTCCTGGTCTCTGCTTCATTCCAGTTTGCAGACATTTGTTCGTCCTTTCTTTGTTGATGACGAACACAAACTTTCTTCTAAGAGCAACAGAGTCACGCAATGGCACGAGCGTCATCACTATGACACACCCCTTACGGCATTGGTCCTGGCTTTTGTTCACACAGCGCGTTCAGGGACTGATTCCGGCAATGTTACTAGGTTCCCAACCCGGCATAGATGCCGGTATCAATCCTGGGTCGTGTTTGCGTTCACACAGAAATTTTCCCGGCAATTTTCCGGGATGAACGCGTGTTGTGTGAAAGGGGCTCTAGTGATATAACCCTAACCCTACCCCAGACCTAAACCTACCCATAACTGAAGCGTGTTAAATTGACGCTAAAGGTTGCCATGTGCGTTGGATGTATACGCATTGGCAACAGCGTCACTATATAACGCCCTGGGATGAGAATGCGTTGAGTCATTATATGGACAAAAAGAGTAATTCTTTGTTCCACAACAGAAAAAAGTTGTACAGGTTTGAAAGTAAATGGCAGCTAGTTGAAAGGAAAAGGTTACTAGCTTAGCCAGAAAGACACCACACTAAGAACATCCACCAAACAGTTTTACTGGTTGATCTCTTACCCCTCCCCCGTTTTCATCTCCACTACCCCAACCGCCTGTAGATGACCGCCTGCTCAGGAAGAAGGTGTTACAGGCCAGTCCCGAGAATGCCATGACCCCGGCTTGGGGCCAAGAGGTCACACTAAAAATGCAGGGTGTGCTAGAGGATAGGACCGTGGTGGAGAAAGACTGCAAGCTAGTCTTCGTTATCGGAGAGGGAGATGTCAACCAGGTGAGACACCACACACACACACGCGCACAGGAAACTCTGAAACACCTGCCTGCATCTTGTCTATCACCTCGCACCTGCTGCCTTTCGAGTTTTCCATAGGGATTAACCTGTGTTTTCACATGTCGAGTTCTGTATGTGTTTACTCAAGGCTGGGAAAAAGTCACCTCCTTGCTGATTCACTTTTCAGTGGAAAGTTAGTAAGGTCAATCTTGTTTGCCAACACTGCATTAAAGCCTTGAAGACTGCAAATAAGCGTTGTTTACTTAAGTTATCTTGTTGAGACTAAATCTATATATGTACAGTAAAATCTACACAGTATGTGTTCTCTGAACTTTAAAATGTGCCCGTTCTGCGTGTATAGGCCTTGGAGGAGTGCACCCTTTCAATGAAGCAAGGGGAGATTGCTTTACTTCTTGCAGACTCACAATACACCTATGGACTCCTGGGAAGGTAAGAGAGAAAATTTACCAGTTATTTGTCCAATAATGTACACAACTGACTGGGTTTTGGACTAAAATACAAGCAGTATTTTAACATTCATTTAGGTACGGGAGGGTGGAGAGCACATCAGCACAAAAGTCAAGCGGTTTCTATCTGGACAGAGTCCTTTTATACCTGTTGCTCTCAGGGCAAATGGTCTGTCCTCTGTAGCTTGTTTAATGAACCATGAACAGCAGCAGATGGCTTTCCCAAAACACCATTGAGGACGTTCAGGAACCCCTTCCCCTATCCTCTTAATTCTTTAACTATAGGCCATCATTTTGTTTAACCACTTGCTTCACTCACTAATTTACATCATGAGGGTGAAAACTCACTAAAATGTGAGTTTAGTTTTACTTACGTGGCTGATGTGTATCTTTTCAGAAGTAAAAATGGAAAAACAGTGCTGTCTGAATCAGCATATTCCCTGGAATTTGTGACACATACATCAGATGATGGCAAAACTGACCCCTTATCAGGCAACCCACACATTTGGTGAAATAATATATATATAAAAAAGGTTCTGGGAACGTTAGTTTTTGGTTTCCAGAACATTCCCTATTGGTTCCCAGGAAGGTTTTCTTAATGTCAAATGGAACGTTCACTTAAGGTTAGCTGGAACGTTCTAGACACTAAATGGGAATGTTCCTTTTAAGAGAACCTAAAAATAATCTCCAGGGAACGTTCTCTTTAGGTTATTAAATTAAACCTAAAAATAACCTACAGGGAATGTTCCCAGAACGTTCTTATTTGGTTCCCAAAAAATAACCAAATAGGAACCATACGGGAACGTTTAGGGGAACATTCTGTGTTTGCTGGTTACTGTAGAGGCAGTAAGTGACCAACATAATTATAGAAGATAATAAAGAAAAACTATATATATATATATATATATATATATATATATATATATATATATATATATATACACACACACACACACACACACACATATATATATATACACTGGGTTTATATATTAGTACTGTTATAAATACATGTTTCGTTTTCCATGCGTTTGTATTCACATATTCACAAAGTAAATCCATGCATGTCGATAAGTGAACGGTCATGTGTTTTTCAGAAGACGTTCCAGAATTAGAGATTTTCCATTGTGAATCGCCTTCAAATCAATTGCACGGGTAACATGTGCTGTTTCCTGTTGAAAGTGCCTTTAGCTCATTGCGATATGACATTTGCGTACCCGCCGTCAGATTTGTGATGAGTTCAGACGATATGCTGCTGCGTTTACTGAGATACAGATCCCTGCCTGTGATATAGAGGGTATTTCAGGCATGAATTTACTTATTGCAGATTTACTCGTAAGTACAAAATGACCAGAGATTACAGAGATCCTGGGGGACCAGGAGTTGGGGTCATGTTGCTGTTCTCGTATCACGATTGTGGTCTTGAGCTCTGACCTGTTTGTATGCTAACTACACAAGCGCATATGTGTGTGTATGTGTGCGTGCAGCGCGCGAGAGGGCTCAGGAGTGATCGTTAGCTCTGGCTTGTAGCAGTGCAGACCCAAGGGCTGAAGGGACATGCTCCTGTGTGATTCTCTTCTTTGGCCCTGTTATGAGTGGCGTCCACTGGGAACTGTGAGAGACAGACCGATCCGCAGTTAATGGTTGTTTTGATGCGACTGATTAGGACTGTGAGCGGCAAACTTAAATTTAGCCCTGGCCCAAAGGTAGACCTCACAGGATTCTTGGCAGCAGTTAAAAGGATGACAGCAGAGCCACTGTGACAACATCTCCTCCCATGGCACTGAATAGGTACAACACACACACATACACACGGATACACGCACACCTACACACCAACAATGCTTCCCTAAATGCAGCTGCGTTTAGCCAAGGTGCTAAAAGTATACACTATTAAAAATAAAATTTCCATAAGGGGATTTTTACAACGATGCTATAGAAGAACCATATTTGGTTAAGGATTTAAGATAAGGATTTATTGAGTCAACATGTCATGCAAACAAGAAACTATGCATTTAACCACAGATTGAGAGCTGTCATTCTAACCACACAACTTTGCGATGCTGTTTGCGAAACAATGACTCGTTAAACTATGCTGATAATGACGGAACTTGCGACCATTGGCTAATGATGCTTTCGGGAACACACCTAAGCCGTACTGACAGCTGGAAGAGAGGTGCTGCAACAATGTCAAATAATGTGTTTGTTTTTTGAACATTCAAGAATTAAAACCTATTCTAGTAGACCCCAAAATCAAGACACTGAAAAAGGGCATAATATGTCTTATTAATAATCTAAAGAACTATTTTCCACTATGAAGAACCTTTTGTAGAATAGAATGTTTCCATGCCTGGGTTCTTCATGGAAAACAGTTTCCATTCTTCAATAAAGAACCTTTACTTTTAAGAGGGTATACATACACTGTAGAAAAAAAAATATCATGATATTAGACTACAGTGTAAAAATGCTATGGTGAAAAACTGTTAATTGTCTTACAGAATGTTTCCGCAGTATAACCGGTGAATAACTGTGATAGATCTAATCATACATGCATTTTTACAGTAAATACCGTTAAATGTACCGTTTTTGGAAGTGAAAAAAACCAAGGCACTGTGTAATTTACAGTGAAAAAACGTAAATTGACATTCCACAATTCCCTGCGTGACACTTGACATTTAATGTATTTAAAAAAAATATATATTCCTTTTTTCCCCCAAACTGTCATGTACATTAGGGTTTTATGTTACATTTAATGTTGTTTGATTAATTTTTATAGCATTTTTAAAATTTAATGTTTAGTGTTTGTGTGAATGACACTGTGCCACTATAATTGGTGGTTGCCGCATCTCTCGCGTCAAAATCGAAACCCGTTGGCGGCCATCTTTTTTATGTTGATCGAGCAAATAGGACATGCTTCATCAAGAGATTCAGATTCAGCTAGAACAGCGCGTGGGTATCATCGTCGCGTATTTGTGTCCACTTGGACCCTTCGCATCAAATGCGTGAGTGCACAAATAGCACTAACTAAATCATTCGCGCTTAAGTCAAGTCACATTTATTTATGTAGCGCTTTTTACAATACAGATTGTATCAAAGCAGCTTCACAGTGACGCTTAACGCAGCAGACACTTAATTCTGCGCCATTCGCGAATTGACCGTGCCGTGCTCTACGCCTCATTCGCGCCGCAAGAATTTTTTACGCACATAGCGCATCTTTGCATTTACTTAACATTGAAATCACTCACGCCTGACGCACTATTCGCGCCTGGTGTGAACGTAGCATTACAAGGATACAAAACAGATATTAGTACTTCAATAAATTGGTAAACAAACATTATGTCAGATAATAAAATACTTGTAAATTTAAGTTAAATCTGTAAAACGTAAAATGTTTCTACCGTATTTTTTTTTACGGTCAATTTCTGGCAACTTAAGCTGTCAGTTTTTTTACCGTAAATTTCACAGATTTTTTTTTTACAGTTAAGATTTGAACTGCCCAATATACTTTAAAAAGTGAACAGGATAATACAACCAGGGTTGTTAGATATTTGAGAACTGAGCATGATAAATGCTTCTTTGACAAAGAACTCACAAAAAAAACATCACCACCAACATGTTTTCGTATTTGACAACTGTGACGGCTTGTCAAAGTGGCAGTATGGCAGATGGAGGGAGAGGGAAGTGGCTGAGAGGAAGCTACTGAGGTAAGAAGTGAAAAAAAAGAATGAGTTAAAAGGAGCATGAGAAAAAAAATCTCATTTAGTGTCTCTCCAGTGGCTGTGGCACGTATTGACTGAGCCCTGTCGGTAGCCTGTTACAGACAGCGCCGTCTCCACCAAGAGCACTTCACAGCTTTTTGTTGGAGCCGACGGCAGACAGACTGATTCAACTGACTGTGATTGGAGTCACAGTGTTGTGTAGAAGAGTGCTTTTTCTTTCCGTCTCTAATGCATGCATCAGTGGCTTATTAGTTATGGAACAGCAGGTGACTATTTTCTCATTAATGGAGATGGATCAAGGTTAAAGCACACCCATGTTGATCTCCCGAAGAAAAACACATTAGAGAAACCAAGTGACTCTGATCACATCTCAATGTTAATTTTGTATCTATATAAATACACACACATGCATCTATATATAAAAAAATATTATTTACATGTAAAATATTTATATTTATATATAATAAAATTATATATATAATCACGATTAATCATTTGACAGCCATCAAGGTTAAAGCACACCCATGTTGATCTCCCGAAGAAAAACACATTAGAGAAACCAAGTGACTCTGATCACATCTCAATGTTGCTTTGGCCAAGATCAAAATATTGCAGATAGTTTCCAAATGTGTGAGGACATAGACTGGACCCCACATACAAATAAAAATTATATATCTGAAGCTTTCAACAAATACAAAGATCAACAATATTATACACACACACAAAAAGAATTAAATAAAAGTGTTGTTGTTGTTGTTAACTAAAACTATTAAAAATAGTTTTCAGTAATTAAAATTAAGCTGAAATTGAATTAAATCTCAATAATTGATAAAAAAAAACTAAGAAATTAAGAAAGGTTTCCCTATACTAATTTAAATATAAAAGTTGAGATTTGAAGTACTATTACTAAAATGTAAAAATAAATAAATTAAAGGTAAAAATAAGAAAAAATTACAAAAGGACATTAATATTAATAAAATTAATATAAATTAAACTAAAATTAAAATGAAAACTGAACATATAAAAATTAGGGCTGTCAAACGCATCCAAAATAAAAGTTTGTGTTTACATAACATATGTGGGTGCACTGTGTATAATAATTTTGTATCTATATAAATACACACACATGCATGTATATATAAGAAAAAATATTATTTACATGTAAAATATTTATATTTAATATAAATTATATATATAATCGCAATTAATCATTTGACAGCCCTGAATAAAAATTAAAAGCTAATTCAAATATGAATAAATATTATAAATAAATAAATACATTAAAAAATAATAATAATACTATGATAATAATAAAAAAATTACAGTGGCTCAAAAACAAGGATTTTTTCCCCTGCAAGGCAATTAGTATTTATTTTAACAGCAAGATTTTTTTGCCGGCACCACAAAAATATAAACTTTACAAAACGTTTTATCCATATAAATTCATAAACACAGTTTTGACTATCATGACAAGTCATTTTTTCAGCACTGGCCCAAAACTCTCTCACAGACCATCTCTATTATTGAACCCTGAAGTGATTGTCCATATGATGATGATACAGTTTCAATATGGGTATACACTAAGTAATGCCATAGTAGCCTTTAAATTCCTAGTTATTGTTTTATACATGAATTAGTATGTCATTCTAGCAGATGGCAGAGAAGATGATCTGTTTACAGAAAAACTGCTGCTGGTGTTTGTCGAAAAGCCCACCACACATTCAATTTGTTGTGACTCACCGCCACTATTTAATTTATGTTTGGCATTTGCATAGAATACGCCAAAGACAGCGATGATAATTGAAATCCCAGACCTTTTAAAAAACGCTCCTAATACAAATGAGTCACGCATTTTGCTGGAAAACATCGATAGCAGATCACCGCTCACCCCCTCACCCTCCATCACACAAACACACATTGTTGCTTTCTCACTGGCACACACTAAAAACACACACAGATAGACAAACACACCCTCACTGTGAACCTCGCACTCCTCTTTTCTCTCTCTCAAGCTTTTATCTGTATACTTGCCGGAATCCAAAACCCCCGACAGATAAACATGCTGGACATGGGCAAATAATAAATTAGCGTGTGAGTCGAGTACAAAAGTTCTCAAGCCAAACAGAGCCGTGTGAGTGTGTATGTGTGTTATGGCAGAAACACAATGCTGTCTTCTCCAGCATGCGCGAAGATGAGGACCACCTTCTTGTTGGTATTGGCGGAGAGACTCAATGAGCCGTGATAGAGAGGAAAGTGTGTATTTACTCGGACATCGAGACATGTCGTAAACTTTTATGAACAAACCCCAGATGGCTTGGGATGAGCTAGAGTGGATCACGAACAAAAATATCAAGCTGAAATTGTCTCATAAAAAACGGGTTATGTTCATGTTTAAAGTAAAACCCAGTCCCTAAATGACCCCTAACAAGCGCAGTGCTCACTAGTGGAAGATCCAGTCAGCAAATATACAGGCATAGTGGAACGACTGGGATTGAACATAAGGAGAGCCTGAGGACACCTTAGCTCTTGCATTATGGCCTTTTCAGGGAAAAGCTGTAGTTAAATACGCTAAAGTTAAAAACAAATCCTTACCATTTGTCGTGGGCTGGTAATTGCAAGTTAGCTTGGCATTAAAGGTCACTTAAAAGTGAGCTCACTCAAATCCTCATCTAGAATTAAAGGAATATTTTAGGTTCAATATCAGTTAAAGGAGTAGTTCACTTTAAAAAAACTTTTACTGATAATTTACTACCACCCATGTCATCCAAGATGTCCACTGTCTTTCTTTTCTTCAGTTGAAAAGAAATTAAGGTTTTTGATGAAAATATTCCAGGATTTTCTCTGTATAATGCACTTTAATGGTAACCAAACGGTTCAAGGTCCAAATGAGAGTTTCAGTGCAGCTTTAAAGGGGTTTAAACGACACCAGACGATGAATAAGGGTCTTACTAGGACCCTTCGAGTCATGACTCGAACAAAGATTTGCTCATCTTGATGACCGAGTTCGAACAGGAGAGTCACGAACGCTCATCACAGAACAGAGCAAGGCAAGCATTTGTGCTTATAAAACTTTATTTTTTTTTTTTTTTTTTAATTTTATTTATTTTTTAAATGAGCGATTGCTTCGCTTGATAAGACCCTTATTCATCGTCTGGTGTCGTTTAAAGCCCTTTGAAGCTGCACTGAAACTCTCATTTGGACCTTGAACTGTTTGGTTCCCATTGACGTCCATTATATGGAGAAAAATGTTTTCATCAAAAACCTTAATTTATTTTTGACTGAAGAAAGAAAGACGTGGACATCTTGGATGACATGGGGTGAGTAAATTATCAGTGAACTACTCCTTTAAGCTCAGTCGACTATAGAAGCTTGTTTTCGCCACAGAATAAAATATTTTAAAAGATAATTATGACTTTTTACCTCACAATTATGCTTTGCGCAATGATATAAAGTCAGAATTGCATGATATAAAGTCAGAAATGCGTGTTATAAAAAGTCACAATTACCATTTTATTCTGTGGCGGAATCAAGCGTTGATAGTCGACAGCACCTGTGGCATGATGTAGACCATGACAAAAATGTATTTATTTTCTTTAAAGATGAAAGTTCTATTCATTTTCTTAAAGCATCTTATGGTGAACAGTTTTTTATTTATTTATTTATTTTTCATAACTTGACCGACATTCTGGTGACATATTCCGGACTTCTCCAATTATTTCATCCTCATAACTTTCATCCCTAACCCATTCCCCAAATCTGATGGAAAATGATGAAATCAAAGCATTTATTGATTCTCCTCGATTTTATTATTTAGCTGTTAGCATATGCTAACGATTTGGGCAACATGACATCATGACTTTTATGTAAACATACAGGCCACTTTCAAGTGTTATCTATACGCATTTTAAGCTATCCGCTGTATGCGTGTATGTCTACGCCGTTAAATGTCCGAGTAATTCCACGTGTATTTACACGCCGTAAACTGTCCAAGCGAAACTAAACAAAATTGACATCTACATTGGGAGTGATATATTTTTTTCCTAGGATGGTAGGGGAAGACTCATAAATGTTAGTAACCCCAGTGACGGGTAGGTTTAGGGACGGGGTTGGGGTATGTCATATATTTATAATGTAACGTTAAGTCAACGGCGTTCATAAACACGCTAAAAAGCAAATTATGCGTGTTGATAGCAGGCAAAAAATGGAAATATGAATTGGCATGTCATATACGCCATTTCATGAGATCAGTCTGGATTTAGGTTTTATTCAGCTCTGTCAACCATGCAATCTCTAACTAAGCTGTAATATCATCATTAATCATGGTGAAGCTCTTTCCCTCTTATTGTAAAACACCTAAACTTGGCATTCATTCACTCTCAGAATGAAAGAATTGGTGCAAACAGATTGAGCTCTTAATCAAACATGTTGTGAGCTGTGGGTGTGTGAAATGAAAAGACGTCTCTCCTCTCATCTGAATCTCAAATTGTGAGATGATGATTTTGTGAGTGAACTGTGTGTGCCATTGATAAAAACCTTCCGGCTGCACTGACATATGACCGCATTCTGTGCTCGCGCGTACAATCAAACACTCGTACTCACGCAGCCAAGTGATGAGTCTGTTCACAGCATGGCTTAACACACACAGCTCCAGGTTCTGGTGACTGTTAGCGGACCAAATCTTGAAGAAGAGCAGATGACAAGACTCAGCAGTGGCTTCTCTCGCTCAGAAAACTGACTCAAATCCACAAGTATCAAAAATCTGTGCTCCATGCAGAAAGACACAATGTGATCTGATTAGTTCATGTATTAGCCAACTCGACTAACAATAAGAAATGTGTATTTACAGCATTTTTTTTCATGTTAAAGGAGTAGTTCACTTTTAAAAAAACTTTTGCTAATAATTTACTCACCTCTTTCTTCTTCAGTCGAAAGGAAATTAAGGTTTTTGATGAAAACATTCCAGGATTTTTCTCCATATAATGGATATCAATGGTAACCAAACGGTTCAAGGTCCAAAAGACAGTTTCAGTACAAACTGCAAGCTGTTCAGAGGGCTTTAAATCAATTCCAGATGATGAATAAGGGTCTTGAATAAGCAAAACGATCGATTATTTAAAAAGAAAAAAAAAGAAAAAAGTTTAAGTTTTATAAGCTCAAATGGTCGCCTTGCTCTGTTCTGTGATGCGCGCTTCATGACTTCTCCTGTTCGAGCTCGTTTATCAAAATGAACAAATCTTTTTTCAAGTGTCATTTCGTTCGTTTCGTTTGTTGAATGAACTAAATGACACAAAAAAGATTTGTTCATTTTGATAAACGAGTTCGAACAGGAGAGTCACGAACGCTCATTACAGAACAGAGCAAGGCGAGCATTTGTGCTAATAAAACTTAAACTTTTTTTTTTAAATGACTGATCGTTTCACTTGATAAGACCCTTATTCATCGTCTGTGAATCGTTTAAAGCCCTTTGAACAGTTTGCAGTTTGCACTGAAAGTGTCTTTTGGACCTTGAACCGTTTGGTTCCCATTAAAGTGCATTATATGGAGAAAAATCCTGGAATGTTTTCATCAAAAACCTTAATTTCTTTTCGAACTGAAGAAAGAAAGACATGGACATCTTTGATGACATGGAGGTGAGTAAATTATCAGCAAAAGTTTTTTTAAAAGTGAACTACTCCTTTAATGAATAAAACTGATGTTAACTAATGAAACCTTACTGCAATGTTATCAGTTTTATTTGTGCAATTGCACCTTTATAAAGTCCAATGTTTCAAAAATTTATTTTCTTTCTATTTTTAACTCCGAGGTAAAAAAAAAAAGAACATCTGTTCCTGCGTGGTGAATGTGATTTCAGCGAGTACAACATGTTCCTGGATCAACATCTTTATATAACCTGGAACAACGTACAATCAACCAATCAATTTTGAGGGTCAAGTTTACAGTTTATATCAAGTTTAGGCTTACAACAGGGTTCGGTGCTTCTACATCAGTGTTATTCACCTATAATGTACCTCTAATTTCAGGGATAAGTTATGGGTAGGGTTAGGTTTAGGGGTAGGGATAGGGTTAGGACTACTTTTTCCGACAGGAATTTATGTGTTACTTGGCAAATCACAGTGGCCATATATTTGTTTACGCAGTTCATAAGTGGGATGTGGGAATATGGCACTATTTTCACTCATGCATCATCAGTGTGTGTCTGTGTGTGTGTGTGTCTGTGCATCTCAGAGAGAGAGAGAACTTGAGAAATTGCATGACTCACAGTGAGTGACCAATCACTGCTGACGTGCAACCCGGGAGCTACAATGCATTGTTATGAAGAGCTTTGAGAATACTGCCAGGAAGCCTCAACATTAACATGCAAGTGTGTGTGTGATTCAGGTATACTCGGCCTAAGTTATAGGAACAAAATGTCTCTGGAATGATGGCAATATATCCGGAATTTTTTTTTTTTTTGGTCCCCATGAGGAAAGCAGCTTATAAATAGTACTAAGTGATGTTTTTTTTTTTTAAATATTGAAGGTTTTCTGTGATGGGTGATTTAGGGTTAGGGGATAGAATATACAGCTAAAAATCATCATCTGGAAAGTCCCATAAAAGTGTGTGTGTTTTAGCTTTTATGGTTTGTATGCAATACTTTAGGATGATTAAAATGCATGCAAATATAAGAGGAAACTTTGTCACTCAGTGTCACGTGTAGTTTTGGAAACATTCCAACAGCAGGTTCATGATAAGGGCTGTAGCAGTCACATGGTTTCTGAGATTAAGACTATGCAACTCCTGTAGGAGAGTGAATCAGAGCCACTCCCAGCAGTCATGCTGCAGTCAGGACAGAAACACAGGTAGAAACATTCATGCATGTCTGAAAACACCCACAAACAGTGACATCGCTTTCACTCATTTTTTCAACTCGGATGGTGGTCAGTGAGCCACTGCTAAGGTCATGAAAATGATAATAACCTTTCCAACTAACACAACTATTATTGCCATATATACTTATTTTTGTATTTTTTGAATTCTTCAATAATGGTGCAATCGTAGAACAGTGCATTAATGTGTCTGCTGTGAACTGACTAGTTTGTGACTAGGAGCAGAGTCATGCATGCATTTTGACTATCAGCATAAATTGTGTAATCTTGCTTATTCTAATACAATAATTCCTTAAAGGGGTCATATAATGCCATTTTTGTACAAGTTAATATAAATGTTTAGGGTCTAAATGAAAACTTTGTAATATACTTTTATTTAAAAATTCTCATTAGTATTTTAAGAAAACACCATTTTACCTGGTCAAAATCAGACTGTTTTCAGCAAGCTGTTTGAGCGTCATATGGCTTTAAATAATAAACCCCGCCCCTCTGTTCTGCGGGCGTGAACCAGGCGTGAACGCACGTGGAGTGTTGCCTTGACAACAGTTGAAGGTTTTGGAGAGAGAATGACAGCGCGAGTCTCTGAGGACACATCTGTGCAACCGTATCAGTTTGAACTGGAGTAACTGTTCACCAGAACAAGATGACGGCCGCAAAGAAGTTCGACAATTAAGGCTTGAGGACGTTTCTGAATGGTTGGTTAACGTAATGTTATTTTAATCTATCTTTGTATGCACTGGCAGGGTAGAGTAGTGAGATACGAACGCTGTGTTTACGTGTTTACTAATGTATACGTTAGTTCATTGACAGATTGACGTTACAATAATGGTCATAAAAAACTTTTCCCCGCGATTTGCTAACTTGACGGCCCAGAAAGTCAATGAAGAAAATGTTTAAATATTCCATGTGACAACAGTGGCTCAAGTATAAGTTTATCAAGCGACGAGAATACTTTTTGTGCAAAAAAACAAACAAAAATAACAACTTTATTTGACTATTCCTTTTTTCCTTGTAGATCTGAGACGAGAGTTCAAGAGATTTCCACGACGCATGCGCTAGAATTGCGATCTCCATCAACTACTTCAGTTCAGTTCTCGCGCATGCGTCGTGGAAATCTCACCGTAGATTTATATATATATATATAGTACATGGGATGGGTAGGTCCACGGAGGCTTCCATGTCATTCCGCCATCTTGAAAAACTATAATACCAGAGAGGGACAAAAAGTACCAGGCTAACACGTTTCCACAACACATTTCGTACAGAGCCAGCATCACGTGACTGAAAGCAGCAGAAACGGAGGAGCGGAGTGGTGAGAGGCGCTTGTCACTGTCCCGGCAATTTTAAAAGGCTGCATTGCAAATCCTCGTCACCAGAAAAGTCCAGAATAGAGTCGTAAAAGAAAACGTGATCGGAGATTACAAAAAACACGAGTAAATGTCGGGATAGCTTTTTCCAGGTGAATAGCGCTAATGCAGGAGAAAGAGTTCAAAAGAGGCCCTGAAGTCATGCTTTCTTCTTGACAGGTAAGTCAATGACTGACGTTTACATGCAGCCAATTTTCGGGTTATGGTCGGGTTAAGGTCACTATTCGGGTTTCTGAAACATTAGGAATAACCCGTTTAGGAATAACTCCTCTATACATGGAATTGCAATATTCTGATGTAAACGGCGATGCGCGGTTAGCGTATAGACGTACGGAACAACCTTAAGACGCAAAATGCGCCATTTCCGATTCTTCTTCTTGTATCCAAAGACAACAACAACAGCAGCACGTGGAAAATGAATAGTTCGGGGCAGATAGTGATCGCCTTTGTTTGCGCTTTGATGCTGGTAACGTTACTGACCTCGCTCCAAAAGTATGCTGTGCTGTGTCTCGCCATGTTTACTTCCGATACACTGCACGCGGATTTTTGTATGCGCCAAGAAATTTCTCTACTCAAAAGATCCAGATTCCTTGCGAATAGAACATGCGGAGAACACAAATCACTATGGGGATATGCCGATACGTGTTTACATGACCCAAAATTTGGGTCAGAAAAGGGTACCCCAGGTATAATATCCTGGTTTTTAAAATTCGGGATGTGAGCTTTTTTCGTGTTTTTGTCGGTGTTTACATGGTCGTTCGCGACCGGGTTATTGCTAATATATCGGTTTTGAACGGGTTATTGGCTGCGTGTAAACGCAGTCAGTGTTCCAGTCTTAATTACAAGCTTTTTTTCATTGTTTGGTTGTGTACTTTATTTTATAGACAGATTAACATTTATAGTTAGTTGATGATGTAACAATGCACGAACTTCAGAAAATATAACGAATAAAGAACGCACAACTACTTATCACAGCCAGTAATTCATACTGTACCATTTGTTTGTTCGCTGTGTCAAGCTGCTGTTTGTTTGATAACAGCTACCGTGGATGCAACGTGCATTTGAAAAGCGAGGCGCTGGAGAGCACAATTCATATCAAAATACAATAAAATAAAATTCGTTGCAAAATACAATTTCACTGCTAGATGGGAGAAATTTCTACACATTGTCCCATTAATGATTCATGTTTATTAATTTCAGATAATTTTGGTGAACTATTACCCTTTTGACTGGCAATGACCCGTGAGATCATAACAATTTACTCCCCACCCGAATCTCCACCTGTGTTCCCAAAAACATCGGTGAACACACGTGAACTGGACTGCATACGCACAGAGACAGACACCCACACGCAGATACAATCTCACTGCTGATAACAGACCTGTTCATCCTTCATATTGTGCTCTGACACGCGTCATAGTAAAAGCTCATTTCAAAAAGAGCTGCAGATTGACTGCAAATGTTCTGCATAACAGAGACTAAGCGAGACTAAACATTTGTTTAGAACGATCTTGAGCAGTTTGCCTTCTGATTGAACTGTGCACATGCAGCCCTTAATGTTTCTTTTCCCTTTTGACTATTTGCTGGTGCTTGGGCGTTATCATCCACATCAACTCAACATTCACAATAACCTGACAGCTTAAACATTTTTTTTTGGTTGTTCTGTATCTTATACTGTACATAATTCAAGGATATTAACCTTTTGACACTTATAGAGGACCAACACACCCATTCCATAAGCCTAACCTTTTTATGATTTAGTATTTCTATGGTGCGAAACTAGTCATGTACACACTTCAAACCTTTGGGAGTGACGACCATGAGTGACTAAATAAAAAGAAAAGACTATAATAAGAATATAGAAACTAGCTGCCTTTAAAACAAATTTTTGGTGAGTGAATGTATGTGGTTAGTGCTTTTGTGATTAAAGTCCCATATTATGCTTTTTGGAATATTACTTTTCATGCAGTGTGTAATATAGCTGTTTGTTAATGCAAAGTTTTAAAGTTAAAAGTGCACAACAAATTAAGTTATTGTCTCCTAAAAGAAAGAATTGAGTCTGAACTGCCGAAATTAGTAGACAACAATTCCAGTCTTACTTCCTGTTACATCTACATTGATAACAAATAGGGCTGTCAACGATTAATCGCATCCAAAATAAAAGTTTGTGTTTACATAATATCTGTGTATAATTATTTTATATATATAAAATACACACATGCTTGTATATATTTAAGAAATATTTTCATACTGTATATAGATTTATATATAATTTATATTATATATAAATATAAATATTTTATATATAAATATATATTTTTTCTTAAATATACATGCATGTGTGTGTATTTATATATACAAAATAATTAAACACAGTGAACCCGTATATATTATGTAAACACAAACTTTTATTTTGAATGCGATTAATCACGATTAATCATTTAACAATATAACAAATTTGGGTAAACCTTAATTTTACAGTGTCCTTGTTACAGGTAACTGTAGTAATAACTATAATTACATGCAAGTAACCCTCACCAAACTCTGTTCTTAACGCTATCCCTATACTAAGTACATGTAGTTAATTATTGTTACTCAGTTCATAAATAAACAATAACACAAACAAGAACACCTTACAATAAAGTGTAGCCCAAATTTGCTTAGGCCTAATGCTTACTTTAATAGTATACTTTGACCCGGCCTCTAGCAATGGTAAGTCATTTATTTTCTGACACGTGCTCAAAGCGGATAGACCAATCACAACAGACTGGGACATTATCTGACCAATCAGAGCAGAGCTGGCTCATGGAAAGGAGGGATTTAAACAGACTGAATCTTTAAACGATCTTTGAGAAATGAAGTGTGCAATGCATATTATAAGAAAATGTTTTTTTAACATTTGCTGCATGTAAATCTATTGTGGGAGATTCCAAAACAAAATAAGGAACCTTTAAAATAGCATAATAGGGGCACTTTAACTAAACTTTGAAGCACAGAATGCAAAGCATTTAGATGAGTGACAGGTGTATTTGAATGGTCTGTTGGCTGAATTATCTCTAATCTAAATCACAGCATACTTGCAAGATACTGTAACAGAATGTGCATGCAGTATGTGATGACAGGAGGAAGATAGACTGAGAGACTGATGCTCAGTTATTCATTTCAATTGATCAAGCATATTCGTAATCACAGCTTTTGTGACCTATAAGTCTTTAGGAGATAGAATGTCATTCACATGTGTAAGACCAACCATGTCATGTAAACACACAAAGCTATAGGAAAAAAAAAGTTCTGATGAGTACAAAGAGCAAAAAAAAAAAAAACAAACAAATTTGTGACCTTTTTCATGGAGTTCCTCTGTATTTTATTTAGACCATCTGATACAGGCTTTAAAGGCTATAAGGGCAAACTCTAACACCTGGCAAAAATGATCAAATAAAATAAAATAATTGTTTTGAAATTGTTTTTTCTAAATGTTTCTGCGAAAAAACTTTTGTTTTCTGTACAGCAATTCAGGCCAATACCACTGTGCAAATTATTTCAAGATATATATATTTATTTCTGATATTGTAAATGTCAGTTGCTTCACATGTAAGTCAGATGCTTTATTCCTGTCTACTGGCCAAAATAAACTACAAAGTCGACTGGCTATATGCGAGACTAAGCGTTGGTAAATTTGCCTTTGTCAAAGACACAGACACACGCATACATACAAATACACAGACACACACACACAAAGATAACATCTTCACCATGGCACGATATGCGTTAGAACAATACACGTCAGAATAAACGTCAGAGCCCCTGAACCCTCACCACTTCCCGGCCCTCCTTACAAAAGATAAAGCGAAAAGAGCAGAACAGACTGGCAAGGGCCGATGGTGCACATGTGGAGGCCTTGGAACCAACTCTTTCAAGGCAACAGAGAGAATCATCTCTCCAGCACAGCTATGCTGTCTCTCAGGGCTAAATGGCACATTTGAGTGTCCAAATACACAGAGATTATAGAGTAGAAGGGCTAGCTAATACATGGACTTTCTATGCATATAGACATGCAAACGACACTTTACTGAAAGGAAATATTGCTTAAGGGCTATTCACGTCACACACAAGTTGTTTCTGCATGCTGTCTGCACTATTTAAAAAAAATCACTATTTTAACTTGAATGATTGTGATATTGACTGTTGAATATGTACCAATGACAAGAAACTACTGAGAGAAATTGATGAGCAAATGACTCTTAAGAGCAGTGTTGTTACTGTTAACTAAAACTATAAAAAATTGGAAACTGAAATAAAGCTGGTCTTCACGGCAACCCGTCAAAATAAAAGTTTGATTTAACTTAAAGAAATTGTGACAGAAATATATTAATGTCGTACAGTAGAATTTAGCTACGTCTCAATAATAACATATAATTAATAATTAATAACACTAATCATAATAAATTATTATTAAAACTTTATTTTTCAGGGAATAATCACAATTTTTCTTCCATGTTTTCATTTTAACAGTAAGGCACTTAAAAGTTTAATTAACTTAATAAAAATATCAATTAAATTAATGTTTTTGCCTTAAAATCGTTGGCAGAGAAACAAAATTGATTTTTTTTTGGTTTTGGTTTATTAGTTCAATTAATTAGACATGCTTTTTATTAAAAAATGTATTAAACCATTAAAATGTAATCCAGAAAAGAAAACAATTAAATGGAATTTGCATTTATAAAATTTATTTGCAAAAATAAAACGCATTTCAAAGGGCTTTTAAAGGGCTTGTAATTTTTGCTAAACTTTTAATATATTGTTGTTAAATTTGCAAGTTTGTACATGATTACATTATTTCAATGAATTAGACATGCTGTTTGATTACTAAAATTTAATTTAATTTAACTATTAAAGTTGACTGTTAACTGAAAGTTGAGTCAGTTGAGACAAAAATGGAATCCAAAATTTGAAATAAAAATAGAATTTGGGAAAAATAAAAGAGATTTCATAGGGCTCAATAGAATTTGCAGAATTTGCATATTAAGAATTTCTTTCATATTTACGTAGAATGTTCAATACATTAATGAAATACAGCCAAATGAATCAGAATGGAATCTGATTGAATCAGCAGCTTGTGAATCATAATCTAATTTGATCAGAATTTGGAAATCTGTATTCGATCCTCAACCTGAATGTACAAGTGTGCTAGATCGATGTCTTTGGTGCATTTGAGGATACAAATGCATTTTGCATTTGGTGCAAATATATATATATTTTTTTCAGATTCTAGCACACAGCAGAGCCCTGGTTCACCATGTATATTTCTTTTGCAAGGCTTTAAAAAGTCTGTGCTACAGGACAGAAAGAGAGAGTTGTCCTGGCTTGTGTTTTCATAGCTGGTCTCAATACTTTCTTGTGTTTCACATGTGCAAGCTTTGTTTGATCGAGGCTCACCCTCTCAAAGCCACCCAGCTCACTACTTCATATGCATAATCATGTTTAGCTCTAAAACAAAAGCAGGAAATAAGCATTAGCAACCTGTTCGAGCAGATGCACATGCGCATGCACATATTGATCTCTGAGAGCACGCAGGAACGGCCACAAGAGAAGCCGTCGCTTGTGTGAATGTGTGTGACGCCAAGTCTGGCGAGTATGCGTCACACAGCAGTCTGGTGGATGGTCTGAAGGCACTGGGCTGAGAGAGAGGACTCTATGTGATGCCACGCGGCATCTCATCCCCCTCTTACACACTCACACTCACATGCACACACGGCAGTGAGTCAGACTGAGACGTCAGATCACCGCCACTGGCCCTCAGCATCAGCACACATCCATCACTAGAAAATCTCTCAATACTACACACACACACACACACACACACATATACATACCGTACACACACACACACACGAACACACACGCATAAATACCGTACACGTACACGCACGCATACATACCGTACACATACGCATACACACGACACACACACACAGACACAGACAGACAGACACACATACCAGGCATGTGATTGGCTAAGGACAAAAAAAGCAGGAAAATATATACTAAGTCACTTTAAGACCTGTACGCGACACGTCTAATATACACGTGCATTTGACAAGCAGATGTTTGACAAGTGATTCCCACAGTACATTTTTCCCTATGGAAGTCAATGGGGACCAGCAACTGCCTGGTTACCCACATTCTTCAAAACATATTCTATCGTGTTCAGCACAAGAAATAAATTAATACAGGTTTGGAACAACATTACAGTGAATAAATAATGACAGAATTTTTATTTTTGGGTCAACTATCCCTTTAAGGACAAGCGGCTGCGTGTTTATTAATAGGGCTACTGTCACTTTAAGAACTGTACTCGACGCGTCTAATATACTGTACACACGCATTTGACAAGCAGATTTCTCTCAATTTTCTCGGTTTGCTTTCAGTTTAGACATAACCAAATTTTCTTATGTAAACCAACCGTGTGTGTATTTGTAAGTATTAGCGAAATAAGACTCGAAAGATAACTTAGTCCAGCAACCATGCACTGTTAGACAAGCTTTTAGTGCATGTGCGCGTTGGGTGTTTGCACTCAGAACAGTGCATCAGCAGTATCCTACTGGGGCCTAACGGTGATGTTCTTGTTGAATTGACGATAATACAGTAGTGCGAGAGTATTTTTTCACTACAGTAAACAAGTCAGAGCAACATATGCACAGCAGAAATATTTACATTTTGTATGTAAAAAAAAATTACTTACAAAAAAACAGTAAACTGAAAAAGAAACTTACTGAAAATATATTACAGTAAAAAAGGGGCAAGAAAAATAATTTTTATAGTTTTATAGTTTTTATAATTTATAGTGCTTACATCCTGATTGAAGTGTTAACAATGAACAATTGTTGTGTCTTATGCAGAAGAACTGTGTTCAGTGCATTTAAAAAGTGGCATTTTAAAAATGCAAAATGTGTGTAAAGCAGAAAATGTGTTTAGACTTTTGGAAACTTGAGAAGAAGTTTTGCTCTCTGTGTGTCCGTTTAAACAATTGTGCTTTGCATGTCATTTTAGTGTGTTAGCAATTGGAAAAAACTGTAATACCATTTATGAGTCTTTCCCTACCATCCTAGAAAAAAAGAATCGCTGCCTAAGATGTACAGTAGATCTACATTTTGCTTTGTTTGGCTCGGACATTTAACGGTGTGTACATACAGGCGGAATCACTCGGACATTAAACAGCGTAGGCGTACACGCGGATAGCTCAAAATGCGTTTAGGCCCTGTTTACACGAGAACGCTCACGGGTAAAAACGTAAAAATATTTTATCGGATGTGCCTTTCGTTTACACGGCGACGGCGTTTCTGAGGCTTAAAACGCAAAAAAGTGAAATCACCCTCCAGAGTGGAAATCTTAAAAACGCTCCACCGTCGCGTTCCCGTGTAAATGGTAAAAACGCAAAAGTCTGCTTGACAGTGAAGGTTGTACGCAGGCGCGCGGGCTTGGTGTTGTTGTAGTATGCACTCCTAGCCGCCTGAAGTGCATTGAATTTCACAGACTTTTGCGTCACCATTTGCACGCGAATTTCCCTACACAATACGCTCGTCTAAATGCAGAATAAAAAGTGATGACGCAACGTCACTTTTGCGTTTTCTCTTCAGAATCGTTTCCGTGTAAACTTAGCCTTAGACTTGACTTGAAAGTGGCGTGTATGTTTACGCTAAAGTCATGATGCCATGTTGCCTAATTTGTGTTCCGAAGATGAACGAAGGTCTTACGGGGTTGGAACAACATGAGGGTGAGTAAATACTGACAGAATTTTCATATTTTGGGTGAACTATCCCTTTAAGGAAGTTTAGAAACAGTGGTTGCCCTTTCAAAATCACAACAGTGACCAGCTATCCTGGTCTTTTTAACGGGATCTTTCATGATCTCTAAAGTCTTGTGTGCTTGCTTGCTAGTGAAAGTTGCTCTCTGGAGACCTTGGCAATAACTTGTGAGTGACCAGCTGTCTAGTTGAGTCAGACCGTAGCTATCGGACCCCGTGAGCTCTTAAAAAGCCATCGTTCCTGCAGCAATCAGAGGAGGAAGAATGTGAGGGTCAGGCTAATAAGGCTTCTATTATTATTCTCCCAGATGTGGAGAGTTCCTCCTTGACAACCCCTGACACATCCCCTCATTAGCAGATAAGTGTGCAGACCACAGACACACTTAACTAAAAAATCAGAGCTATTTATGAGCTATTCAATGGTTGAATGCAAGACTTTTTTTAATGTTAAATGTGCTAGACATTCCAGAAAACATTTGACCAAAATGACCTTTCTTCTTCATTTTGATGAAGTCTGAAGACAGGTAGAAACTTTAAATGTTATCACAGGGGATGTTTCAGGAGCAAGATTTACTATTCCCACTGGTTTAATTCTTTTTCATAATGATGTGTCTTTTGATCATAATTTTTTATCTTTATTTCATAAGTCAGAAGTCCGGGGTCATTTTAGAAGTTGCAGCAACGAGCAAGTGGTTTGGCTTTTTAAGAGAAAGGAAATTAATTTTTGATGAATATCGGTTTGGATGACATGCGTTTCCTTGTCAGAGTATCATACATTAAAGGCAGATCTGGTGGAAGCAAGCTGTGCTTTACTGTCACAAGGATTTTCAATATTTCATATTCACATTACCAAACGCATTGTGTCACATAATTGAAGGGTATATACAGTAATGACATGCAATCAAATCTCACAGAGCATTGCTTACAGAGTGAATATTTTGGTCATTTCAGATATAGTCTGTAAAAGTGTAACCAAATGTTATACAGTAGCTGTGTCCAAAATCTCATACTGTCAACGTATACTGAATTTCATTTAGAAGTTACTTTTAAACTGTTAATGAAGTATGCATGCAATACAGATCCTACATACCACGTCTGCCGTGTTGTCTTATCAAGTTAAATCACATTTATTTATGTGGCGCTTTTTACAATACAGATTGAAAATAATGTGTTTCCAAAAAGAAAATAGTGTCACAGTCCAGCTTAAAGGAGTAGTTCACTTTTTTAAAAACTTTTCTATTTACTCACCCCCATGTCATCCAAGATGTCTATTTCTTTCTTTCTTCAGTCGAACAGAAATTAAGGTTTTTGATGAAAACATTCCAGGATTTTCTCCATATTATGGACTTCATTGGGAACCAAACGATTCAAGGTCCAAATGAGAGTTTCAGTGCAGCTTTAAACGACACCAGACGATGAATAAGGGTCTGGGAATAAGAAGAACACAACACGCGAATATGCACGTCCAACCCGATCTCACGGAATTCGTTCGAATTTTACGAGGTGGCTAATCGTAACAATTTGTACGACCTCACTCGTACGAATTAGTACGATTTTGCTAGAACATTCATATTTTACGAATTGGCAAATTCGTAAGAATTCGTAATGACCTACCGCCCCTAAACCGAACCATCATGTGGGTTTAGACAAATCGATACGAATTCGTACGAGTGAGGACGTATGAATTAGTACGAATTAGCCACTTTTTAATCACTCATACGAATTGGTTGTGAGATAGCGTAGGGACGTCAGACAGAAACTAGTGCTTCAAACTATTTGCTCTGAGAAAAAATGCAGAAAAACAAAAAATAAGATTTACCTGGTGACCTCAATCCATGCCTTGCTCTGATTGGCTGGAGCTCATTACATCACTGAGGTTGAGTCACGCGACAGCTCTGGATATCTAGCATGCTAGATATTTTTCTGGGCTCGGCGACGCGTCTGTGAGCCTCTTTGATGCGTTGTTCGCTATTTCATACTAACAGATTGACAAGCGTTCATCGTCCGCGTAATTCACGTCGCGATTTGCACGCGAAAACAACCTGACCTGTCGGCGAGCTCAACCATTTTTAAATCGGGCTTAAAATCCTGTAGTGTGAACTTGGCTTAACCGAAACTACTAAAACTAAAAGAAAAAAGAAATATAAAAATAAATATAAAGAACGAATTAAAGTGACGTATAAACTAAAATAAAAAATCCAATAAATAAAAAAAACAAATCAGATTGTTTTCAAACAGGTTTCTCTGAACCCTCCCCCATTCATTGGTCAGTTCTACAGAGAGCTCCGCCCGAACGCACCTCATTGGTTGAGCTGTTGCTGAGTCAGGCTGGTCAAACAAACAAAGCAATGTTTTGATAGCACCACAAAGCCACAGTGTTTACACTTTCAGCCTTAGAGTAGCTTACTTAAACTTGTCTCTCTGTTTAAAATGTTTCAGTATAAAAGAAGAAGCGCAGCAGTGAAAATGCAGTCTTGCAATGTACAAGAGACCAGTTTAAGGCTAGTTTGTTGTTGTTCATCTGTTGTGGTTTAAACTCCATTTGGTCACACTTCACCATGAAATCTGACAGCTATATATTTAAAGCCTCCATCATACATCCATGTCCCTCATCTATGATTACTGTGTAATCAGCCCTCAAAGAAGCCTTTACGCAGAGGCGGCATACACAAATACAGCAGTAAAGGCCTATAAAACAGGCAGTGGAGCTGGCGCCGGTGGCCGCAGGGCTGAGATCGAGTTGTTTTAAAGGGCTGAAGAAGCCTGCTCCACATTATGAGTACTTCAGAAGAGCTCTCCCTCTGGCACTGCGCACTTTGCTGCCTTGATCCCTGCTGTTTACATCCCCACTGCCCGGACACACTGATAAAACTGATTTTGTGGTGAAGTAAATACACTACAGAAAACATGTGTATGGATGTAATTTACATGAAAAAGTTGCTCAACAACCAAGAAATTGCTCAACTTTTCTGATACTCGTGTTCCCATCATGCACTGGGCCTTAAATAATTAATGTCAGGTCGATTTTTTACTGTTTTTAAGCTGTATTCACACCGTTTTATCATTGCTTTTGTTGTTAGGGTTAGTAACTTGCCATTTTGTGACATTTGGAGTTCATTTTCTACTCAAAATGACACATTCAAACAATAACGATTCATTAAATGTTACTGTCATTGTGTATTGAGCTCTCTGCGTTCACAAGAGGCATATCTTCTAATATGGTGTATAACACAAAATGTATTGAATTAATTACTTAGATGTTTCTAATATACTTTAAAGTGTGGTTTGATTCAATATTATATTGTTTAAGCGAAATGTACTGCAAAGGAAACCTAAACTAAATGGATATTACTTAACCTTTTACTAGCCATGTTAAAATGACTTATTTTCTGTTACTAATTCCATGTGTCACAGGCCAATGTTGGGCCCAAATCCACTACATTTTTATCCTAAACTAAACCTAAAATAATCTTGACAAACTATATATCATTTGAAAGCTTACAATCTCTAGTTTCCATATTTGGTGATTGATTTTCAAAATAAAATACAGAGGAGCCGTAATTTATCAATTTGCAACACGAATATTTTCATACTCCCAAGCATGTTTAGACCTTTATTTTGAAATGGTGATGAACATGAAAAATCATGAAATTAGGGTAGAAACCTGTTTGTTTTCATGCCAAGAGTTCAAAAGATAGCCTCCATTTAATTATTTTAGAAGGAAAGGTCTGAATGTTTTTGAAATATAAAGAAAAAAATTATAGATTCACCATTTGTGATGTGGCAGGAAGCTATAACCCACATACTTGTTCTTTTTATGTTTCTTAGAGGTTGATATTTTATGTTTCATATCAAAATCTGCAAAACTTCTCATATAACTTCTGAATAGGCTACCCTATCTCACGACCAATTTGATCTACGAATTCGATACGAGTGATTAAAAAGTGGCTAATTCGTACTAATTCGTTCGACCTCACTTGTACGAATTTCGTACTGATTTGTCTAAACCCACGTGATGGTTAGGTTTAGGGGCGGGGTTAGGGTAGGACATTCGTATCGAATTCATACGAATTGGCCAATTCGTAAAATATGTACGATTTAGCAAAATCGTACTAATTCGTATCAGAGTGAGGTCATATGAATTGTTATGAATTAGCCACCTCGTAAAATTTGTACGAATTCCCGGTGATAGATGTCAACTTCATAAATTATATGAAAATTGTGGAAATAATCGTTCATATCACTCAAAACACATATGGAAATGGAGGCGCCCTTACATGGGCAGTAATGAAGTCTGGTTGCCCTAGTGAAAAAGTTTGGTACTGCACCTAAACAAACTCTTACTGAAAGCTATTTTTTTTAGATATCAACCTAAAATTTGAAACACAACTTATTCAGATTTTTGGCTTTGATTTTTTGCAGTTTTAGAGTCGCCCAGGTTTTTATAATATATATTTCATTTAAAATATTAATAATTATTTTTTTATATTGTACATTTTCATAAACTCAAACTTGTATAACTTTTTTCAGTTTCACTTTCATAATTTATTTCACTTCTACAAAAATCTGCCAAATGTCTTCTTAAAAACAAGACCAATCTTACGTCTATATTCCAAAGCATTCTTGAGTTACAACCATTTAAGTTTGAAATGTGCATTTTCACATATACATATATATACATATATATACATACATATATACATATATATACAGCTATGTAAAAAATTAAGAGACCACTGCCAAATCAGCAGTTGCTCTGGGTTTATTATTTATAATATAAATAATAAATCCAGAGCAACTGCTGATTTGGCAGTGGTCTCTTAATTTTTTCCATAGCTGTATATATATATATATATATATATAAGGGGGGGGGACACTTAAGGGGTTAAAAAAATATGCATGCAAAAACTTTAGAAAAATAAAAATTAAGTAAACTTTACTTACAGTTTTGTTTTTTTCAGTGCAGGAGGAGCAAATAAAAACAAACAATACTGTAAGCATTTGGCGAGCAAATTTCCTGTTTGTGGTGTAAAGAATGGATAATAGGCTGTGTCTTTTGTTGTCAAATAAGAAAAACTGTTTGTGTGTATGACACACACACATGCCACTAAATTGAGGAATTAAGTCCATGTCTGGACTGTGCACCAACTCACGACGGTAGAAGAAGAAAAAAAACTGTGACATTTTATTCACAAAGCTCCACAAAGAAAACCCTGTGTCCTCCCTCTTGGTACTAGCAAACATATGTTGTAGGCTAAATAGCATTTTTATTGCCAGCATGTACAGCGATAGGTTATCGCCATGGAAACCACTCAGAGACACTTGCAGGGCATTTCCATTATTTACAGACTCGTATGAAAAAAAAGCATCTGACGTCAGAGGCCCGACTGTTTATCTTTTTTCTTTTCTTCCTCCACCTCCTTCCTCTGTTAGTTTTTACTCAGCTCATTTAGACTGACAAGGTGACTGCCTGACAGATTGCACAATGAGTCAGAGAGCATTTGCTGCCCCAACCAGCGAACGCATCAGATTTGTCCCAAAGAGATGAAGCTAAAACATTGATTTGTACCCCGAGTGAGCACACAACTATTTTTGGCATCAATTATATAAAAGAACAGTCTAAGAAATAACTGTGGCATCTGGGGCCAGTAGCACAAACATAGCCATTATGTTTAGACAGTGTCTTAAGAACTAGGGCCTGTACCATGATGGTAGATTGAACAAACTCAGGGTTGCACGAATTAGTTTCGAGTTGACATAACCAAACCAATCCAACCAGGCTTTGTCGGTAGTCGGTACCATGATACTGATCATCAAGTAGTGAACTGCCAGTGTGAACTTTAGGTGTGACATCAGTAGTGAACTGCCAATCACATGCTGAGAAAGAGTAAAACTCATTCAAAACTCATTGAAATTAATTTCTCACAAGAGAAGTAGCGCAATTCACTTAAATAAATAAATAAATAAAAAGTATTAAAACATTAAGAATTTAAACAAATTTACACATCAAGAAGAAAATAGATGTCTATGAAAAGATCTCGTTACTGTGTATCAGTGCAAGTAAAAGTTAGTTTATGTCGATAAAGGTATAGAAAGAATTGAACATTTAAGCTCACATGTGGTCATTTTAAAGCTTCATTTATTGATTCTAAAGCGTATTTATATAACCTTTATATAGATTTAAAATCTGCGTAATAATAATTGATAAACTGAAATTGTACATGTGTGAGATCGTTTAAGGGTATAATAATTACAGAAATAATTTCTAAATCATACAAATTTACACTGTAAAATCCGATTAGTACACCTTACTTGAAAAGCATGCAAACCAATTGCACTCAAAAAACTGAGTAAAGTGAAATAGGAATAATATGTAGTAATAACAAGTGCATGTCTATAAGAGAGTTCCAGTAACTTAAAATAATTTGTATACTATACTTGATCTTTTACTTAAGATGTACTCATTTATGCTAGTTGTGTATTTACTAAAGGCCATGATTTTGTCTTTTAAAATCATTTGCTATGTAGTGACCTTTAATTAGTGTAAAAATAGGTGGAGTGACTTCATCACATCAGGCATGTCACTTTGCTCACAGCTGATTGGTCCAAGTTCGGTTTGCAACCTCTTATCTAGAACATAACCTGTGTTAGCTGTGGAGCGCAAAGTTACTATGGCGATGAACACTGCTAAAAGCCAAACCACTTCATGGTGCCTGAAACCCAGGGCCTAAAAACCATAGACCCCTGGTTTGACCAACTAGCAGTTAGTTAGGGGTAATCAGTCTTACTATTTAGTCAATCAAATTAGACCAATGTACGTTTTTATGTAACAAACTTAGCTATGAACAGTCTTGAAGAAAAAATTGGATGACTAACTTGTAAGACTAGTCTTAGCAGTTTATGCAACTCGCCCTTGGGCCTGATAGTTCCTTTTAATTAAGTTTTAATTTCCATTTAATAAAAACAAGTCTGATGAATGTCTGTCAGAATGCATAAAATAATTAGTAGGAAGTATATATATATATATATATATATATATATATATATATATATATATATATATATATATAAATATAATAATATATACATATACATGCATATATATACTATATATATATATATATATATATATATATATATATATATGAGAGAGAGAGAGAGAGAGAGAAAGAGAAGAGAGAGAAGATTTTCCTTAGTTAAAAATAAACATTACATAAAAAGAGAGATAGTATCAAATACAATTGTATTTTGTATTTTTACACAATGTAATGCGTCAGTCATCGATCTTGTACACGCTGGTCACAGACACGAAGATGTACCTTTAATTTCCTCAAGTTGATTGCTCACTAAAAACCCTCACCGTCATCTTGTTTTCAGCTTATTTTCAGTTTGATTTTGACATTACATAATGAGGTGATATCTAACTGACTGATTTGTTTACTTACTTTTAATTAGTCTTCCCATTAAAGCCATCATTGTCTTCGTTCAGGCCAATTCGAGAACAAGCATGAAAACAAGATTCCAGGACTGGTTTCACACGAACCAATTCTGTCCAATCATAGCGCGATGGAGGCATTGCCTACTCTCACGTGACTTTCCCCCATTCATTTTCAATTACCCCCCTTTAAACTCACTGCATGCTTGAGGGGGTCTGTTAAAAGTCAATGGGCTCAGGGGAGGCAAGCCTTGCTGTAACTTCACCTGTGGGTGTTTCTGAATGAGTATGTTATAAAAATGACTGAGCGAATTTAATTTTTATATTTGCATTGTTCTATTTTTGTAATATCCGATTATTTTGACCGGAATTACATTATTTCTACATTACTTTTAGAGCAGCATCAATAATATTTTCAATAAGAGATTGTCTATATACGTTGCACACAAAGAATAAGTCCTGAATACGTCCGAATATGACCTGAATCCTGTGGCCTTTAATAGCCCTCCTGATGTTAGCGAGCGTCACCTGAAACGCTCATCTGTTCACCCACAGTATACAGTCTCCCACGCTGCTCTCTGTCTCATCTCTATGGCAACTGCCAAAGCTCTGACCCCTCCTTGTTTGAGTAACTATCAGAGTGTCTAACCAAACCCTTCTCTGAAAACTCCACGCCATCTGATGTGCTGCCATCACAAAACCACAATGGCTGTTTTTACCCAGACTGGCCTAGACAGATCCAAAATAAGGTCCAGTAAATGCCTTGACTGGAATCCGAGCAGGAGTCTCGTCCTCGTGACGAGCGGTGATACGTGGTGGCTCCAGCGTAACCCAAAACAGTCATTTTCACTCACTTGTGAAAAACAATTATTCTTTGGCTGAACTTAAAGGCTCAGTGTCATATTTTACTCACCCATGTCTATCCAAACCTGTGTGCCTCTCTGTCTGCAGCGAAAGACAAACGGAGATATTTTGTAGACCGTTCACGCTGCTCTTTTCCATTGAAAGTAGATGGGGACCAGGGACTGCCAGGCTCCTAAAAGGGCATAACATAGTCTATAAGTATCATTCATGCAAACGTACCAAGTTGACCTTTCTTATTAATTCTACTGAAATGAATATTACATTGTAAAATATTATTAATTTAAAATAAGTGTTTATTTTACTTTTTAAGAGTAATTTATTCATGCAGCCATTACTCTTTAGTCTTCCGTGTCACATGATCCTTCAGAAATCATTCAATTATGCCGATTTGGTGCTCAAGAAATATTTCTTATTATTTGCAATGTTGAAAACAGTTGTGCTGCCTAATTTTAAGTGGAACAGTGACACTATTTTGGATTCTTCGAATAAATGTAAAGGTCAAAAGAACAGTAGGCTGTTTATTTGAAATAGACATCTTTGTGACATTATTAAAGGAGCAGTTCACTTTTAAAAAAACTTTTGCTGATAATTTACTCTACCCCTATGTCATCCAAGATGTCCATGTCTTTCTTTCTTCAGTCGAAAAGAAATTAAGGTTTTTTTATGAAAACATTCCAGGATTTTCTCCATATAATGGACTTCAATGGGAACCAAACGGTTCAAGGTCCAAATGAGTTTCAGTGCAGCGTCAAAGGACTTTAAACGACACCAGACAATGAATAAGGGTCTTATCTAGGACCCTTCGAGTCATGACTCGAAAAAAGATTTGTTAATTTTGATGAATGAGTTCGAACAGGAGATTCACGAACGCGCATCACAGAACAGAGCAAGGCGAGCATTTGTGCTTATAAAACTTAAACTTTTTTATTTATTTTTTAAATGAGCGATCGTTTTGTTAGATAAGACCCTTATTCGTCTGGTGTCGTTTAAAGCCCTTTGAAGCTGCACTGAAACTCTCATTTGGACTTTGAATCGTTTGGTTCCCATTAAAGTTCATTATAGGGAGAAAAATCCTGGAATGTTTTCATCAAAAACCTTAATTTCTTTTTGACTGAAGAAAGAAAGACCTGGACATCTTGGATGACATGAGGGTGAGTAAATTATCAGCAAAAGTTTTTTAAAGTGAACTACTCATTTAATGTCTTGGACCAAATAATGCATCCATGCTAAAAAAAGTATTTCTTTCAAAAACAGTATAGTGTGTAGTACATACATAGCAATAGTGCACATTGGTCTGCTGAATGTAATGTCTGGTGCTGGCAGGAAGTTCAAGGATAAATAGAAAGGAACGTTTTACCAAGAGCCTTAAAGGCGTTCACCCAAAAATCCTGTCATTAATAACTCAACCTCATGTTGATTACAACATATTAATCTCCAACTTACGTTCACAAGAGCACGAACAACGCTTTAAGTAGTTGTATAGTCTATCAATTGAGCGACAGAAAGTTCTCAGGTTTCATTAAAAAGATCTTCATTTGTGTACCAAATATGAATGATAGACCTTAACCGACATAAGGGTGAGAAATTAATGACAGCATTTTAGGGTGAACTATCCCTTTTAAACTCCAACAAAACAAAAACTATAAATCCCAACATAACAAAGCATTAAACAAGTCTCCATTTTTCTCATCTTGCACAAAAACACATAAAATATGATTCAACATTTGCTCTTCCTATCCAGTCACATTGAAAACACACTGGGAACTAGAAATTTCAGTTTCAGCAATTTTACATTAACGCCAATGAACGTTCTTTATGTAGTTTCAATGCAAATGATTACGAAAACTTCAGCTTTACTCATCTTGGATTGCATGCAAAATCCTTTGAAAAGTGTTGTATTGGCAATCAATTTTATAAACAATATATATGGTAACAAATGTTTAGATCTTTTGGAACTACCTGAACAACCAGGACTTGTTTCTGGGTCCCACACTCTTAGAAGAAAAGGTTCTATATAGAACCTTAAAAGGTTCTAAAAGCACTACATATTTGGAACCCCTAAAATGCAATGCAGGAATGATCACAAAATTCAAGATATGGGGGTTAAAAATGTAATTAATCAATATCACACGAAGAGTGCCATTTTAGTTTTTATCCTTCAAAAATCAGCATGATTAAAATGGGATTTTAAGTTACTACAACAGTTTAATAAACAATACTTTAATTACAATTGCAAAATGTTGCAGAATAATGTAATATATGAATGAATAATAGCTTATAAAGAACCTTTGTGCCAAAATTATCATAATTTGTTTTGCATGAAAAGGTCCTTTGCAGTTTAGTAAAGAACCCTATGCTACATATATAGAGCCCTTTTTTCTAAGAGTTGCATGCACACTTTGCTAAAAGTACAGAGCATTGTGAGTTTCAAAGGACATGCTACAGTTTTACTGGAGAGTTCCAGGACCTCTTTCTCATTTTAGGCTCCTCTGTGCTCAAATCAGCCCCTGAGGGCCAATCAGCCCTGGGGGTTTATACACAGGGCTGTTAAAACTTACCTCCCTTTCCTGCCACCTACATTTCTCCAGTTTCAAGCCCTCAGGGCTTCATCAAATACTCACATTTCCCATTAATGCTGGTTGGAAAACAGATATGTGCAACGAACCATGGGAATTATGCAATATCTCATTTATCAGCCTGGAGCTTTTTGCAGATTTATGAATTGAGGACAGATCTATGATGTTCAGTTGCAAAATCACACTTATGAAGCATTTTGACCTTTTGAGTTTCAAAAGCAGAACGACTTGTCTTGTGATCTTTCTTGAGGTCTTTTGTGGCTTTCTGAATATACTATCCTCTGTCTTAAAATGATCAATTAATCTGACCTAAATAATCTTAAAGTGTTTTCCAGTGAATGTTAGAAATTAAAAGTAATTTGAATGCACAAATTCATATATTAATGTGTCTGTATCTGTAATGTGATAGCTACCTTTTAAAAAAAGAGAGCAAGCAGGTGGAAGCGGCAACCTTGTTTAATTGAAAAATGACTCAAGCCCTCACAAAGAAAATGGTCCAGCAAATCATGACTCACAGGTGGAGGTTCATTTCAAACTGATCACAGACCCCATTAAAAGCCTAGACTGTAAAACCAATTAGCATTATCACAATAACTGACTGTTGATTCACACTCATGATCAAAGTGAAATCATCCAGTGTCCCCAAAGTCATTTTGCTCAACTCGGAGGAAGCCCAATTCCTGCTATTTGTCTGATAGGGTTGCTTTGTCTGCAAAATGCAAGGCTTATTAGTTGCAGCATTAAAGGCTTCTTACATCTGCATGTGAGACATGCTTTCAAATGTGCCAGGGGAGCACTTTGGCCGAAGATTACATGTCACGTCACATGGTAATCTCTTCTTAGACGCAAACACGAGGCGATGCAGAGTTTGTTCCCTTATCCGGGGAATAGTTTTTTTATTCTTTTTGAATACATGGAGGTTAATTCTAGGCAAATTCCTCCATTTTGCTCTAATCAACCCAATAACACTACTTTGTAAACTAGTTAATGTGCCTTTAATTCAGTCAGTACAACACAATCTGTCTACAGACCAGCATAGGGCAGTGGTTCCCAAACTTTTTTGGTCTGAGACAAGTCTTTTAGGGCCCCCCTTCACATTTAAAGATATCGCTCTTGTAAGCTTGCAGCAAAGATGACAAAATATGTTGTTTTCAAACAAACAGTATGTTTTACTATAACCAGATATGTTTATGCACAAATAATAGCCTATAATATTGAAAATACAATAAGAAAAACACCTTTTGTAATTTAAAAACGTAAGCCAAGAGAGAAGCATATATTGGCCCTATTTGAAATGCAAAATTTAAAATAAATGAAAGAATATAGGCTATTATTAAATGACTGCAGTCTGGGGCCTCAATACTTGCAAGTTATTTGTAAGGCTTTATCAATGTGTTTTTTTTTAATTTTTGGCGCTTTAGCGAGTAATTATAAACTTGCGTTATTAGAGAGAACTCGTCTTTCGGAAGAACATTGTAGCTGGAACTACTTCTCTGTGTACGTCTATGACGAGTCACGCTGGGACTGGGCTACACGTAGCGAGCAGCGATGCGAATCAGTGTAAAATAGTCCCAATGTAAACACTTCTTATAGGTGTACCAAAGTGGTTCAGGATAAGACAAAAACACGGATTGATGGATGACGAACTCACTCATTATATACATTTTTAACAGAAAAAAGTTAAGGACTTTTATTTAATGCTCATTGCTCAAAACTTTTCAAAATAAGACGCGACCCTCACAGAGCTCGCCGAGGCCCCCTTGTGGGCCGCGACCCCCCTGTTGGGAAACCGATGGCCTAGGCTGGTGTGTTTGACAAGCTGGGAAAGTCACAGCAGATATAAAATCAAGTCAGGGTTGGGGGATGGGTTTGTCGGGGATGCGTTGTAATTGTGAATTGCAAAAAAGTGGGATTGGCATTTTAGAGTGTCACCAATTACCAATGGCAGAGAAGCGGAGCTGCACGAACCTACTGGTGACAAAGCCTGCCAAAATGGGCGGGCATTCTGCCATATAGAGGAATCAAGTAAATTCGAAAGCGTGTACGTGCAGCGTGAAAGCACAGCCGGTGACGCAGTACTCATTCCAGTTAGTACTCGATCACATTCAGTAACCAAGCACGTTCACTCGGTTCACACATTTAGACACTACGGTACACTCGTACTGCATCTCTGAAACGCGCCGGGCTTAGATCAGGCAGAACGACAATTGTACACTCTAAAGAATGCAGGGTTGTTTTAACCCAATTTTGGGTCAAATATGGACAAACTCAAACATTGGGTTAAAAATGTAATTTAAAAATGTAACCCAATGGCTGGGTTTGTCCATATTTGACCCAAAATTGGGTTAAAACAACCCAGCATTTTTTAGAGTGTACTGGGGCCCAGGGAGCATAAATAAGGGTTCAAGGGTGTCGAGGTTAAGATAGCTGACAGAGCATAAGTGAACCGTATCAGAGGGAAGAGCAGTTAAAATAGCATCTGATTATAGCCGATGTAGATAAGTTTGAACCAGATCTGCGATTCACCGCTATCATGTCGACAGATAAGGTCATTCAAATTTAGCTGTTATGATAGTTTGATTATAAAGCATATTTGAAACTATACACTATATTGGCAATGTATGTGAGACTATAGTCTAAGACTATGATCTCTTTGCATGACATTAGAGTACAGAATAGCTCTTTCGACATTATCCTGAACACTGGATAAGCATTTATGCATGTCAACAGCATGAGCTTTTGGGAGCACACGTAACCTTTGCTTTTTTACTTTTCCTGACAAAAACATTACATAAAAATCCTGAAACTCACTTTCATAGACAAATAGTCGAGAAGATTCTTTGATTAAGTTTCTTTACAAGCTGTTCACAAATTGGCAATAAAAAAGCAATTAAAACATACAATATATTTGTTATTATAAAAATGAAATATTGAATAATTTTACTTTCATTTTTCTATGTGCTATAACATGGCCCTCATTAGTATATAAAAAAAATCATGTGTTGTTTTGTAATGTCTCCATTATAGGCAGAAGCGAGTTCATGCCACAGCAAGGGTCGTGGTTACAGGAGATGGACTTCCAGTTACCAGATCCTCCTTTGATAAAAACACAAAAAAACATACACACTCACTTCCACGCAGTCAATGAAAAAGTAAAGAAAAAAAAGTCAAAATGTCTCAGTGTCAAAGACCAGGCTTCACTTTTCATTGCATGGCTTGTTTTTCTTACAGCAATGATGAGAGTTAAAAGATAAAAGACTAGCCTTAGCTAAAAAGGATCAAGGTCAGAGGAACAAATACGTTTGTGCGGCACAAGGGCACTTTCTTTCTGCAGAGTGGGTCAAGGAGGGAAGTGGTTGGTTATGATTGGGCATTTCATTGGTGTCGTTAACCTTTTAGATAAATCTAAACAGTCTGTGCTGTGTTTCAGTGTGGTGCCATGTTATATAATGAATATACTTTGACCTCTTGAGAAATTAGGGGAGGTGAATACTTTAGCTAAATTTAGTCAGCATGTTATGATCTGCACTGCACTGTTCTAGTTCACGGCCATTTACCTGTTAACTTACAGAAAAGTATATTTACAGTGGCATATGTTTGTTGTGTATGGTCATATAAGGCCGTTTTGCTTGTGTTGTGGAAAACTCTCATTCATGTGAAGGTAAGCATTGTTCCCCCTGGATTAGCTACTGTACAGAGAGCATTGAAATAAAAGTGCATCGTAGCCTGAAGTGTTGTAAGCAAAAAGATCAATTACTCAAAAACAGTACCTTAGATGAACTTCCTTTTATATTCATTGGGAGAAAAACTAAAAAATCCCGCAAGAGCACTACAAAAGAAATGATGCGAATATGCGGGATTAAAACAAATGAACGCACACTGAAAAAATTAAAATGCTTTATCTAATCAATAGAATTGTGGCAACAGATTACAAGCAATATTATTAATAAAATTTACCAAATTAGAATTGAGTAATAATTAATCAAATTAAATGAGTAAAGTTTACAACAAAAAATGTAACAAAAATATCTCACTAACAGACAGACGTCAAAAATTAATTAAGAACTCTTTATTTTATATTGCCAACATTGAAGACACCTGATGTTAACAAGCAAAATCACTCAAGGAGAAAACTGTCATTTTAAAACAAACCTCAAACAAACGCCGATCACCATAATTTTGACTTCAATTTATGTTTTTTTGGTTGTTGTTGTAAGTTTTACTCATTTTAAATGATTAACTTTTAATGAATTAATTATTTAATCAAATTATTTTAAATTATAATGATTAATTATTTAATTAATTATTACCCAATTCTACTTTAAATTTAATTAATAATATTTCTAAGAAGAATCTTGTAATCTGTTGCCACAATTTTTTTGATTAGATAAAGCATATTCATTTTTACAGTGGAGTCTGGGCAAAATATGGTATTTAGCTTGAATGGTATTTGTTTTTTAAAAAGAGGAAGTTAATACTGTAAGGTTGGGTTTTAATCGATTCCAATTCTGGAATAGAATACTCAAGGTCAGGAATTGGATACTTTTCGATTCCTCTTATCGATTCCTTTGTGTGCATTTTAATATGACTTCAAACCATTCAAGCACAAGACCTGTTTTTACACATCCAAAACGTGCGCACAGAAAGTTGACTCTCATACCGAATTATGTGCGATACTAGGAATACACCGATATGACAATTTTGGCCGATACCGATAATCGATAATTCTTTATATTTGAAAGCCGATAACCGATATATTGGCAGATAAATCTAAATACAATTTTTTAGACAATTTTTGAGAGCCTGATTATAAAAAGTCTCCTCATTAAAAGTCAAGAGACAAACACAATTATGATGTTCTAATTTTAATGTTGTGTAGCCGATATGACAGACTTGCACGATTTTCCTTTTTTAAAGTGATTTCAATCGTATTTCAAGCATTTTAAAAGCATCATGTTGAACAGTGCGCATCTAAAGTGCCTCAGCTCAAGGAAATAATACATTATTTATCGGCTTTTAGATATTGGCTGAAAGTTCTTGTTGGGCTGATAACAAAACATTAAAAATTATCATATATCGGCTGATACGAATAATGTGGCCGATATAACTTGCATGCGATACTGAATCTTTTTGCATTTGAATGGACAAATACACACAAAACAAATTCAAAATATCTCCGTAAACACATTCGACTTATGTCTTAAGTGAACATAAACAGTTGAACAATGAAAACACATCAGCATATTGGATCTGTACAGCTCTTAAAGTTACAGTAGCCTAATATTGCTGCTGCCTTCGCTATACATGTAATAACACCAATAAAACAACAAAAGACAAAGAGAAAATTCACTCGCTGTTCTTGACTGAATAACTTATATTAGTTGTATATGTGTGTTTGCTAATTTGTTTATTTGTTCTGTTTTAATTACTGAGCATTTGTCTTTAATTATGCATAAAATGTATATTAGTAGTTGTTTTTGCTATGGTATCTTTAAACCATATAGACAAAAGTTGCTTGTGTAAGTGTTCTTCAGCCTGGTAATGTTTGTTTATGGTATTCAGCTATGAATTTGTTTTGCAACAAGAATAAATGTGAATGTATATCTAAGTTTTATTTTTTCAAAATTGGAATTGAAAGTGGAATTGTCAATAAGAATTGGAATAGTTCAAAGATACCCAACCCTATATTGATCAGGAAAACAACTATTCAGATCATCAATTGTTCACCAAGTAGACAAAAGTATAAACTAAACAAAAAAGTACATTAAGTTATCAAAATGACTCTAATTATTACATTTCCTATTCATTTAATTGATACACACATACAGTAAATGTGTCAATACACTATGAAGCTGCAATATGCATGAGGTGACATAACAGAGCTATCACCTTACACCCTGATTCGCACGCCAATGACAATGTAAGTACAGTGACTGGATCTTATTTCACTGTGCAAGGGAAGGAAGTGAGCCGAACCTTAGAAATGTTATTGTTATGATCTGCTCTAATATCACATACAATGTGACTGACACAGACAAAAAGCTGCTATCATTAAAGTTGGACTTTCAGTGGTTTTAATATAGACCAACTGATAAGGATTTATACGGTATACACTTCCTCTTTTGCAATCGGTGAATATCAGTATGCAAAAACAGACTATTCTTTGTCTCTTAAGGTAATATGAAGATTTTCCCAAACAATGGCCGTCAACAGCTGCCAAGGATCATGGAAAATTGATCAAATATAAACTTTTTTTTTTTCTTTTTTTACTTCTGTCTCTCCTTCCAATCAAATACTATCCAACGTGGTTAACTGATTAAATGGACCCTGAACTGCATCTTGGCAAGCACTAGGGGTGTAACGATACACAAAACTGACGGTTCGGTTTTCCCACGGTTTTGACATCTCGGTTCGGTTCGAATTCGAGTTCAGTTTGGTTTAGAAAGCTAAAATGGCTTTTTTTTTTAAACAGTGGTTTAATGAAAAAGGTCTTTGTCTTTAAATTAATTCAGTTACAATTAAACATTTCACAAGGATTAAAAAATCTGCTAATGCTGTGAACTATATTGAAGGCTGCACATTACTATAACATTAAATGTTGTAGCCTAGACTTTTAACCTAAATTCAGATGCCATTTATTTTTTAGATATAATAATCAACACACAACACATTGTATGAAAACATGTAAACTGAACATAAGGCAGTTTTTACATTAACTTGTGTTTTTACTCTAATAATTTACACAGTTGTCATTTTCATGAAAGATATTTTAAACACAAATTAAATAATCAAGATATCATTAACAGGTTAAGTAAAATATAATATACAGGCTAACATAGTGCATTTATTTAGTGCAAAGGTTCATTTATAGGAAGTTGTGGACACTGAATCACTTGCCTGCTGAGGTAAATATAATGCTAGTGACAAGCTAAAGCTTTGCTGTTTTATTGACGTCTTTCCGCTGCTGAAACACTGATTGAGCGATTACACGAGTTATGATGCCTTTCAGTAAGTATACTGTATCTTTCAACATACCTTCAGGTGTCTTTTCTGTAACTGAGGAAGAGATGATCGTGTTTACTGCGCGCCGCGCTGCCGCTTGAAATGAGGAGCCTGAGTAAGCGATCTGTCACGTCACATCAAAGAGCGCCAAAACGCCATTTATTGTTTGAATTTCGTGATCAAATAGACAGAATCTGAAAGATTACACCTTGCTTATTATCGAAAGTAACAAAACACGGAGCTTGTTATTTGGTGTTAATGGTGGTTAGGCTACAAAACTGAATTCATTGTGTACTGTTTACATAAGACATGAGGTCCATTGAGCCGGGCTGGGCGGGGCCGGGGTAGCAGGGGGCGGGGCGTGTTCGGTACGCAATGACAGTATCGCGATTCGAATCGTGAGTTCAGTATCACGGTTTTTCGGTTCGGTTTGGAAAATCGTTACACCCCTAGCAAGCACACACACACACACACACACACACACACACATGCACAAGGCTGCTCCTGCGCTATAACATCCTGTTAAATTATCATTAAAATACTGTGCTAGATTCTGGTTTTCTACATTATGGGAGCCATTTTGGTGTAGTTTATAACAGAATATTTCATGAACTAACATACGCTAACTACACACACCTGCTTTGAACTTTCAATTATACTGATATCTAATGAAACAGGTGGACAATAGAAGACCACATGATGAATTAAAGTTGACCAAAACGGGCCTTTCTATGAACTATGACTAATGTAAAGAGCACTATCATACAAAAACAAAACATGGGGAACTAAACAACATTAAATGTAATATATACTGATAACTAAAATAATAAGAAACAATTATATTCAATTAAATTGTTATTTAATAATAATTTTAATGGTCAGTCATTTTTTGAAAAGTATTTTATGCTCACCAAGGCTGTATACAAAATAATTTAAAAAAAAAAAAGTGTAATAAATGTTAAAAATAATTGGGTTTTTTTATTCGTCTGATGGCAAAGCTGTATTTTCAGCATCAGAACTCTTCGGTGTTTAGTCAATATTATACAGAGTTATCATTCACTCCGATTCTGATAATAGTTCAATTGTGTGTTTTGTGCATCTCATTAAGTTGCACAAAGCAGCAGCACAAACCTAGTTACATGTTATCTAGTTTCAGAGGCTTTGGATTTGTCAACTCGCCAGCTGACTGATATTAACACTCCAATTTACTGAAAACTATGAACTGTACTGAAAAACTCCAGCTGTACAAACATGTATGTTTTTGCTGAAGAACGTCAAACTGTGACAGGTTAGCTGACTCTTTCACACCAGGCTCAATCCTCTTTTATCTTCTGAGAACACACTTAATAAATGTGCACAGTGGAATTGACTCAGTTTCAGGCCTTTTATTTGTCAGTCTATTGATTTATGTGCAGTCATGTGACCAAGTACCGAGAATATAATAAAGCCAGATTAGGTTGTGTGGGAAAGGTGGTTTATCCCATGGACCCCTGGGATCCTCCTGTTCAGATCCTAAAACTTCTCTGTCAGTTCGAACAAGTTCATGATCTTATATAGGTCTTTGCAGCAAATGCTGGGTACAGGCAGAGAAAAGTATAAGGTATAAAATCCATGGGGTTACAAATTAACATTGCCATGTGTGGATGGGAAATTAGTTCTGTAGGTGATGAAACAGATTTCGCAAGAGGCAGTTTTGAAACTACTCCAATATTGACAGATATATTGATGTATAAATATGACTGAAGTGATGCATCGAGCAATCAATGAGAGAGAAATGAGAGATGCTTGCCACTTGCGATGGACTAAGTTATCAGGCAGTTGCTCTGGAATTCATAGAACAACCACTAATCATGGATGTACTATGAATTCCAATGACGACAACTGTAACTGATTTGTGCATGTATGTGTATACATACATATATATATATATATATACATATACATGTATATATACATACACACACACTCTCACCTAAAGGCTTATTAGGAAACACCTGTTCAATTTCTCATTAATGCAATTATCTAATCAACCAATCACATGGCAGTTGCTTCAATGCATTTAGGGGTGTGGTCCTGGTCAAGACAATCTCCTGAACTCCAAACTGAATGTCAGAATGGGAAAGAAAGGTGATTTAAGCAATTTTGAGCGTGGCATGGTTGTTGGTGCCAGACGGGCCGTTCTGAGTATTTCACAATCTGCTCAGTTACTGGGATTTTCACGCACAACCATATCTAGGGTTTACAAAGAATGATGTGAAAAGGGAAAAACATCCAGTATGCGGCAGTCCTGTGGGCGAAAATGCCTTGTTGATGCTAGAGGTCAGAGGAGAATGGGCCAACTGATTCAAGCTGATAGAAGAGCAACTTTGACTGAAATAACCACTCGTTACAACCGAGGTATGCAGCAAAGCATTTGTGAAGCCACAACACACACAACCTTGAGGCGGATGGGCAACAACAGCAGAAGACCCCACCGGGTACCACTCATCTCCACTACTAAATAGGAAAATGAGGCTACAATTTGCAAGAGCTCACCAAAATTGGACAGTTGAAGACTGGAAAAATGTTGCCTGGTCTGATGAGTCTCGATTTCTGTTGAGACATTAAGATTGTAGAGTCAGAATTTGGCATAAACAGAATGAGAACATGAATCAATCATGCCTTGTTACCACTGTGCAGGCTGGTGGTGGTGGTGGTGTAATGGTGTTGGGGATGTTTTCTTGGCACACTTTAGGCCCCGTAGTGCCAACTGGGCATCTTTTAAATGCCACGGTCAACCCTAGCATTGTTTCTGACCATGTCCATCCCTTTATGGCCACCATGTACCTCATCCTCTGATGACTACTTCCAGCAGGATAATGCACCATGTTTCTTGTTTCTTGAACATGATAATGAGTTCACTGCACTAAAATGGCTCCAACAGTCACCAGAACTCAACCCAATAGAGTATCTTTGGGATGTGGTGGAACGGGAGCTTCGTGCCCTGGATGTGCATCCCACAAATCTCCATCAACTGCAAGATGCTATCCTATCAATATAGGCCAACATTTCTAAAGAATGCTTTCAGCACCTTGTTGAATCAATGCCACGTAGAATTAAGGCAGTTCTGAAGGCGAAAGGGGGTCAAACACAGTATGGTGTTCCTAATAAGCCTTTAGGTGAGTGTATACACATGTACACTTATATGTTAGAATATGCCTCATTAACACGGTCTCATGCAAAGTCATAATTAGTCAGGCAAAATGTTACAAAGTGTAATGCTAGTGTTGAATATTTTGATGAATTGAAAGGAACTTATTCAAATATGAAAGGAAAATATGAATTTTTTTTTTTATTACAGGTTTTTTTTTCTCCCTGCATAATTAACTGGAACCCCAAAGAACAAAACATAAAAAAGCCGAATTCAATAAAACATAGTTTAACTTGGGTGTATGTGTCTTTCCATTTAAGGAAGAGTGGGGTTTCGTGGCCTGGTGTGTGTGTGATATTACTTTATACAGTGTTGATTAAAAACAATGCTCAAAGAGTTGTGTGACTGTCTGTGTGTGTGATAACTTTTTACAGTGTTAATTCAAAACAATGCTCAAAGAATATCACAGTGAAATTTGTAGTCCACTCGAAAAACAAGCAATAATTATACCTTTCTAAAGAATACTGAAATAATAATTTTTGCTGTTTTTTTTTTTTTACACAAACCTCAATCCGCCAGACTGCATATGGTCTTCTAAAGAGGCCTCTGCCAGTACTAGAGTTCAGATCTGGGCAAAGTGAGGACAGAGCACACACACAAACACACACACACACACACACACACACACACACGACTGGATACAAGCCCTTTGCCTCTCAAAAGGCAGCAGGCAGCCAGTGTTCACAACAGCAGCTCTACCATTCCTCTCTCTTTCCCCTTCTCTCAAGCAAAAACAACCACAATACCGCAGCACAAAAATAACAGACTTACTCGAAAGAAGATATATTTAAAATAAAGAGAGATAATAAAAATAGCTTCCACTAACTGCCAACATCTTTATAACTGTCTAACAGTAACTGAATTATCTACACTACAGAAAAGAAAGCCAGGAATCAGGGAGACACGACAGGCTAATTTTTAACAACTAGCGAGAGAAAGAGTTCTTTCAGTGGACTGAGATCTTGTAAATGAATGGAGCTTCATCGCTGTGTTTGTGTTTTATTGGCAGGGAGCCTGATATACCAGCCTGGGCACCTCTCCTGTATCAGCTGCAACTCCTAGACTTCAGAGAAAAGCGAGACCCCCTTTCACTGCCCATCCCCGACCGGATACGAATCGGCAACCAGAAACGCGAGCGAGGCAACTTCTACTTCCAGAGGGAAGAGTACAGCATGGCATCACAGGCTTACTGCATGGCTTTAGATGTGCTTACGACACGCACACAGGGTAATTCACACCACAGCGGCCTTCAAACACCTGTGTCACATGATGCATTAATCAGGAACAAGCGAGTACATGGAGAAACATAAATGCATAAAACATTCTTCATAAAACTGTTTGTGTTATAGAATTATTATATTTATTTCTAATATTATATATTTATATTATAGAATTTTTTTATGATTTTAATAGGGTTGTCAAATGATTTATCACGATTAATCGCATCCAAAATAAAAGACTGTGTTTACATAATATATGTGGGTGCACTGTGTATAATTTATATATATATATATATATATATATATATATATATATATAAACATAAAACACACTTATTTGCTTATATATTTTTAAGAAATATTTTGATGTATATGTATAGATTTATATATAATATATATTATATATAAATATTTTATATATAAATATTATTTTTTTATGTATATTTTGTATATTTTAATGTATCTTCATACATACATACATACATACATACATACATACATATTATATATATATATATATATATATATATATATATATATATATATATATATATATATATATATATATAATTATACACAGTGCACCCACATATACTATGTAAACACAGACTTTTATTTTGGATGCGATTAATCGTTTGACAGCCTACAATTTAACAATAGAAAATGTATTGCATATTATTATAAAAACTAACTGCTAATTACAAATACGACTGTAACTAATACCATAAGTAAACCCATACTTGTCTCATACACACTATATAATTTTTCTATCAGCTTCATGGCATCTAATAAATCATTCAATGGTAATGGAGAAAACCCCTGTAATAGCTCTCAATCCAGCCAGTTCTAGCAGCTCAGCTAATCTATTTGATCAATAATCATGTCATGGGAATGCTCAGTCATGTCTGCAAGCTGTGGCCACCCTGAGAAACACTCTTATTAAACCCTACGCTAATCAAACGTAATAAATCTACATGTTATTTCCACCTCCTTAATCATGGTAATTGCTGGAAAGCCTGGCCCATCTTAACAGGAACGTTTGACAGTAATGAGACAGTAAAGTGCAAAGCACCGCTCTGGGTTAGACGCTGATAATGACCACATATGCAGAAGTGATCTCCACATCGCCACAGTCTCCGCTGACCACTCAAGCATCACATATTACACTCTCTTTCATTTTATACACAATATTTTTCTACATTCATCTACATATCCCACTAAGCAGAATTTTTTCAGAAAAAGATTATATGTAAGAAGACAGTAAGTCACTCTGATATCCATAAAATTACTGTTGGCAACATGTTTTCCAAGATCAGCAATCGCGTTTCATCAATCAATAATATATTTATGCAGTATCACATGGCCATTTACACAGAACACATTTTGATCGAAGCCTCTGAGCAACAAACACTAGACTAGGAGTTTAATTCCTAAAATAATCAGTGTTATTAAATGAATCAGTTAAGTGATTGATTCAATGACTCACTCATAAAGAAGCTCACTTTTATTCCTGAATAAGGGCAGAGCCCGTCTAACGGAGAGCCTTGGCACTTCCTATTAGCCCCATTGTGTATCATCTTGGTTGCAGTTCCATTAGAATTCCACTGGAGGTGATCACGTGCGAGAGCGAATGAATGGGAGTCTCTGGAGCTAAACGGCTAAATGTGTCTCTTCCTCCTGCTTGTCGTTGAATCAACATAGATTTTATAGTTGATTCCGCAAGTTCAATATAGATTATAGGCCAAAAGTCGAATGTACGAGTACTTATGTCCTTTCGATTTCTTACAGGTTAGGCCGTTGTTGGCCGGAACACGCTAGCATTCTGCTATTGTGCGACATCACATTTTGGAACAGTTTTTAGAACAGATAAGTGAACTTAAAAATGCAATTTTCAGCTGAGTGTATTATCTTAGCCCTCCCTTTTAAATGCAACTTTCAAATTACTTGACAAAAAATTACATCCTGGAAAAGTGGATTTCTGGGGTGAAACCCCATAGACTCCCATTCATTCTGCACTTGACCGCTGAGCGCCCCGCATGGACAGAGACGTGTTACTGCAGCCAGTCCAGAAACCGGAAGTAACAAGCCAGTGCCAATAGCTTCTATGCACGATCGCGTCCGAGTTTGTCTCAGCACGCCCAGTTACTTCTGGTCCTGCGTCAGTCTATGGTCAGAAGCCGGTTTTGCGTTAGGTGGAGATAGTGTCAAATTACACTTTCTGTTTATAAAAACGTCCTGCAGTTAACGTGAATGATGTTAACAACACTGTGAGGCAGTTAGCGGTCACACAAGAGTGAAAAAGAGAAGTTATTTAAATTATATATTTCGAGCTACATCAACAACTTTGAGGGTTTGTATTCTCTCATATCTTACGAAATTCGACTGAGCGAATCAGCGTTTCTAAAATCGTTGCCTCTGTTTCTGAGAAAATGGATTTTATTCAAGTTTTGCCTCTATACACTTGGCCTGCAGAACGCGCTTCCGGAAGTAAAGACGCCGACTGAGATTCTTTCGGACACACATCAGCAGGGTTCGTGCATAGAGGCTATTCTCTTCAATTAGACATTCTCTGATAAGGGTACGATCACATGACAACGATATGCTTAAAACGGATACATTTTTCCTTTTGCGTCTTCCGCGTAGAGGCAACACCATTGTCAAAATGATTCCCATTCACACGGATCCACAAAAACATCTAAAAACGCTGTATTTTGCTGCCAGGCCACATGGCCATGAAACACTGAGACTGAACACGTAAAATACGTGCATGACGTCATCGTATTCAGAGATTCATGTTTTTGTTGTTTACACAGAGACCGTTTTCAAAAACTTGCATTTTGAACCCCGTTTTCAAAATTGTTTTCAAGCACCCAAAATGCCATTGTCGAGTAAACGAGTTTCACGTTTTTAGTTGTAAACGGTGTAGTGTAAACACCCCCTTAATCAACATTGTTGAATGAATGAGTAAATGATAAAGATAGTCCCTTGTCGCCACCTACTGGTGCAATAGAGAGCCTAAGTCCCTCCCCTTCCGGTTCGACCACCATGGGACCTTATTTCAGAAAAATATTGTATGGTAGTCAATGGCGAGAGACAACAAATATTTTGATATCATTTGAATTGTGTTTAATCAAAACTTAAAAATGTTTTATTGAAAACGAAGTCTATTAAATAGAAAATTAAAATGTTCAAATCTAAATATCGAGTATGTATAATGTGTAATTTTATTAAATTGTAGGGCTTGTTTTAGTTTGTTATATGAAAGGTTTGGTTAATCAGGCCAATAATAGACTATTAACAACAAATTTGGCTTTTAAGTATACAATTTGATCATTAAAATGTCTGAAAATGCATGAAACCGATCCTAGGGCAGGTAAAACCAGATTTTTTCCATGGGTTCAGAGAGAACTTAAATCACATGACTTTGGCAGGTTGATATGCATTCCAAAACAATGATTTCAAAGCTTTATAAAGCAGTGTTTCAAATCACCAGTGAAAGTCCCAGTGCTGTTCTGCTTGACCAATCAGATTCTACTGTAGTTTGAATTGATCAATAAACAAACAGTTTTAATTGTTTATCATATCTTCTAAATGAATGGCTGGTGTTTATGCATTACTAGAGAGTCTGTACAATTGTCTCCACCTACAGACGGTCAAAGCTGTGCGGCAGAGGAAGAAGAGGTCAACGACTACCGGGTTAAATGTCTGAATAACCTGGCAGCAGCACAGCTGAAGCTTGGACATTTCGATGAGGCTCTGCACACCAGTCAAGATGTGCTGTTTCTCGATCCCAGAATATCAAAGCGTTATTCAGAAAAGGAAAGGTATGGGTGAATATTATTTCACAAAATAGATGCATACATAGCCCTGAACAGTTAAACTTCAACCCTAGTTAAAATCACCTGATCAATCTAATCAAGTCCTTCAGGCTTGGGCCTTGTCCACACTAATACGTTTTTGTCTGAAAACGCATCTCTCGTTCAGGGCCTTCGGTCCACACAAACAAAGACGGAGCTTTCTGAAAACACACTCCCAAGTGGATGAATTTGAAAACGCTTATTGTACCAATACATATCTACGTTTATACCTATACCTGTGCTATTCACTTTCACACTGTTGCTAAAGATGTTTCTTCATATCACAGTAGGGTTGGGTATCGTTTGAATTTGAACGATTCTGATTCCGAATTCCGATTCCTTGTTCAATTCTGGTTCTGAACGATTCTCGTATTCTGATTCTTTAAAGAGGCAGGGTCAAAAAACTTTAGCTAACCAACGGTCTTTCTGAAGGAATTACTCCTTTCTGAAGGAAATACTCCTTCTGTCAAAAATACTCCTTTTGTCACAAATTTAGCATTTTGCCGAGATTTCGTTATTTTTAGAAAAGTGAAGCCACAATTTGGACCACTGACGTAAGCTACTCATGTTCGACTCGCGCGGTTATGCCAACACTTCCGGTAGACACTTCTTCATTGGTGTTGTTCAGCGGTTTCTTCTTCCGGTCGACGGACTGTGAATATCGAAACTAGGAATCGAAATTTTAACTTTTGAACGATTCCGGAAAAACTAAAAGTTAGTCCCGGTTCCAATTCGATACTCGATTCTTGATACCCAACCCTATATCACAGTCCTCCAAAGTTGACAGATAATTTACTCGCAATTGTTGTCCTGCAGCAAAACATGAGGGCAATTGCGTTTTTACACCAATAGAGTGCCGAAGTTACGACGTCACTTAGTAGGCCAACTCGGAAGCTAACAGCGCATGGGTTCCCTCGATTCGAAAAGCTATGCATTTTCCCCATAGACTTTTGGAAAAAAAAAAAAATAAAAAAAAAAAAAATCGCACAAAATAAGATCTGTGTTCAACAAAGAAGTTGTGACCCTTACACGTTTTGTCTATCAAGATGATCTTTACAAGTTAAAAAAAAGTATACATTTTAAGAGCGAGCGTTAAAATGCTAACTCACTTCCGCTTTTGGCCTACAGAGTGACGGTGAATGAGTGCGACCTGGAGATATTTTGCTAAATAAAATCCTGCCAGAAGAATTTTTAGGTCTGTTCCGACTGTATCATCTTTTTTTACGAATGCTCAACTAGGTGAATTTGACATTTTAAGTGTTCATGTGAAACATTTGGAACCCGCTTGAAAACATGACTGTGTAAGGAGAGTGTTTTGAAACTAAAATGTCATTTTAAAATGAGTCAAAGTCATATTAACTGTAATCTGGAAATGTAAACTGTGTCTGCAGCTTTTATCTGACAAGGGGGAGTATGAGGAGGCCATGGAGACCTTGAAGAAGGCTTTGAAACTGGAGCCGTCCACTAAGGTGAGAGATGGAACCGTATCTCCTGAACACATCTACATTTCACGTTAACTGGCAACCGAAAATCCCATTAGCTATTTACAGTTCAACCAAGGCCTTTGTGAAAACCTGGCTTAACTGGAGCAGTGATATTAAGTTGTATTTCAAATTCAATGTCAGCTCGTACTCACTGTGGGTCAGGGATGAGGGGTTTGTATTTAATGAAAGTTGCATGTAATATTTAGGTTTATGATTCTATTGAGCTTTCAATGTTCATAGTACAAGTACTTAAAATACTTAAAATGCGTCTAGGAACAGAGAATGATTCTTGGCTCTGTTCAGAATTGTGGATCGATTTGGCCTAGTTAAGTTAGTTTTTTTTCTTTTTATGTATGGCCCTATCACAGTTTTTCAACAGGTCTGTATAAATTTACAACACAAACATCCTAAAAAATTCCACCAAATCAGTCAGTAAGAGTGCATGCAAACAATATTTGTTTTTTACATAGACTCCTAGCAGAGAATGACTTTTGTGCTGAGTTACAATCCACCGAACCAAAACTTGTTCTGTCATGCCTTTGAGAGTAGTTAGTCTGAGAACAACATTAATCCTCAGAGCAGCCACCAAGATTACGGCTGTCTGGAGCCACTAAATGGACACAAAGTTACACACATCCTCTCAGTAGCCTTCCTGTAATAAAGTGAATCTACACTGAGGATGTTTATGACACGCAAAAAGCAATAAACAGAACAATTCATTCAATCATAACACAGAAAACTATTATGGCCCATTTGGATGCTAAAAACAAAGCCATATCTGAGCTGATTCCTTGATGAAAAGCCATAATGTATTAAAAGTTTTTTTCATGCTTTAATCATTTTTAACTTTAAATTTTGTATATAATACAATAATAAAATAGAAAAACCACAAACTGTATAGGCCTGAGTGATTTTGACCCAAACTGAGCTTTGACCCAGAGTGCTCATGGTGAAGAGTGAGCTTTGTCTAGACAAAACTAAAATATCTGCTGTTGTTATAATGACACCCCGTCTGGAAGGCAGGGCAAAGCAAACATATCCTCAGGAGGGAACTCATTGCAAAATTCAAATTAAGAAGTCAGAGATGGCATGGGATCGAATACATGTGGTAATACATGGTGTTATATATTTCAGCCTGTTAGCAGTATCTTAAGTGTACAGTCTTTGCTAATGGATTTTGAATGTAATTATACATGTATGCAAATCTGTGCCCATTATATTCTAAGGAAAATGTTCAGACCCATTCAAAATGGGATATGAAATCTGAATGGTGTTAAATGCATATAAAAAGTATATCTGATATGTCAAAGACCAGACCTTCGCAACTGATAAAATCAAGGTCAAGAATATTGATCTACTACAAGAATACAATAAGGAGATTTAAAGGGATAGTACTCACCCTCATGTCGTTCCAAACCCATAAGATTTTCGTTCATCTTTAGAACATCTTTTGATGAAATCTGAGCTTTCTGTCCCTCCATTGAGAACTACATAACTACCACTTTGATGCTTCAAAAAGTTCATAAATTGTATAAATAATCATTAATTGAGCGTTTAAATTGTGGGCTGCGTAACATGAGAATGAACCTAGGTAGTTCTTGCAACCATCATAAGCTTATGTTTACCACAACTGATGTGAGTTGAATGTTTTTATTCAACGAACAAAATGAATCAAAATGACTCGATTCATTTTGATGAACGAGTTTGAACAGGAGAGTCACGAACGAGCATAACAGGCGAGCATTTGTGCTTATAAAACTTAAACTTTATTTATATTTTTAAATGACAGATAGTTTCTGCAGATAAGACCATTATTAATCGTCTGGTTGCGTTTAAAGCCCTTTGAAGATGCACTGAAAGTCATTTGGACCTTGAAACTGTTGGAGTCCATTGAAGTCCATTATATGGAAAAAAAAACCTGGTATGTTTATCAAAAACCTTAATTTCTTTTCGACTGAAGAAAGAAAAACATGGACATCTTGGATGACATGGGGGTGAGTAAATAATCAGCAAACTTTTTTTAATTGAACTAATGTCTTACGGGTTTGGAACAACTGTGAGGGGAAAAATGAACGACAGAATTTTCATTTTTTTTGGTGAACTATTAAAACTTAACATGAGCAGCTCACTCTCGTCATTTACAAACAACAAAAAACAACTAAGTTAATGTTGTTCAAGAGAATTATTTAACAAACAATCCTTAAAATGCTTTTTACCTTTGAGATGAAGTTGCTTATGAAACACGACCGCCAGCCTGTGTTGTTTCACATGTGGAAACCCAATCAAGACTGTCCTGAGACGCAGCTTCCAGTCAGTGAAATGGCACCATCTGTTGGTCAGCTTTAGCAACCGCAGCGCGTGTTTTCCTCACAGAACTGTACAAAGTTCACACAGGATAAAAGTTTGTGTTATGCCTTGTATTAGGGCTTTGAATGCTATTTTTTTCTTAATGTATTTTATAGGCTATTCATGCTGAACTGTCCAAACTGGTAAAAAGACAGGCGGGGAAAATGAGACCCAGGATTGGCAAGCTAAACCAGCTCAAGTGTTTGGCGAAAACATAGCGCCCTTTCTGACACCCCCGCCCAAAAAGAAGCCGTTTGTAAGTGATTGACTACCACCTAGTGAAGAGCATAAAAGTAGGAAAATCCTTTCAAAGTGTGCCAGTGCCATCGTTTGATCTCGTTTCTTACTTTGTTTCAGGGAATTTCTTGGAAGTTTCTGCTCGGAGCTCTGGTGGTGGCCTTGGGTAGTTTAGTCACATCTGTGGTCCTGACCGCACGGAACTAGCTCTCTCGACCTACTTGCAAATTAACTAACAAGTCTCACAAACAAACATTCCACAAACCTGCCAACCAAGGGACGGAGGGAAAATGCACTGAACTGTTTAAAGATTGGCTGCATGGGCGGCTCTACCGGTGGAACACCGACCAATGCAAAGCAGTGCGAGCACAGAAAAAGGGGCAAGGCAAATGTGTTTTTATTGCAAATTTTAAATGCAAGTATTAATATGTCTGGGGTTTTCTTTCACTTTCTAATGCATCACGCGCAGTGATGGAATTATCTAAAGGATTTGGGGAACAGCTGTTATCTATTAAAGGTGCATTGCGCAAGTCTGAGTTTTTGCAGAAATACGCCCCCTCTGGCGACAAGCAAAACTGCAACCAGAGGTGTGCACGCTTATGGACTACACGCACATTGCATGAGCTGTTCATAACCAAAGAAGCATCAGCCACAAATCTTTTGTTACAGTCATAATTCATTCAGAGGTAATAAAGTTATAAATCTGCAAGTCATTTTAAATATATGAAAGGAAAGGCATTTGAGTAAATTATACACTGTGTGTGAGGAGAAAACAGGAGTAGTAGAAAACTTTGGTTTGTGTTTCCATCTATCTTCATGTTAAACTGTTTTATGTGCTTACTGTATCCACTTATGATTGTATTATGGAAACACATTCATGAACAACATAAGTTATTAGTTTGTATAGGATCCCGGTTGAACCCTAGAGCAGAACCGGAGATCTCTCCATTTGTTGAAAGCTTCCTGATATTGACTCATCTTATTCCAATGCCTGACACTAGACACGTTTTATTTTCTTTGTCTTATGTGGAGTTGGGGTTTGGAATGAACTACAAGTCTTTTGTCGAAAGTTGACTGAAGTTGTGTCGCTCGAGTTGTCTTCGCTGATATGGAGAATGGCGGCGAATACACAAACCTGTTAGACATAGTCTCAGTGATCAGAGAAGGGCTCGTTCAGCTCATCAGGCAATGGTTTAAGCATGTATGATGGTTACAAAAACAGGTATTTTTAACATGAAATGTTGCGCAATGCACCTTTAAATTATTACAGAAAACATTTGATTCGATTATGTGAGAAATGTCTTCTAATAACAATAAATCAGTATTACAACTGAAATACAAAATTGTTGCTGATTTTTTTTTGGTCAAACTAATATGAATCCATGTGCAGAAAATTAAATTAAAACTGTTTTCATTTTATTTTAAAGTTATTTTTTATTTTATAGCTATTTGTTGACATTGATGTCAAAATACATGGACAATTATATAAAATCAACAAATTAAATCACACCGCTACAATAAAAAGTTTGAGAACCAGTGGATCAAAGACAATTTTCTTTCCAATAACACCACCTCCACCCTCCAGTAAACAGTCTGAGCAGTGACTCATCATACAGCTCTCTCTCACTCTCCAACGTACTATAACATTCTGAAATAAGGATGTCAAGTTGGACAATTTATCCTCTAGTGTCACCAGCTTTCCCCATTACTGGCAGCTTAAACTACCCCGGATGAATTGCACCCTCTCTATAATAACCTTTATAACCTCCTTAATCTTGTTCCACTAGAAATAAAATGCATAACACTAATTGTCACAGTTGTAAATGTACAAAATACAAGTTATTGTATAAACACATTGGCTGCCAGATTTTTTCCACAATTTCTAGTTTACACTCATTTAAACCATTTAACGGCTCTGGTTTAAACCTTCCAAAATAATCTTAATACAATTAAACCCTTAACCTATGACAACCATTCCTGACGTCACATCCAATCAAATTATTGGCTCCTGTACAAAAGATCTTGCAATGCTGCCAATGCTTCAGAGTAAGTTTGAAACCGGACAGTAAAGACATCGGTTTGTTGGGTACTAAGAAAGCGGCCATTGGGATGAGCTAATATGACAATCGGATAAAACTGATAAAAAAAGCTGTACCATTGTTTGTGCCATCCTTTCAAAGCCTTTTTTGTACAGCAATTTAGTTTGACTGGGTATTTACTTTACTGTGCACATGCCTCTTTTCTTGAGCAGTATTTACCATGTAAAATAACAGATAGAATAAGAATAACAGACCCATCTCAGAAACACATGCTCTTATATTTTTTTACTTCCTTTACTAAAAATAGTTGAATAAAGTTCAACCAAATCAGAGTTTGCCATTTTTTTTGTTTGGATGCATTCTTCTGTTCTCAAAAAACAGACCATTGACTTAAACTAAATCTAAAACTTTTATTTAACAAAATGTTAGACAAAATGTACATGAACATCCTTCAATTCAAATATAACAAATAAAAACATTTAAATACACATTGAACCCTGAAGTGAATTGATCATTTGTAGGCAAATGCACAAGTATACATTTGATCAGTGCTTAAAAACACCAAGGACACTTACAAAACATTCAAAAGATATCAATTGCTTAAGTGACTAACTTGATTCTTTAAAAAGACTAACATTTTCCCAATAAAATGTCACTTTATAAGGTGCAATTATATAAAAAGTTAACTTTACTACAAAGCACTGACATTAAAATAAACTGACGACATTTAAACCCCAGCAGTTTTAAACTCCACAGCAGTTGCTCAGTGTCTTCCTCCGTTTGTGAAGACTCAGATTCACCTGTGACTCTGACCTCCGCCCCACTTTTGCATGTTTCTTTACTTCTCTGTGATAATGTATCAGAAGACATTTGAAACACTGCATTTCTTTACTCCGTTTTAGAATAAGCAAGAACTGATCTTACCTTGCTAAGTGTAAAACGGCTCTAACGACGTTTCGTCCCCTCTTTAGCACTCGCCTCACAGAACATGGCATTATAAGCCTGTCATGGACAGATGCCATTAGAAATTGACATGGTGGTTAATATAGTCTTTCCACACAAGTCCGAGACTCACCATAGCAAGCTTTTCCCCATGTAAAGCGCTCACACAGTTTGCCTCTGACCTCTCCGTCCTCAAATCCACCTTGTTTCCTATTATACACATTGGGATGTCCTTATCGGTTGACTCCTGCGAGGGAAAATTGACCGGATTCAGAATACTAAAGGAAATGTAAAGGTCATTCAAATTTGTCACTGTACCTGAATCTGTTCCACCCATTCACGAACATTCAGAAAGCTGCTCTCAGACGTGACATCGTACAGCAGTAGCACTCCGTGTGCTTTGCGGAAATACGACCTAGCAATGCTGCGGAATCTGAAGAAAAGTAACTTTTTGAAAATGAATGTGCTTACCAGTGAAGTATTTGTCTAAAATCACTACAGCTCAAAAGTTTGGGGGTCAATAAGTACGTTCAATATTTTTATTTCAATACTTCTATTCAGCAGGAATAATTTATTAAGAAGCATTTAAAAGTTTCCACAAATATTAAAGCAGCAAAATGGACACTGTTGGCAAAGCTGAATTTTCATCATTCCTTCTGTGGTTCAATGAAGTAGATTACACTTTAAAATGTATTACAATAAAATATAAATCATAACTTTACAATATTGTCGTTTTACTAATCAAATAAATCTAGCATTGGTGAGCAGTGAGCACAAGTCTTTTTTCTTATTTTTTTTCCTAAAAACAAACTCTTACTGACCCCAAACATTTGAAGAGTACTTTAAATTCAGCATATGGTTCATTACACAATTAAAACTTAAGTCAGCGACGACAAAAAAGGGATTTCTAGTTGTAAAGGGTAATTCAGGTAATTAAATATTGAGATTTTATGTAAAATAAGCCCTCAAACATACATTTGCTACAGATCAAGTCACAAACAAAGGCTCAGTTTCACAGACAAGGCTTAGATTAAACCAGGAGTAGGCCTTCGTTCAACTAAGGCTTTTAAGTAGCTTTTAAAAACATGCCTTATTACTGGTGTTAATATTGGCAAAACAACGGCATTGATATATTTTAAGATGTCAGTGCATGTTACATTCAGTTAAAACAGCTCAAATATGCATTTTAGTCTGAAAGTAGACTTAAATCTTGTATGCGAAACCCAGGGAAAGAATCCAACACAAGCTTCACATTTAAACCCTAGGACTGCATGTCCACCAATATTCCATTATTTACCGTGAATCACATGTATAAACGAACGGCAAACATGTTTAATTTATTTTCTGTAAATTAATTTAACAGAATTTGTTAAACAGGACTGAGGGAACAGTCTTAGTTTAACCATGTAAAACACAACATTATAGCTGCACAGCTCAGAGTTTTAACCATTTCACAAGGCTTATGCATACTAGCATACAGTAAAACCATAGTGTGATTATAATTTTAAGTTTTCATTTTATATTAATGAATAATGTATTTATTCCTGTGATGCAAAGCTTGATTTTCAGCATCATTACTCCAGACTTCAGTGTCAAATGATCCTTCAGAAATATAAAACCATATATGTTCTTTGCCAATATAAAGTGCAAAAGCAGTTATTTGAAAAAATCGTGAGGAAAATCTCATTAAAACTAGGGCTGTCGAAGTGAAAACAGCAGCAAAAGGTTTTTATACAGTCTGCCAGACACTGTATATTATTTAGGACAGTCATGTTACATGATTCTGACTGATGTTACGCTAGGGGCAGCAGCTGCACCGCTTTACTGGAAAGGATTGAAGTGCGGCATCATGTTGTCATTGGCAAGCCAAAATCAAAAATCTATTAATAGCAATCCCTAGTCATCTTTGAGAGCAAGGGGCCCCCTGGTGGTTCAGGGACCTTACACAACTTTGCGAATTGGGAGGACAGACACCGTGTACCAGCAGACAAAATGTAGTATCTGTGCATCTTAATTCATATGCAACTTAATCATAACTATAACCATCCACGTAGTTGGTTCTTAAACCGGTCATAGTACTTCACCTTTCCTGTCCAGCAGTGTCCCAGATCTGAAGGTTTGTTTTCTCTCCATCTACAAGCATCTTCTTGATTTGAAAATCAACACCTGCAAGAACAAACTTTGAGCTATTTGGACTATTCATGACGGTAACATTAAAGCTCATTCAAATAGTGCTGGTTGCATGTTCTCACCAAGAGTGGTTTGTATATCTCCTCTGAATTCGTTAAGACTCAACCGTAGTAAAAAGCTGGACTTTCCTGACCCAGCGTCCCCAGCCAAAACCAGACGATACACTGGAGCAAGATCTGTGTCGAGCAAGTCTTCTTCAGTTTGCTATTAGAGAACAAAATTTAAAGTTACAGTGCTTCAACCTTTTACTTTTTACCAGTTTTACAATGCCATCATTAACTAGATAAGATTAACGATTAGTTTAACCATTTTATAGCCAATAAAATACTTTACAGCTTGCCATAGCTACAAAATGAATAAGCATAGGATGTATACAACAACTCAGAGTTAAAAGTATAATTGTAAATGCATACCAAGTATTGAAATCAAACTTATTGGAGATCATATCCAAATTTAATTTATCAAAGTTTCTCAAGTTCTTCAAAAGAGAAGAATTTTTTTTTTTTTTTTAATTATGCGACCTTGAGGCTCCCAGATCCCTGAACATATTACACAGCATTTGATCATTATAAACATGATCCAAATGCTTCTAAAAATAGTCAATGGACAAGTTACTTGCAAACTGGTCCAGAACTTTACAAAACACTTTGGGCCTTTATAGTTTTCAGCAAAACTATGTAGTAAAACTGAATGTCATGTCAGCACCTGAGGCTATTTTCATGGCAAAGGCCGAGCTACAAGTTACACAAAATGCTTTTTATTTTTATTTATTTACTTTTTTTTTTTTACAGATACAGCAGTTAAGATTATACAAGATGCATTACATTTACAGATGCTTCTAAAAGTTTCTGCTAAAATCATATGTAATCAAATCCTTAAGTAAACTTACTAAAAAACTGTCTACTTTAAAGATGTTTAAAAACTAGGGAGTACGCAAAGATCTACCTTGACGGGAAAAGCAGATAAGCGTCGCGAAGTGTGGATGATACTGAGCCAACTCTGCTACGAGGTGCAGCTTCCAAAGCATCAGACTTCAGTTCCAACACCTACAAAAACATTCGTTATCTAGAAACGAAATATACAGGATATGCAACCCTGTATAATGTGAAAACTAGTGAAAGCTGAAGACTTGCCTCCAGTTCAGATGGAAGAGAAGAGTAACTATGATGCACCCTCTCACTGAATGATGGCTGTCGTCACTGTCATAATCGCTGGCTGACATCGGCTCAGGGTCTGTCTGAACGGAAACGCCACTGTCTCAAATATTTCATCAGCCCAGCACTTGACCAAAGACATAGTATCCTCTTCATTAGTCAAACTATAAAAAAACAAAACAAAAGTTACAGACATCCAATCCTCCATAGAAAAGATAATATAGTATAAACACAGGCCTAAACAAAGAATGTTGAATGTTTACTCTGTATTGCAGTTGTACCTTGACAGAAACACATACTGAGCAAACAATGGAGGGCATAATTACCCGCTCTGATTCATTGTACTCTGTCGAAGTGGTTTCATCTTCCTTAGGAGGAATTTCATCTTTTGGTGAGAGCTACAGAAGAGTAAACATTTTGATGAGGATAGTATTGAGTATTAAAATGCATTCCAGAAACAATGCGGATATCTTTTATGATGGAAAACCAAATATTTGACTATGGTTAAAGCGCGTGCAGTGCCAACTCCAATAACAATTATATAGCTACCCGTCTTTTTGTAGAGGAGTTATCCTGGCTCAGAGCAGAAGCTGCAACCCATCATTGCTGTCATACAACGTTTTGTTCACTTCCCTAATGTGGAGGGAAAAAGTTAAACCTTTCATATCAAAGCAAGCAAGAAATCCATTTCTTCATTACAATGTTGATTAGGGCTGTGCAAAAATGAATTGCGATTAATTCGCATCCAAAATAAAAGTCTGTGTTTAAATAATATATTTGTGTGTGCTGTATATAATTATTTTTGTATATATAAACACACACATGCATGAATATATTTAAGAAAATGTGTTATTCATATATAAAATATTTGTATTTATATAATATAGATTATGCATATATATATATATATATATATATATATATATATATATATATATATATATATATATATATATATATATATATATAATTCAGAATTTAAGCACAAATAATTCTTAAATATATACATGCATGCATGCATAGGTATTTATATATACAAAATAACTATATACAGCACACACAAATATATTATGCAAGCACAGACTTTTATTTTAGATGCGATTAATCGCAATTAACTTTTGCACAGCCCGAATATTGATTCATTTGACTATGAAAGAGAACGAACTAAATTGACTTACTGGAGGATTTCTATATGGCTGGAATAAGACTTGATACTCCATCACCATCTTCTTAAGGTCATCACTTTCTCTGAGAAGGAAAAGAAAATTTAAGTTCACCTTTATGCAGGTTGTATGGCAGAACCACTGCCAGCAATCATATCTTTACAAACACAATCTCAGTTTTCGAAGCATCAGTATTCTCACCTCTCGTGTTGAAGTTTCTGGTCAGCAAAGGCGTTCTTCAACCCATCCAACTCAACCTGGAGAACTGAGATGTTCATCTTTGCTTTCATAAGAGAACTCCTCAGCTCCTCGTTCTCCTGCAGAGAAACAAATGAAAGCATGCATGTCATGCATGTATCAATAGTGGTATTTAGGGTGCACATACAGAATAAAGGGTAATCTGCCCCACCAAATTCAGACAGATTGGGCTAAAAATGTGTCAGTGGATAAGCTGTGGTGCCTCTACCAAAAATGGTTCAAAATTTGACATTGGATCACATACTGCATTTTAGAAGGCCCCTTGTTTTGTTCAATTTTTAATTGATGTGTAAAACCATTCCCATATTCTATTTATATGATCTTATGTGATAATTCTACCTCAAGACATCTCATGTTTCCAAAAAAAGGAGATGTTGAACGTTGGGAACTATCTTTTTTTAATGAAGAAAAAGGAAAAAGTAATTTTGGGTGAACTATCATTTTAAATAAAGTAAAAAAAAGGCTGATTTCACCTTACTCGCCCTAGGGTTCAAACAATTTAAGGACATGTGGTAGTAGGGAGAGGAATCTGGTTCATACCTGCGTAAGAGCTTTAATCTGTGCTCTCAATTTCATGGCCTCTTCTCTGGGGCTGTTTAATTTTGACTCCTCTTGATACTGCTAAAATTAGAGAACGTAAGAAACAATGCAAGTTACACAAACCCACATTCATTCAAACGAGAATCCCAGATTCTCACCTTTGTGAGCCTCTCTATTGTTGTTTGCAGGTCTGCCAGTTCATTCTCATGCTTGATTTGGAGCATAGCAATGGATTCATCCAATTTCTTCTGCTCCTGTATGCATGAAACCCAAGAAGAGTGTTTTCCTTATATGCACAGGCCTAATAAAGAGGCATTTACAAGCTCTCATAGAGAAGCCTTTGTGCACAGAGTCAGGCTGGCCTTCCTGTTAAAAAGCTCACTGGGCTACAAGAATAAAGGTAAACCACTGAACAAGAAGCTCAACCCAAAATCCACTCAGCAAGACAGAATAAATACATTTACATGTACTGTATGAATTATATGTATAGTAACTAATATATTTAAGAACAAATATCATTAAGAATTTAGAAAAGCATGACCTACTTTTGCTTTAATCTGCATGTAATAATGTGACATTAAAGATACACTGTGTGATTTTTACCCCCATCTAGTGGTGAAAAGGTATTTGACCATCCCGTGAATATTAGTTTTTGTTCCTTCTCAATTCCGATTTCGTTTTGACTCCTACGGTGGCCAATGTAGTCCAAGATTAACATGGCTCCCAGTTTGACCTCGTCCATGAGTGTTAACTCAAACATAAACGCAAAAGGCGAAGCTCAAATTAACGGGTATGTCCCTCTTTGGCTAATGTACTTTCAAGATGGAGGGGCAACATGGCGACTGACATTTAGAACCCCTTACCCGTATGTATTTTCAATGGCATATTATACACTCACGAGAATACTTTATTACTTGAACGAAGTAAATATACATTGAGTACATATATTTTTGAAAGAACTAAGTGTTTTTAGCCAAGAATAAACTCAAGAGTTACACAGTGTAGCTTTAACTCTTCCCCCACCATTGATGGAAATTTCACTATACTCCAACACTATAACAGTGTTTTCACTGTTCTACGGTAGGGGGCACCCTTATGCATCTTCTGAATGGGTACTAAATATCCTGATCAAAACAACGACTAGAAACAAGCAATAGACGCATATACAATGTTGAGGAAGCTACACTGAAAATGTCAGTTTGCCACAAGCTGCCAGCTACTCGTAAGTTAAAGCAGTTTAACTACAGTCAAGCTACCCGTTTAGAAACGTAGTTCAGCTACACTACAAGTTACTATCAAAAAGTAGCTAGCTACATGAAACTACTTTTGCTTTTTTGAACAACGTATATTATAAATAACTGAATAAGTCTTGAGGAATGTTTTAAGTAAAATATTTAGTGTTTAAAACAAGGCAAATGCAATTACGATTTCAAAGAGTATTGTTTTATTAGCACAACACTGAATATCTCTGACTGTTTGTCAAAAATGCAAAATTGCAACAAATAGCCTACAACATTGCAAGAACGAAATATACATCCAATGTAAATTGCATGTAGAACATTTCTCAAAAATACTGATTGAACTTGGACAAATAAGGCCATGGGTAATTAACGTTAGTTGTTTCTCCATCCTCCAAATCTGCTGTTACGTCTTGCTATATAATCATAATATGGGTGTGTCAACTCACTTCTGTACGTCAGTGAACCGTTAGCCGCAAGATGCGTGATTAAACAACAGGTGACGGTAATGGCAAAAAAATTAGTTTGTAATCTAACAAGAAGAAAATCCTTGCATCGCGCAGATTCCCGCAGGCTCGACAATGTAGCAATGTAGCTTTTGCTCGTGCTACACCGCTAATTGCTGCAAAAAGTAGTTAGCTACTGGAAAAGCTACACTGTTTAAAACGCAACTGAGCTACTGCCAAGCTACTGGAAAATGTAGTTAAGTTACTTGTAGTTAACTACTCCAACACTGCACATATATTTATATATTATATTTAGTATATGTAAAAATGTGGCGATCAACATTAACCCACATAAATCAAAACTGCCTAATGTTACTGAAATGTTCGACCCAGGATGTGCTGTGAATTGACTCGACCTACTCCATCTGGGTTTTGATCATCAGTCCAAATCCATTCAGACATAATCTTGACAAATGCAATTCTCAGCCTTTTGCTCAAAAAGTTGTTTTATGAAGTTTACATTCAAGTGTTGATAAAAATGCATTAAGCTCTGAAAAAAACAGGTTTATTTTTATTCGTACAACCAAATATTCTGGGGGCCATGAAATTGTGAAAATGATCAAATGCTGGCAACTTATTTGAACAATGCAGGCAGGGAAAGAGTTAATATTCAAACTATGTACATAAATGTGCAAAGTCATAAAAAAAATAGTCAAGCTTGTCTGACTTCACCTCTTCTCTGACCCTTTCTTTCTGTGCGGGCCAGTTGCTGCTGCACGTCCCTCCTCCATCTCTTCTAACTGACAGCTGGTCAGTTCCTCTGTCCTGTTGACATCAAAAAAGCAAAAGGCATAGTCTGAACTTTTTAGAATGGCAACTTTAAAGTCTACAGAAAGCGGTTTGAAACAATCTTTTTTGGATGCATTAAAAGGTTTCCTAAGACCAAGAGCACCGGCATCCAGGTCTCAAAAGAAAACGGTCCTCTGAGGAGCTACTACTGGAGAGATGAATTACTCCTTTAAGCTACACCATCTTATAATCATCAAATGGGTGCAGTTGAGCAAACGTCTGACGAAAGGAAAGGGAGGAATGAAGGTAGGACTCTTGAGAAAACAAGCTGCAAGTGTGTAAGGTGGACCAGAGGTGAAACAAACAGCCTTATGCTTAAACACACAGTACAAGGCCTGGACTGTGTTTCACTGAGAATTCTTGAGAAATACAAGGACAAGCTTAGTAACTCTGCACTAATTTTCCATTTCCTCCTTCCTTAAGAATGGAAGAGACTTTTCTTCCTTTAATAATAATAATCTTTAGAACCTGAATCCATTAAATACTTACAGAAGAGAAAAAAAACCACTTCCTGGACAAAAAAAAACCAGTGTTTTGGTCCACCATACGATGAAGTAGATAGGAAGTTCACAATAATATTAGGGATTCATTAATCTGATGTGAACAGCATAATCTTATTGTACTTACTACAACTGTGCACTTAATTCTGTGACTCCCACTAGAAAGCTTCAGAAAAACTTCCAAGGGGCCACAGAATGACAGGTTTAAAAAAAAAAAAAACGAACAATTAAAATGCTAAAGAAATTTTTTTCAAACATGTAAAGGGACATGAAAATATATTGAGGCACAACTACTCATAGTCTTTCATAATATCTCATCAGCATTGGCAATGACTATTTGAAAGTAGCTGTAGTAAAACCTGTTTTTGAATCGGCACAGCATCCCGGCTGTATCCTGGAAAATGCTCCTCACCTTCGAAGACTTGCCTCGAGTTGTTCACTCTCCATTCTGTGTTCTTTGCTCTCGGACACGAAGGTTTTGATGACATCCTCATATTGCTGCAGTAACAGCTCATCTGATGTGGAGTGGATTTGTTCATACAACTCGCTCACTGCGTTGCACTGCCTGCAGACAAGTGGGAACAGCAATAAAACAAGGACTGAATGAGCGCATCTTATGTGGATGGATGAAGCCAGTGGTCAAGACAGGCATTAGAAAAAAAAATTACAAAATGGTAGTTAAATGGAGATGAAAAACATTAAAAACCTTCTGTGAATACACAAGTTTACTTATCTAAATGGTCAGATAAAAACCACAGATTATTGTTTTTATATACATCTAGGTATAAATGGAGGAACTGAGTCCAGGGAGTGAATTATAATATCTATATATATATATATATATATATATATATATATATATATATATATATATATATATATATATATATATATATATATATATATATATATATATATTCATCTTTTATCCACGTATTATCATCCACAACGCTATGCATGTCATACATAGTATGATTTTTCTGCACCTATGGTCCAATATATAATATATATTGGCCATTTCCACCACTGGCTATAAAAAAAACCCTAAAAATACACTTTTTTGTAATAAATAAGGAGTCCAACAAAAAGCTTGTCTAGATTTAACCAACTTCTGGGTACACATCTGATCCAGAAACCTGTACGTGCGCGCGCGCACACAGAGATTGTTACATCCATCTTTGTGAGGACACTTATTGACATTTGACAAGGTAGTTCCTTACCCTAACCATCACAAATAAGTACCTAAACTGAACCTTACCTAAACCCAATAAAAACATTATCCCCAAACCAAGTCTTGACCCTCAAAAAAGCTTGTAAAGAGCTCTCAGAAAGTGAGGACCGGCCAAAAATGTCTTTAACTCTCTTTGTCCTCGTTCGGATGGTCTAAAACACAAAGCGGGCCTCATAGATAGTTGTATACAAGTCCACACAAACACACTAGAATTATAAGAATTTAAGCTACCTTAAACTAGAAAGTAGCCTAGACAAATTAGCCTGTATCGTCTCGTGCATCCTTTTATGTTAATGACCAAAGTAAAAACTTAACAAAATAAGTGTAGGCCTATCTGAACTTTACAAGTCAAGCCTAAGTCCTTCCCAAATAAAAGGCAACATCTCCGTCTAATGTGTTTTCAAACTCATCCCAAGCGCTTCTCTGACTTTGTAAACTGTTTCCCAACAAAGCAAGATTGAGGGCTTCGGAAACTTCGTGAAAGCTTGACGAAAAGTCGTTGAAATTGATGTATCCGTCTCCATCCAGGTCGAACTTGTTGAACAAAGTCCTGATCTCGTCCGCAGGGACATTAAGCTCTCGGCAAACATTAGTGAAGTCCTCGTATTCGACTCTTCCTGACTTATTCCATCACATGCTGCGAAAAGTCTCCGAAGGTCAGTTTGGTTCATCTTCTCACTTGACGAGGACAAGCAAACGCTTATTTGAAACACACCCGTGTAGCTACAACGACAACGCTCCAAATATCCTATGTGAAAGTGATAAAACGACAAAAGTGTGAAGAGGAATGAGCGTTCACATGCAGCCTACTGTACATCACCAACAGGTGCGCGCGGAAACTAGAGCAGGTTATAGATGAAGACATGTGTGATTGGATGATCGCGCTCATTATCTCGCGTGTAATAAGTTAAACTCGAGGAAATGTGTCATTGGATACCCGTGGAGGTAGGCGTGCTGTAAAAGTGTACAACAATCTGAGAACCAGCCCATATTTACATTGGTCTCTCAAGTCTGGCCAGCTAGTAGCCTAAGTGCGTAAAAACAGCAAAAAGACCAGGGTCCGTTTACTTTTTGATCATTTAATTTCCTGTTTGGAATGGAATAACGAGAAATAAAAACCAGCTAGTTTATTCATTTTATAGTTTATAAAAAAAAACAACAACTTAAAATTAGATTTTGTCTTGATTTTTCTTTTTTCGTTTATGGTTGCATTGCATAGCCCATCTGTTCATTTGTAACTAATAACATTTTAAAGGAATGCCGTGCTATTTAACCGAGTTGATTTTAATTAATCCCAATCCCTAGGCTACTAATTTTTTTCAGTATTAGCTTCTCTCTTTTTTTCTCCTATGTTCAGTTCAGCCTAATATTTTTTATTTCCACTTCCCTTTTATCCAACGAGACGCAACTATTTGCACTGTATTTATCAATGAGAACCCTAAACCAAAAAAAAAAAAAAAAAAAGAGAGAACCCTAAACCACATTTGTGATGTTATTTCATGTTTTTATTAACCAAAGAAGAACACATAGGCAATATTAGCCTATATATTATTCGTAAAAAGTTACTGCTTTAAATGTGTTAGTACAATCAACTTGAACGTTTGTTAACTTAAATTAGGCTACATAAAGCTGACTTAAAAAAATCGAGTTGATTCTTTTATAACTTAGGCTATATAAAAAAATTGAATTAAAGCATTTTTTACATAGGCTAATTATAAATAAGAAAATAATGAACAGAAAATAATAGTTAAAAAAAACAGACAAATACTGAACTTAAGTCTTGATGGATTTTTTAGTCTTTGCCTGTAATATGTTCACTGCTGGATTTTAATTATTTTTCTAATATAGAATAAGCTTATATTGCTTTTCAATTTAGTAACGACTATAATAAAATGATCTAAATTAAATTAGCAAAAGTCATCACCAAAATGAAAATGAACAGAGCATGAACATGAACGTCATGTTTACGTAGTTCCGTCGCGCGCCAGACGCCAGTGCGCGCGGTGTGGTCATATGGTCATACTGTCAAGGGCGCTACTTTATTTCCCTTTCAGGTGTGGACTGTTCTTTATCTGCTGAAGGACATTTGCCTTCCTTTGTTTGGTAATGACCACGACACATAGCCACACTCGTATTTCATACAATTCAATGATATTTTCTCTGAATTACAAACTGATAAAATAGTAGGCTAGGCCTAGGTGAAATACATCGAAAAGGTATCCTAAATAAAAACGTATACTATGAAATTGTATCATTTTTCATTGTATCTCTGGCTGTGTCATTCTGCAAACAGGGCACCGCACCTTAAACTAACTCAAGTGTTTACATGGTTCTTCTGTCATAGTTAACTTTTAGCCTGCGTCAAATAACACACACGCATAAACCCAGAGGAACTTAATTATTTACATAACTGGATATGAGTATCGTGTTGTTGTAACTATGTCAGCTATTGTTTGTTACTTTATTTAACCTGGAAGAAACAGGTAGTGATGATGACCACAACGATTACGGCTATATTCAAGGATGAGTCGTTTATATACCGACATGCCACACGATGGCAGCATTATTACGGTCAAATGTTAGAGCGCTCGTGAGCACTTGCTCAAACCCCTTTGAAAAGTGAGATTTATGTAGGCGACAGTACCAGTCAAAAGAATGAAACATTACTATTTTTAATGTTTCTTTTTTTAATGACTTTGATGAGCATAAGTCTCTTATGCTCATCAAGCCTGCATTTTATTTGATCAAAAATACTGAAAAAACTGTAATATTGTTGATATTACTAGCCTACAATTTAAAATAATGGTTTTCTATTTTAATATGCTATAAATATAATTTATTTATGTGATGCAAAGCAAAGCTAAATTTTCATCAGCCATTACTCCAGTCTTCAGTGTCAAAAATCATTCTAATATGCTGATTTATTATCAATGTTGAAAAATATTTTTTTTGGAACTGGTTATAGTTTTTTTTTATTATTCATTGATGAATAAAAAGGTTAAAAGAACAGCATTTATTCAAAATTAAATCTTTTCTAACAATATAAATCTTATATAAATACTATCACTTTTTTATAAATTTAGTGCATACTTGCTGAATAAAAGAGATAATTTCTTTAAAAAATATATTCACCATAAACTTTTGAACTGTAGTGTATATTATTACATAAATAAATAAATGTTTTTTTTTCTTTTTATTCATCAAAGGATCCTGAGAAAAGTATCACAGGTTGTATTTGTATGTATAAAAAACCATTAAGCAGCAAAACTGTTTCCAACATCAATAATAAATCAGCATAATAGAATGATTTCTGAAGGATCATGTGACATGGATGGACTGGAATAATGATGCTGAAAATTCAGATTTGCATCACATAAATAAATTATATTTTAAAAGCATGTTAAAATAGAAAAAAATATTTAAAATCTTAATAATATTTCACAATATTACTGTTTTCTATATTTTTGGTAAAACAAATACAGACTTGATGAGCATAAAAGACTTCTTTGAAAACATAAAAAACGTAATGTTTCCTAACTTTTATTTCCATATAAGACATTTTCATAAAAGAAAGCCTATGAAGTGTCCATAAAATGTAAAAGCTGACTGTTAGTGGTGGTGTTTACTGTATGGGATATTACTGTACGCCAATATCTTTTCATTAATCATATATACAATTTGATGCCACTTTAGACTCAAAACTTTAGTTTGCAAGTTTCAAAACTGTAATTGACCTGAAAAATGTTGAATCAGTAAAAATCAGTGGGTTTATTTCTTTTATTTAAAAAATTAAAATTAAAGTGCTTTTATGTACAATATAATAAAAACAACAAAACAGTAGTGATGTATAATACAAAAAATACATTTCACAACAGTTTTTTTTCTTTACATTGGCAGCAAAATGTACAAATACACCTTTACATTAAAGTTTACAAGACATTAACTTACAATAGATCAGAGCATCTTGGTGCGCCATTATAAAGAATGTATCTGAGCATTTAAGAGTGTAACAGACTAACGCAGTCCAGTAACTCTTATGTCCGAGTCAGTTCAGCACTGAAATATGTGACTATACGACTATCTATATACGTAACTAAATCTACCGCTTGTAGGTAGCAGCTGATGTACAGTGAAGTTTTCACATTGTCTACTCCGTAAAACGGCACGCTAGTGATAATAATCTGATGATGTTCTGAAAAACAAGCAAATTTGCTTTTTTTAAATGATTTTTGCATGATATTTTGAATGTGATTTTCAAACAGAGGTATGAGTATATGCAAAACAGTTATATTATTATTACAAATACATGTTTTTTCTTTTTCTGTGCTTGAAATATGTTCAGTAAGTGTGATTGATATATATATATTTATATATTAGGGGAGCTCTGTAGATATTAATAAGCACAGTGGAGACATACCCTTGCAGTGGACTGTTGCACAGAGGACCATTAGATATACAGTGGTTTTCGACTTTAGGTAATTCTACTGTGTAGTCCACCAGAGCAGACATGCATGTGAGGTTTGCTCTTTGTTCACGTGTTTTAGTCACAAAAATGGCTACAATATTACACTTGCTTTCCTGCAAACCCTTTAAGTCACGAAATCTAGTCATTGCTACAGCAATGTCAGGAGAACATTCATCCCCAGACACTTTCATTCCAACCATTGCCACATTCTGTGCAAATACAATAGAAATAGAAATAGAATTGTAATGCATTCTGGTAAAAAAAAAGCGCAGAATGTAAAAACATTAAATGTCGTTCATAACCTTTCCTTACAAAAAAGTCATTGTCCGTCAATATCATGTACAAGTAAATGTCCCACTTTCAAACATTCAGCATAAATTTAAATAAGACACAATGTTTCAATTGAAAGAAGAATTTTGGAACACTTTCAATCAATACATAACTACATTCACAATACAAATGTCTGTGTGATCTTTAAAGATCAATGGCAATGAAACATTACACACTTGGGTGGTGCAATATACAATGCTTGTCTTTGGGAATTTTCCTGGAAAATTTGATAATGGAAATAGATGTTTCTTAAAAATTCGTATTATTATTTGTGTCTGTGTATATTCTTAACTATACATTTTTACATGGATCCTTATGTTGATGCTATACTAACTTACATTTGCGCGCAAGTTATTATCCCCATCCCCATTGCTTTGCAGTAACCAAGTAACGTAGTGTTTGAAATAGAACCAGTATGTCACTCTTGGCAGCTGACGATTTATAACGTAGTTTCATATACCTATATGTCATTGCTCCCACCCAAAAACATCTGTTAGCCTGCTTTGACTTAAGGTGTTATAGTGAACATGGCACTTTTTCATGAAAAAAGTAAAAATAAAAAATCTGCTGGTCACTTTACACTCTTTAGGAGCATAGGTCTCATAACTTAGAGGAAAATTGGCATGTAAAGTCGTTTTCATTCTGTCGAATGCAAATTCATCATTCAAATTTACAACATGGCATTATAAATGTCTTTAATCTGAGAGAAGTACACTTTTGAGTCAAGAGGATAGGTCTTCAGATCTGTAGACCATTTGGGGTTCTGAGAGATGTGAAATTTGGCACAAAAAAATAATATTTTTGGATCAGTAAACAATCTCAGGAGACGTTTGGTCACTTCTATTGACTATTAATGCACTAATTCAAGAAATATTTATGTTGAAAAATTCTGCTTTATTTACTCACGCTCATGTTGTTCCAAACCTGTCTGATGCTGAGCACAAATAGAGATGATTTGAACTGTTTTTGTCTAAACATTAGTCAGTGAGGCCAAAAACAAAATTGGACCCCATTTACTTTCATTGTTAGGACAAAAGCTAGAACTTTGGAGAATAATAGGTGAGTAAATGATGACAGAATTTTTTTACTATACCCTTTAAACCAGAGGTTCTTAACCAGGGGCCAAACGGCCTCAAGATAACTTAAAATGGTTACAAATAAGATGAATTAAGCAATTAAATAAGTCAAAATAATTGAGATGTGATTTGAAATATTATTATTATTTATAAAATTCTTAAAGGAGTAGTTCACTTTTTAAAAAAACTTTTGCTGATAATTTACTCACCCCCATGTCATCCAAGATATCCATGTCATTCTTTCTTCGGTTGAAAGGAAATTAAGGTTTTTGATGAAAAACTTTCCAGGATTTTTCTCCATATAATGGACTTCAATGGGAACCAAATGGTAAAAGGTCCAAAAGACAGTTTCAGTGCAAACTGTTCAAAGGGCTTTAAACGATTCCAGATGATCGAATAAGGGTCTTATCAAGCCAAACGATCGCTCATTTAAAAAAATAACAAAGTTTACGTTTTATAAGCTCAAATGGTCACCTTGCTCTGTTAGGGTTAGGGTTCGGATGCACGTTCGTGACTCTCCTATTCGAACTCGTTCATCAAATGAACGAATCTTTCCCGAGTCAACTCGCTCATTTCGTTCCGTTGACACGAAAAAAGAGTCATTCATTTTGATAAACGAGTTCGAACAGGAGAGTCACGAACATGCATCACAGAACAGAGAAAAGGCGACCATTTGAGCTTATAAAACTTAAACTTTGTTATTTTTTTAAATGAGTGATCGTTTGGCTTGATAAGACCCTTATTGATCGTCTAGAATCGTTCAAAGCCCTTTGAACAGTTTGCACTGAAACTCTTATTTGGACCTTGAACCGTTTGGTTACCAATGAAGTCCATTATATGGAGAAAAATCCTGGAATGTTTTCATCAAAAACCTTAATTTCTTTTCAACTGAAGAAAGAAAGACATGGACATCTTGGATGACATGGGGGTGAGTAAATTATCAGAAAAAGTTTTTTAAAAGTGAACTACTCCTTTAATCCTTCTCAGTAAATAATAGTAAACAACTGAGAACAGACATTCAGATTTTGTTGTGGACAATGGGTGCTGGAGTCAGAACATCTGAGAACATCTGCTTTAAATGATTTTTGAATTCCATTGATCAATTAGCGACTGATTGTGATTGGGGTATAAAGAACATATCTCCAGAATGTAATGCCTTGGGATGTACTCTTAGTATTGCTAACATGCCTTCTTTGGAGTCCTCTACACATTGAAACCCCATTGTGGGATATTTATATGCCTCAATCTCACTTGCATACTTTATTTAACATGTGTACCTGTGAGAAGCGGTGTAGAATACTGAGGTCGTGGCATCGCTTATTGTGTACTGTTTTGTTAGCACTCTACACGATGCTTCTCCTTTATGTGATTTGCATAGTATGCCTGCTATGTGCTGAGGTCATGATGATATACTGTGCAAAGGGTTTGCATATATCATCAAAGCTTTGTTTTGATGCACCACTCTTACATTGTGTTGAAACGTCAGCTAATCATCTCACGTCAGGCACTATGTTTAGCAAGAGACTCTATTCTAGACTAAAGTTTGAATCCAACTCTACGCAGCAGACCGAGGGATGAGATGGGAGCATGACAGGTTAGTGAACCCTGAGGGCATCGTATTGCTTTCACACAGATGCCACCAGACATTTTTGGACGGAGGACCGGGGCGGGACGACTGGATCGGCGTCTCTCGCAATGCCCACCTTATTTTTTCAAAGTGTACCCGAGGCCTTGCGTCCCGCTCGTCGTGGCTCTGGGTGCTTCACAGACTTGGCAGTGACTGAGAAATGTGAACAGATCACCAAGACAAAATGAGAGGAGACAAAGTGCAAAATAAAACCCAGTGATGGTAAGTTTCCAGTCATTTTCAGTCTGTCCCTCCCTTGGTGCTGTTCAGTTCAGAGGCCACTATTTTTATTTTTTTTAACAGTCATCCCAAACCAACTTAAACAATTCGAGTCTTTGATTTCCGAGCCCAGTCGTACTCGAGGTCGTGGGCAAGTCGGCGAGATTTCCACGTGGCTCTCTTTTAAGTTCAATGGTCTCTTTTCGGACTCTGAGAAGCTCTTGCTGTTCTCGGGTGAGGAGCATTCGTGGGTTGGAGTGCTGCAGATGTAGTTATCATTGAGCGTCTGGTAGCCCTTGTGGTCAGACACAGAGGGCGGGATATTGTTGCCGTTTAATGGAAGGCTTTCCGTGTGCTTCCCTGGAATTCGCGGTTTCTTCTGTTGCATGTTGGGGCACTCGCCTTCCTTCAGCATGGACTTCATCCTATCTCGGTTCCTGTATGCCACAAACAGCGACAGGACCACCAGGGAGAACACCAGTAAGCCACACACAACAATCAGTTCATTCCAGTACGTTTTGGTTTTCTGCGGCGACCACGTTTCCCCAGGCAGGATGATAGCCTCCCCTTGGGGCACGAGCTGCGTTCGGGATCGTCCAGTCAGGGTGGTGCTTTCGTGCTCGGCTTTAACGCAATAATTGGCCAGAAGCTGTTGGTAGCCACCTTCTTCAGACCAACATTCATAGATCTCCTCCCTGTCCACTTGGGCTACAACCACCAGGCCGCCGTCAGGACGAGGGTAGACGAATCGCCCGGCGGTTTGACTGTACTCCCATCGCCTCTCGGCCAAGTTGGATCGCAGCTTGCAGGGTAGAACCGTAAATGTGTTGACGGGTATTTGTACTACATGACATGGTGGAACACCTGTGGGTAAGATGGTCTTATTAGTTACTAATAAATCAAACATAAATCTGGCATATTAGCAAACCACCATGCAACCACTTCAATCACTAACAGTCGATTAGAGCATCTTGCCGGAGGCACTATGTAAATGCGTCTGGTCATGCCACGGTGCTTTGGGAACTGTCACAGCTTGCCTTAGTCTCATGCACTTTATAGCACTTTGTGGTTTGTTGGAAATACATTCTACAAATTGGGATTCACACAGTTTAGATATTGTAAAGGGCCTTTTACAGTGAGCGTACTAAAGCAATGTACGCTCTAGAATCGAATCGCTCTAGCAATGTCACGATGATGCTCTAGAATCAAAACAATGGATTTTTGAAACAATGGACCTATTTACACCGGGAGTGATCAATCGCAGTGATTTTCGCGACTAGTGTGTTGGTTTTTTTTCCCTTGTCGCCCCACGATGATACAAGCCGTCCAATTAGTTTTCAGCTCAAGCCGAGTTCACACTACAGGGTTTTAAGCCCGATTTAAAGGGATACTCCACTTTTTTTGGAAATAGGCTCATTTTTCCGGTCTCGAGTTTAACGGTTGGGTTTTACCGTTTTCGAATGTATTCGGACGATTTTCTGATATTTAGAAGAATATCAACCAGACAGTTTCTGGTCTCATTGACTTCCATAGTTGGAAAAAGTATATACTATGGTAGTCAATGAGACCAGAAACTGTCTGGTAACTGATATTCTTCTAAATGTCAGAAAATCATCTGAATGGATTTGAAAACGGTAAAACTCAACTGTTTAACTCTGGGGGAGTGGTAAAATGAGCCCGATTTGCAGATCGTTGAGCTCGCCGACATGAGCGCTTGCCAATCTGTTAGTATGATAGAGCCAACAACGCATCAAAGACGCTCGCAGACGCCGCGCAGACGTGTCGCCGAGCCCTGAAAAATTATCTAGCATGCTAGATAGCCAGAGCTGTCGCGCGACTCAACCTCAATGAGCTCCAGCCAATCAGAGCAAGGCATGGGTTGAGGTCACCGGGTAAATCTTATTTTTCTTTTTTTACATTTTTTTCAGAGCAAATCATCGCATGAACAGTTTGAAGCACTAGTTTCTGTCTGACGTCCATATTCGCGTGTTGTGTTCGCTGGGTATTGACAAACGTGCTGTTTTGCGTCATTTCCGGCTCGTCTTATTGCGTGATTGTGTTCATTTCCTCGTTCTGAGTTCCGCACATAAACAACTGATGCCCCTTTTCCACCAACAAGAACCAGGTTCAGAGTTGGTTTGACTGACGAGCTTTCAAAGAACCGGTTTGCCTTTCTGCAGGCTAGAGAGCCATCACAGAGCCGGATCTTACGTCACTGTATACATCTCATGTTGCCCAGCAACGCTAGCGCGGCACACACAAACACACCAAGCTTGTTCGAGATGTTTCAGCACTACGAATCTTCGAACTACGAGAGCAATTCGAAAAAAAACAATGGAAAAAATTCAATTCAAAAGCAGAGTTATAAACTTTTCAAACACTCCCACAGCTCTGATCAGTACAAGCCGCTCTGATGCATCTCGAACAAGCCTTCCATCAACAATGGCGGTTGTTGCGTTACTATTTATGTGGCTTTGCAAACCTACATTGGTGTCCGAACGCGGCGAATCCAGGACGTCCGTGCAGCTCGCCATAACTTGCATTAACGGAGATTACAATTGAGCTATTAGCATAATTAGCTGCTATTTAAAAAATAGCGGTCACAAGTTTCTATTGGTTTTGTTGGTCACGGTAACCCCGCCCCAGCCGCTGACATAAGCGGTTCTTACTTCTAGACCAGCAATGATTTGGTGCTACATAATAACCACTTTTACTGGTTCGGCGCTGGTGCTTTGGTGGTCAAAAAAATAAAAAATAAACGATTTGAAACTAGGCTCTGGCTTCGAAACCTTGGTGGAAAAGGGGTATGAGAAGCCATATGATTATGACAACAGTAAATTGATCTTAATTTACTGTTTTATGTCGTGCAGCGGACAAGGTTGAAGTCAAATGGGAAAACATACGAGATACATACTCATGAAGAGAAATGTATTCTTGGACAGCGCCACCTATTGTGCCGGTGTGAATTAGCTGAAGGCAATCAATCGTTTTGCATTCAGCGTGAAAGCGCCGTTCATCAGCCATTCGCTTAGCTTTATAGTGTCATGCTCAGTGTGAAAGGGCTTTTAAGCATGGCTTTTACTCACGTGGTGAAGTCGGCCTTGCAGAACGAGGGATTTGCATTGTCGTTTTGCACATGGCAGTGTTGGCATCATCTACATCTTGTAGCCATTGACTGGGAAGAACAGAGCACAGATTAAAATTCAGTTCATACAGTAAACTAAAAAAAACTAAAAAACTTCAAAAATGTGGGGTCAGTAAGATTTAATTACTACTTTTATCAGACAAGAACACATTAAATTGATCAAAAGTAACAGTAAAGAGATTTCTAATGTTATAAAAGATTTCTATTTCAAAAAGATGGTGTTGTTATTCATCAAAGAATCTTGAACCATATCACAGTTTGCAGAACTGTTTTCAACATTGATAATAATAATGTGTGTTTTGTGAAAATAATTTATGCGTTAATGTTTTAAACTGTATTTTAATACTTGTTAGTATACTAATTGAAGTGCTGTAGATGCTAGTACAAGTCATGGAAATATGCTAACCTCTTAGTTTGAGCATGTTTGATATTTGAACACTGCTTCCCTGTCCAGGCACAGTAAGGATCTCTAGACAGCACACACTCTCCACAGCTCTGGTAGTTGGAGCAGTTGGCAAGAGGGATTTCAACCAGCCCAGAGTAGCTAGACACAAACAACAGTCCCTGTTGGAAATGCAAACACATCAGAAATGAGACACTTTCTCAGGACAATATGTCTAGATTACAATCAAGCATCCAGTGTATAAAGACACTTGCAAAACATACTGTACAGTAAATGCTAATAGATGACAATTACAGTAAGCCTTTTTAAAATAGCTCATATGGTGTAAGATATACATATAAAGTATAGACTGAGGAGTGTGTAGACAGAGCAGACACTGTTTGTTTCCCATCTGTTCACACAGTTCCCCAGAGAAGAAAACAGGGACGCAATTATCTCCCTCCCAGGCCTCGCTATCTCTACGGTTGAGGGTCCTTTTTCCGGCCACGATGTCATTTCACTAATGCATAATGTTCTTCAGCATGTATAACAAGTACAAAGAAAGTAAATGAGTTTAAGGCACCTTCTCATCATCCAGTTCGATGTGTTGTACAGGAAGAGGCTCGGGGAAAACCACCAGCTCTTCAATAATATACATCTTGTGATTAACGTTGATGGCTTTGTGAATCCTGCCATCATCTGAAACGAAACACAAGTGATGTGAGACGAAGCATTCATGATTTTTATAAAGTGTTCCCAAGAATACATTAAATATTGTTAGTAGTATTTAAAGATTAACACTTACTGGACTGAAGCAACTTAGGTTTACTTAAAACGTGAGTTTCAAATATGATACATCATGCTTTTGATGAACAATTATTTGTACATTTCTGAATGATCGTTGTATTTTGCCCCGATAATTAATTCTACAGAGCTTTGATCATGCAAACCAACAGGCTTGTGCACAATTCAGAATTTCAGAATTGGCCTTTATTCAATTAATGTATTGGAATTTGAAATGAATTGACTCCGGCCCACAGGAAGTTCAATTTGAATTGGAAGGACAGGAAGCGGAATTAAATTCATGGCAATTCAAAGAAATTCCACACAGTCTGTGTTGAATCAGGAAGGTTTCTTTGGAAATGTAATTATACAAGTTACCCATATAAATGTGGTTTGGATTACTTTATTTGGATTATTCAATGTAAAGCAATTTCCTTTTAATTTGATTAGTAACTAATTGAATTACACATATTACCTCAGTAATACTAAATACAATTACACTCATTTTGTCTGTAATTTAATAACATTATTTCATTACACGTACTGTAACTAGTCACTTATATTACAATATTACATATTACAATAAAACAAACTTAATTATTTGTTCTGTGACTACAGCTTTTAATATTCATTACTGGGGGAAACATTTCCTGTTTAATCTGTACAAGTAGTTCAAACTAATATAATTTATAGAATATGTAATGCAATCATATCTGCCAAATACTGTAAAGCTTCATTGTTAAACATTTCACTTGAAAAATATGTATGGATTTCTTTAGAATTTTTATTGAATTGCAATTCTGCTTCTTTTAATTCAAATTTGAATTGTAATTCTAGATCCTGTTTTTGACATCAATTCAAATTCAAGAATTGAATTGGAATTCAGGAGTCATTCTCAATTCAATTCTGAATTGTGCACAAGCCTGCAAACCAAGCATTTAAAAATCACCTTACTAAGACATTATTGTGATTATCATAAAAGCCGGATGCATCAAATATCACACTCACAGCTAATTTCATATATCTTTCTTTGTGTTTTACAGAAAATTACTAAATGATGACATTTTGGGTGAACTACTGTACCCCTTTAAGCACTGAATAGGTAGTTATGAACCAGCATGAATGTGTAAAGCAACAGATAAAGTCATGCTACATGATATTTTTCCAAGTCTAAAATCCCTTATAGTAAAACTTAATGGGGATTTGGGCAACAATCAAAAAGCCTTTAATGCAGGAATATTAGTATAAAACATATTTGCTATGATGTATTCCTTAGCTTTAGATGCGCATACAGTGTTCTAAGACCTCACCTGTGCCGATGAAGAGCACATCGTAGGGCTTGTGAAGAGCCTGTACTCGGTGCACAGCGAGCTGCGTGTAGCGCACGTTTCGTTTGAGGAGCAGAGGCTGGCTTCGAATCACCGCTATCCATGAGGAAGTGGTCCTTCACAAAGTTCAGCACTTTATCAGGCATGTGCAGAGAGGACGAGATCCCTGGGCACGGGCCGCGTTGGTGATGCACTGCAGGATGATGGGGAAAAAATGCTTCAGAAACACTGCACAATATCGAAATCCGCTCTTTTTCTCAGTGATGTTTGGTGAGTGGCAGCTTAATTACGCCAAAATCAATGCAGCTTTCAACACACCAATGTCAAGTCAGATTGGAAGTGTGATTTTGGGTCCAATTCTCACTATTAACTAGTTGTTTATTATTAGCATGCATATTACTAGGATGTTGGTTGTTTATTAGCAGTACTTAGCACATATTAAAGGGATAGTTCACTTTGAAATTAACTTTTGAGATGTTTTAGCTTACCTCAAGGGCATCACAAGATGCGTCTTTGTTTCCACAGTATTTTAAATTTTGATATTTTTAGGTCAACCCGTTCTTGTCTGTCAGTCATATAATGGATGTATATGGGGTCCACCTCAAAGAGCATGCACAGAGAAGTCAAAATTAAACATGATTTAATGACTACTAATGAGTACACAATTGATGGCCTAAGACATGAAACGAGCGGTTTGTGTGAGAAAACAAACAGTCTTTATATTGTTTTTACCTCTTGTAACGACAGTCACGTCCAAGTGATCTGAAGGCACGGGCACTTCGGTCTCCAACCTGGAGCGCGGAAGTGATCTCTTGCGGGTTGCGGAAAAAATCAACGTTGTCTGTTGATATATCTGAAATCGTTTTCCATTGCAATTTCCTGTATATCTAAATATGCTTTAGATCTTAACAGTGAAGGGTAACACTGTTTGCGCAGATAGAAGCGCGCCTCGCCCTTGCGACGTGACTGTGATTACAAGAGGTAAAAACAATATAAATACTGTTCGTTTTCTCACACAAACCGCTCGTTTCATGTCTTAGGCCATCAATGTGTACTTACATTTACGAGTCACTAAATCATGTTTAATTTGGACTTCTCTGTGCATGCTCTTTTAGGTGGACCCCATAGACCTCCATTATATGACAAAGACAAGAACGGTTTGACCTAAAAACATCAAAATTGAAAATACTGCGGAAACAAAGACACCTACATATTGGATGCCCTTGAGGTAAGCTAAAACATATCAAAAATTAATTTCAATGCATTCTGTATGAACATATTCTACATCCTTTAATCCTACGCAAAACCTAAACTACCTTACTAACTATTAATAAGCAGTAATTAGGAGTTTATTGAGGTAAAAGTCATAGTTAATTGTAAGTTAATAGTAAGAATTGGACCTTAATCTAAAGTGCGACCCAAGATCTTGTCCTCAAATGACCTGAACTCAGTCAAATAATCTCTGCGTAATGCTGCCTAAGAATGAAATGTGAAAATCCTATTACAACCGTTGACCAGTATAGAAGATGTTCTAGATACAAGTCACTACAAAATTAATGTGGTCAGTTGTTATTTTTGTATGTAGGATTGCATTCATCCATGCATCATTATTTTTTAGCCCTCATCATTTTTCATCAAACATCCTCTCTCCATCTCAACATCATCTGATGATGTGTGTAAGAATCGGGACAGTAATCTCTCCCTTCCAGCAACCTGTCACTCAGCATAAAATGACAATGATATATGACTTTTTTTATTAGTTTAGAAAAGATGGGTCAGTTTGGTCAATTAGTCGTCCACCAACAAACTTTGTTGAGATCTTTTTTCAGTGTTTCTTCTCTTAAAGGGATAGTTCACCCAAATATGTATTCTTCCGTCATTATTTCATGTCATTCCAAACCTGTATAACTTTTTTTCTTCAGTAGAACAAAGGAATAAATTCTGAATAATACAGCTTTGGTCACCATTGACTTCCATTGTATAAGAAAAAAATTCAGAAGACAGACTTGGAATGACATCAGGCTGAGTAAATGATGACAGACATTACATTCTTAGGTGAACTTTCCCTTTAAGCACTGCGTTTTTCACTCTCTCAAGTCCCATTGAGTTGTTTTTGAACATAACACGATACGTACCGCTCCAGGTCTGGGTTCTGGTACTTGATGGTTGTAGGTGTACCACTGCTGCATCTCCCGATTAACTTCCCGGTAACGTCCATTAAACGCCTCTTCAACCTGATCCATGGTAAACGCACATACAGCTGAGCTTCCTGAAGCACCTTTGTACCTGTACACACAAGCACAACATTCATTACAATCAGTCTACATATGCATATTCATCTAACAGCGATGACCACACTGTGAAAGAGCCGAAAAATCAGAGTGCACACAAAATGCAAAAGCGTCTTATTTAACCTCAAACATAACAGGTGAGTAGGCGGACAAAAGAGGGAGGCTATTCTGAGTCTCGCTGACATCTCCTGTCTCTTGTGCCCCATGTTAATGCACTCAATCAATACCCACAACTCCCACACTAAGTACAGCAAAAGGAGTTTGGTTGAGTGCCAGGCAGGGTTCAATAACAGAAATGAACGCTGAATTTCTTCTTTTTCTCAAAGGTTTTTCTCATTCGCCACAATGGTATTCACTGTATTATCTGTACTCTAAATGCAATTTCAGGAGATGCGTTACCACTGTGAGGTGAAGACTCCATAAAACACCGTACTCTTCCAGGCCTCTTTGCTGGGGGTCAGTACAAACATGTCCTGGATGATGTTGAAGGGGAACCCATCGTCAGGCAATGAACACAGGAGCTGGGCTTTCAGAAAGGTTGTCCATTTCTTTTGAAGAACCCTCTCTCCACCTTTATCACCCTGTGGAAATACAGATAGAATTCAGTGTTAATTTAGTTTTATGCTGTAGAATTGATCCACATTTGTTAGTATTCATTTTTTGTTTAAGTTTAACTAATTTTGTTATGTGCTTTTGTACTTTTTAATATATCTATTTAGATCATTTTTAGCATAATTTTTAAGGCTGTCAAACGATACATCCAAAATAAAAGTTTGTGTTTACATAATATATGTGGGTGCACTGTGTATAATTATTTAATATATATAAATGCACACACATGCTCGTATATATTTAAGAAATATTTTCATGTACTGTAGATAGATTTATATCATTTATATTATATATAAAAATATAAATATTTTATTAATATTTTTTTGGAAATATAGATGCTTGTGTGTGTATTTGTATATATACAAAATAATTATTCACAGTGCACCCACATATATTATGTAAACACAAACTTTTATTTTGGATGTGATTAATCGTTTGACAGCCCTAATAATTTTATTTAATTTTTTATAATTTTAGGACTTAAGCTTACATCTTATTTCTATCAGTAAGTTGCCAAATCAACATCTCTAATTTAAGTTTTTCATATATATATATATATATATATATATATATATATATATATATATATATATATATATATATATATATATATATATTATATATATATATATATATATATATATATATATATGAGATTCAGATGCAAAAGCCTCTAAGTGCCATTTGAAATTTTCTTCTAAAATGACCATTTTTATCAAGCTTGTATATTTAAGTTCAGTAATTTCACTTAAATGGCAATGAAGATTACCTATTAATTGTCATTTAAGTGAAATTACTGAACTTAAATATACAAGCTTGATAAAAATGGTCATTTTAGAAGAAAATTTCAGATGGCATTTAGAGGCTTTTGCATCTGAACTCTTCATATATAACTCATCAACTTCATTTATAGAAGTTGCTTTGTATAAAGCGGTCTGCCCATAAATGAGAAAGTAAATTGAGGAGTATATGTTCAAAGACCATTTCTGACCACAAGAGGGAACTAGAAGCTGCTGTCGATTCCAACAAGCCGGTGCATTAGCCAATGGAAACACTGATTATGATAGTAACTTTCTCTCTTACATAAAGATTTTGAACTGGACAAGGACTGCAGCTTCTATCACATGTTGTGCATTAAGACTGAGTACAACAGTGTGTTTTTGTGATTGAGGCCCTGAGGGTGTACAGGCCTTAACTTTGGTACTTTAAAGTCCCTTAAAACAAAACAGGCAGAATAATAAAGGGCTTAAGACCGTCCTACAGAAGAAAAACACAGCCAGTTATGAGATTTTCCCCATTAATATTATCTGTTTTGCTGTTTAACATAATAAAAAAGAAAAGACGAAAGGGAAAAAGTGGCTGTTGTTGTGATATAAGGAAATGATGTAACTAGTTCTTGGATTAAATACAATTTCTTAATCTGATACTGATCTGACTTCTCCCTTTGTTGTTAAGTGTGATGCACTATTCGCTATGCTGTAGTTCATTATACAAAAAGAACCCTAAAAGTAAGACAAATATTGGTTTAAAAACTTAGAGGCAACGTGATCTAAAGATAAAAAAAGAGAAATTCATAGTGGAAACTTGAGGGAAGGGATGTAAGACACAGGTGAAGAAGAACAAAGCCACACAATGAATCAACTAAATATTTTTGTTTCTTCAGGAAAGCTTGATATTAGTGTCAACCCTCGCTCAAGCAGAACTTCACACTGAACACCTGAACAAACAAATGGCCAGAGAGATACAATCAAACGAACAGAATGAAGTTTGGGCAAAGAGCAGGGCAGAGAAACAGACAAGAAGCACAAATGGCCTGAATCGACAGCCAGAGGTACGTAACGCAGAGGTCCCAAAAGCACAATTTGTATTCATCCATCTCAGCCGCTCTCCAAAGAAAATGAGCTTTCCTTTAATTATAATATTATTGTAATCCAGCACGCAGGACAACACCTTCCCATACCAGCAGGACCGGCAACAACACATTCCAATAAAATCTTTTAAAGGGAAACTCCCACCCATCATTGAACTGCAGTTCAGCACTGTAAACCTACAGCTGAAGGCTAAGTTACATGGTAATACAGTAAATGCTAAGCTAATTAATCCATAATTGCTTTATTGGTTTTGGTCAAGTAAAAACCCTTAATATTATGCAATTGCAAATTAATGTAATACATATTTAAATTATTATTTTTTAAGGGTATTATTAATGAGGTTCAGTGTTGGGGAAAGTTCTTTAAAAGTAATGCATTACAATATTGCATTGCTGCCTAATAAAGTAACTATTTTGTTACTTTTTTATTGAAAGTAATTTGTTACATTACTTTTGCATTACTTTTTCTTACCAGGGCTGGGATCGCTTGTTTGTTTTTTTAATAACAACAAAAAAAGTCAGGAGCAAAGACATTGGTTGATAAAGTGAGATTAAATACATAAAGTATATTTGTGTAGTTTAACATATTTCATTATTGCAGGTTTGCAATTCGCAGTTTTTATTCATTTTGAGGAATACTGAATCTGTTTTTGTGCAAGTGAGATGAGTAAATGCATGCACACATTTATGTATTTATTAGGTCAAATGATTAATCCAAAATAAAAGTTTGTGTTTACTTAATATATGTGAGTGCACTGTGTATAATTATTTTATATATATAAATACACACACATGCTTGTATATATTTAGAAATATTTTCATGTATATACTGTATATACATTTATATATAATTCATATTCTATATAAATATACAAATTTTACATATAAATAATATTTTTTCTTAAATATGCATGCATGTGAGTGTATTTATATATATACAAAATAATTATACACAGTGCACCCACATATATTATGTAAACACAAACTTTTATTTTGCATGCGATTAATCGTCAATTAATCGTTTGACAGCTCTAGTATTTATGTATAATTGATATCAAATGTATATGTACACACAAATAGGGCTGTCAAACGATTAATCACGATTAATCGCATCCAAAATAAAAGTTTGTGTTTACATAATATATGTGGGGGCACTGTGTATAATTATTTATATATATATATACACACACATGCTTGTATATATTTAAAAAAAAATATTTTCATGGATATACTTTATATAGATTTATATATAATTTATATTATATATAAATATAAATATTTTTTATATAAATATTTTTCTTTAAATATACATGTGTGTGTTTTTATATATATATATACAAATAATTATACACAGTGCACCCACATATATAATGCAAACACAAACTTTTATTTTGGATGCGATTAATCACGATTAATCGTTTGACAGCCCTATATAAATCTGTTCATAGGGTCTTTTTACAATGGCAGAACAGTTGTATCTGCAAAGTGTTCCTTTAAAAACTTAAAAGGAAAATGCTTCCACATACTGTATGCCATTCATTTCAAATGAAACCAAAGGATCTGCTTTTTGTCATTCTGAGTACAAATGATATGGTACGCTTTCAAATCCAAACTCCAGGTGCAATTCAGAAAGAATCTTAAAACAACAAGGAACTGTTGCAGCATGTAAATGGATAGTTTGACATGCATCACAGTTTCCACTGGAATCTGACATGGTCATCTGTGCAAAAGTGCACTAATATCCATATTATAGTGACACGTGACTGGAGGTAAGTTAGGAGTCAAAAAGAAAAGAAACCAAAATAGACTTCAATTTCTCAGACTTCAAAAGCAAGACGAGAAGGCAAATGAATCTTGCAGATGTTGCACTCCGCTCATGCACCGTTCAGAACAGACAGGGTCAGTGCTTTAACCCAACTGGCAACGTAGAGAGAGACTCTCTTTAGATTCAGATCACTCCTTGAGCGCAAATGCACTGATTTGAGATGAAGAGCATAAGCAAAGGGAAATTAAATAATAAAAAAAAATCAAAGATGCGATAGGAAAGGGCTTGTGCATCGGTCCGTAAACCTGGCTTTGTTGCATGTCACATTACAGAATGCCAGACAATTAAGTCCACTAATGGGCTTTGCAGGAGTCATTACATTTGTTTACTATATGAGAGGAGATAAGGTACAAAACCAAGAAAATGCAGCTTATTAACATAATCATTGCATTCCCTTCCTCATGGCTGGGCTCCAGTGGATCTGGTTGGAGGAAAATATGGGGCATGCTAAAAAGGGAACCTTGGATAATGTTTAAGGTAGTGGATGCCAATAAAGCAGGACACATTCTCCTGGCATTGCAACCGTTTCACTGTCAGGAGGCATTTCATGCAGCCCGTGTGATAATCCACATTACAAGGCAGGAAGACTGGAGCGCGTGAACCCTCTATCGGTAAATTAGCTGGTGTGAAAACGGAAACCATTAAGTAATTCTTCTTAGTGAAGCTGGTTAGAAAAGCCTATTTGAATGAGCTACATGGCCATCACTGAATGTTTCCATTCATCACTATGTTTTAAAATATCAACGGGTCAAAGTTACCATAGCACCGTTATAGCCTCCTGCTAGTAGATGCCATAACTACACTATCTGAACCCAAAAAGCATTTTTTCCCCATTGACTGACATTCAAAATTGTTTGTAAATTTTGACTAAAAAAGAGTTTTGACTTATTTTCGCAAGGAATGCTGATATTCAGACCAACAGCTTGGTTTTATGACACTAACAGAAGTAAAAAGCGAATTACGTTATCAAGCGAAACGATCGCTCATTTAATAAATAAATAACAAAGTTTAAGTTTTATAAGCTCAAATGCTCGCCTTGCTCTGTTCTGTGATGCACGTTTGTGACTCTCTGTTCGAACTACTTATCAAATGAACGAATCTTTTTCTGAGTCATTTGGTTCATCGAACGAATGAAACGAACGAATTGACTCGGAAAAAAGATTTGTTCATTTTGATGAACGAGTTTGAACAGGAGAGTCACGAATGTGCATCGCAGTACAGAGCAAGGCGACCATTTGAGCTTATAAAACTTAAACTTTGTTATTTATTTATCAAATAAGTGATCGTTTTGCTTGATAAGACCCTTATTCATCGTCTGGAATCGTTTAAAGCCCTTTGAACAGTTTGCAGTTTGTACTGAAAGTGTCTTTTGGAGCTTGAACCGTTTGGTTCCCAATGAAGTCCATTATATAGAGAAAATCCTGGAATGTTTTCATCAAAAACATTAATTTCTTTTCGACTGAAGAAAGAAAGACATGGACATCTTGGATGACATGGGGGTGAGTGAATTATCAGCACAAGTTTATTCAAACGTGAACTACTCCTTTAAACAAAGTTTCAAACAAATCCAGCACACGTTTCTATTTACCACCTGTGATTCGTTTCGGTGGAGTGAATGATTCATTGACTCATTTTTTTCATTCCTGAATGAATCAGTAGTTTGAACAATTTGGTTGAATTAGTGATTTAATTATTTTTCCATAAATTGAGTCACTAATTAATCAGTGGTTAGAACAAACTGGTTAAGTCAATGATTCAATGAATCGCTCAAAAAGAGAGTCACTTGTGTCGTTCCTGAATGTGAACAAATCGTTTGAGTGAATGATTCAAAGACTTGCATTAATACATTAATGAAATATTAGCTCTCTTTTTATTCTCTAGTAGTGAAGAGATTGATACTGTTCACACATGATGTCATCGGCCAATAAGTCACACGGCATTTATATAACTCCCACAAAATAACTAGAAGAACCCATAGGATAGCTTTCTACAGGTATTGGAAAGAACTGTGAAGAATGTGTGTTTTGTGTGTGTGCAATGCGCATTTTCAGCTGCCCCTCAAGTCAACAGATGAATGCTAATATTTGCTGGGCAGAGATAAGAATTGGAGGTGGACCAAGTAAAGGGAAAGCTCTGCATTGAGGAATGTGTCTTTGAAACACAAACCTCCTAATCTCTCTGAAAGGCAGCGGACCTCTCTCACCTCAGTGTGACACATGAAACGATCACATGGCCATGTGAGCACACACACACAAAGTCCCACATATGTGCACTAATATTAACATGCACAAACATAATGCCATGTATTCCTTTACACTTAATTGAGGGGTGAATAAATGGTGTGTAAGTACATCCAACTCCCTTCAACAATGTGTTTACACCGAAGCAACCCTCACCTTACACACGCGAGCGATGCGTGACACAATGGTGTTGTCAAAGAAATCAAACTCCTTTCCCGCTTCACTGAAGAAGAAGTAAATCTTATCATCATCGCCGACTGTGTTGCCTTTGGGCAAACTCTCCTGAATGTAGGCTGAGCCCACAAAAGCGGGGTCTGCGGGAGAAATAAAACAAGTGTCAATCCACGGCATGGACAGTACACCCGAGACAGCAGCGTTTTCAAGTAATGTGGACTTTATGTCACAAATATAGCCACTGGTCCACCTGAAACCCCTTTTGTATGACAATCTTTAGTTGTAGTTACCAATAGAAGATCTTTTGTTACACTATCAAAGTGCTCAGGATCGATTTTGCATACACGCGTCTCTCATCAACTTTGCCACTTATGGCAAAATATTAAGTATTATTCAGCACTCTTTAGTAAAGTGAGAAGGGTTTGACTGTGTAAACTGAAACTAAATTGATTTGTTTTATTCTCTGTAGTCTTATATGAATAACTCTCTGCTGTGCCAATATGGCCTCTTAGTGGTAACTTCAGGGGGACTGATCCCTAAAGAGAACAAAATTGGGAATTGAGCTACTTATAGAACCATTTACTTACATGTAGAAAGTTAGAGAAAGTTCACCCGAATATTTCATTTCTATTTTAAATATTAGATGAAAAACTTCGACCTTAAAACTTAAATGAAAATGTGTTGTGTTGCCTTTTAACTGAAATAAGTCGAAGTACAAAAATTACTAAAACTAAAACAACAATTAGTTAAAAAAAATTGTTAAAGGTATACTGAAATACTTTTGGCAACTGAAAATATTAAAACAACAGAGGTCTCATTTATAAAACTGTGCGTAGGATCCTTACTAAAAGTGTACGTGCACACGAAAGGCAAAAATGGCTTACGCCAAATAATATTCAGATTTTTTAAAACCGTTCGTATGCCAGAACCTGCGCACAATTCACTTTATAAATCCCAGTCAGCCGAAGATTGTGCGCACATGCGTCTTCTCCTCGAAATAACCATATATGGAGCTTACAACGCCTAGTTTAAATATGCATATCTTCATCTGCATATAATTTGCATATGATTATTTCACCACGTGATACCATGTTAAGGTACAAGACGTTAGGAAAATATGAAATACAGATGTGCCGTGTCACAATAAAATAAAAAATTTAATTATTTTTAGTTGCCTATATCCTTGTTTTTGAATGAATAAATCAAATAGTGTAAAATACATTTCAGAGAAAGATTTTCACAATCTTTTCCACTGGGCCAAATAGTATTTTTAATTAATTTATATTTTGAATGGAAACAGATAGACATGGTTGTGCATTATTTGCATGGAACTATTTTCTTAGACAATCTGCTATTATCATGATTAGCAAAGCATGCCAGAGGGAAAGTGTTCAAAAGCATTGCATCCACTACAAATATAGCCTATATTTCTATTTATTGAATATAATCTTTTTGTAACTTCTCAGTAATGATTTCATGTAGTTTAAGTCCATTAATAAGAATGGCATATTTCATCTAAATGTTTATGTCAGAAGTAAAACATGGTTTAAATCATTCTTTCATTTATTTAAACTGTTATTGAGAATGTGCACTGTATTTATTAGGACTCATGAAGATTTACGGTTTTACTTCATCTGCCGTTAGATTATATAGCCTATGTGCGTACAGTTTCACTGAACGGCCCAATGCGCTTGCTGGCGTGGACATTTAAGAAAGGATGGATATTGGCTTCAAGTGATGGATTGGTGGGTGAAATTATATTGTAGGATGTTATTTCTTTAGCCTATAGGCTATAATTTTCTTTAGATTTTCTGGTCTAAAAGTGACCAAAAAGACATTTAACTCCAGCTCACCATCAGTCTCGCCAATTCCCTTTGTCTCCAGAACGTGCGTACACACAGCTCAAAGTTTGCTTAAAGGTGCGCACATTCTCCCTGTCAACTTAGATTTTTTAATCACAACCTTTGCGTGGAAACTGGCGTACATACGTTTCCCGACCCGTTTTGTGCGTACGCATGCTTTATAAATGAGACCCCAGGTCAATCTGTATATATAAGTAAATACTATAAAAGTATATAAATAATACTAAATTCAATAGACTGTCAATAGAGGATAGAAATCTCTCAGATTTTCAAATCGTCTTGCAGGTTTAAAGGAATGACATAAAGGTCTGTAGTGGATGTGGCTCTTACCTTGAAGCCAGTTCAGTGAGTTTTCAGTCTTTAAGGCTGTGCCCTGGCCAAGGCTTTTGTAAATGATAGGTTCGTTCCCTTGGAAGTTACTGACTGTGCCGGCATACAGTTCTCCATCTGCAAAACCATCATTCAAAGCAACAGACATTAATAAAGCGAATCAGAAAAGGGTTTCGCAAACTCAACTTTTCGTAGCGTGTATAGTATCGGCATGATCTACAAGAATGCACTTAGACCAGTGTTATTGTTAACTAAATCTAGAATCATTAAAATAAAGCTGAAATAAAAAACATATATTAATACTAGATCGATAAATAGAAATGTTGCCTTGGAAACTAATGGTGTGTTCACACCGAACACGAATAGAGTGTCAAATACGCGTCTATCGCTTCTAGTTAAGACGCTTGAACATTCGCTCGAGTTCAAATTCTTCGACTTGCGCGGAAGACATTCGGCGGCAACGCGACGCCCAATTCGCGTCATTCGCAATGCCCGCCGCGAATGATGCATCTATTCGCGTCTTTGGATTGACTTTGTATATAATCCACTCGCGCAAATAATAAAATTTGCGTTTCGGTGTGAACACACCATAAGAGTGTGTTCACACTTGGCAGATTTGGTTTGATTAAAACAAAGCTGGTGCGATTGCTCTGTTAGTGCGGTTCATTTGAATAAGTGTGAGCACTGTGAAAATGAAGTCCTAAGTGAATAAGGATTCAATGTATTATTTTTGTTTTTGGTCCGGACCAAAAGAAGTGTGAACACACCCTAACTGAAATAAACAAGTTTAAGTTTTATACAGTGATGGCAAAATACAAAACGTTACACCACTTTTTGTAGCACGCACCAGCTAGGATGGCCGTGGACTTGTATTCAGGGTTGAAAGGACACCGGCTTCGACCATCTTCGGTGACGATTTCTCCCATTTCACTGCGCACCAGGGAGAAATCAGACGTGTTCTGGAGGGGAAAAGACACATGGACATTCTTGTAAAGACAGCAAGCACTGTCTCTTGTTCTCGACTGTCCTGACCGCTTACTGCCTGTGCAGATCTAAACAAGGACCTTATTTTGCTGAACAGAACGTCATGTTATTGCGATAAGTCTGAGGAGATAGTAAGAACAGGGTGAATGCACTCAAAGCGAAGGGATGATGTGTACTATCAACTGTGTGTGGGCCAAGGATTCTGATAAAAAGGATGTTTGGGGGGAGTTGCGGCAGAACGCATTTTCTCGTTTGTGTCTTTATTGGGGCATAAAGGTAAAATGTAAATCTGCAAACCATTTCAGGGGACAGCTGTCATAGAATCAGCTTGTGTATGCAAAGTACACTATCCTTAAGCTTCAATCTTAGTGGTCCGTGTCGACCCCTCAAGTGCACAGACCAATCCAGGCATCGTCTCTAGAGTGAGGGGTCTAAGTAAAGTGCAGGGCAATAATAATTTCACATCCGAACGGCATTTACCCTCGGGGAAAGCGGAAGAGTGTGTTTCTGAGGACATTTTGATTGACTGAGTAAATTACATGGATAATTAATTCCTCCCCTGCAGTCTGTTAAAACCATGGACGGAGGTGGTGAAATCCTGCAGAAGAATAGAACAAAATGTAACAGTACTTACAATGTAAGCGCAGATAGGGCTGAAAGCATACGTTCCACACACGTACAGGTGAGTGTTGTTCACACGCAGTAAAATCTCTGATGTAGTTGAAGCAGTCGGTCTAGAATCAGAAGGAGAAAGCAAAAGGAAATGCATAAGAGAGGGAGAGACACACAATGATTTAAGACATAATTGTGACGGTTATTAAAGTGATGGACATTGATGCACCTATTAGATCACATCCAAAATCAAATACTTCCCGCAAATATTGCATGCGGAAAACAGTACGCCAATAAAGTATATCCGAATACATAGTATTTGAAAAACAGTAGGCGAAAAGTTCCCATGAGGCCACGGGTTGAATCGACGCAACTGACGCTGGTAGGTCACATCATAATGACAACATGGTGGATATAGTCTGGATTACATTCATACTACACACATTCTATATATTCTATAAATTCTGCACTATATCATTTTTTTGGTTACAAACGTGAAGTAAGTTCTAATTCAAATGTAGTACCTGTGATTTCTGGATGCACCATTGGACGACTTTCTTTCTTTCAAAAAAATATTAAGCTAAATATTAGTGCTGTCAAACGATTAAAATATTTAATCACGATCAATTCCGTTAATGTCATAGTTAACTCGCGATTAATCGCGATTAATTCACACTTTTTATCTATTCTAAAAGTCTCTTGATTTCTGTTTGTCCCAAGTGGATCGGCTTGCTTTGTGCAAATGTTTTTTAATTGAAAACAACCTTGGCATATACTACGCTATCTCACGACCAATTTGTACGAATTTGACGAATTATTAAAAAGTGGCTAATTCGTACTAATTCGTACGATCTCTGACTCTGCACGAATTTGTAATCGATTTTGTTTAAACCCACGTGATGGGTAGGTTTAGGGGCGGGGTAAGGGTAGGTCATTCGTACGAATTCATACGAATTGGCCAATATGTAAAATGTGTACTATTTAGCAAAATCGTACTAATTCGGTACAAGTGAGGTCGAATGAATTGTTCACGTATTAGCCACCTTGTAAAATTCGATACGAATTCCCTGAGATCAGGCTGGCACATACTCTGTTCAATAATTGTGTTAACTAACATGAACTAACCATGAGCAATACATTTGTTATTGTATTTGTTAATCTATGTTGATGTTAGTTAATACAAATAAAGCTGTTCATTGTTTGTTCATGTTAGTTCTTGAATACAAGACTTGAATAAAGTATTAGTAAATATTGAAATTAACATTTACAAAGATAAATAAATGCTGCATACATGCTGTTCATGATTAGTTCATGCTAACTAATGTACTTAACTCATGTTAACTAATTAACCTTATTGTAAAGTGTTGCCAATGCATTTAACTGACAGCCCTACTAAATATCTTTTGTCCATACAATAGTCAAAAATGTTCCAATGCAGTTTGATTCCTAACATAATTCAAAATATCTCCTGTTGTGTATATATCCTCCTATTGTGTAAAATATCTCCCACAAACATTAAACAGGTTTGGAATGGCATGAGGGTAATTGATAACAAATTTTCATTTTTCGGTGAACTATCCCTTTAAGAATTTTTTTTTTTTTCATATGATAGTATTCCAAATTAATCTTCAAAGATAGAAAAAAATTCCCCAAAAAAGTTTGATGTTATATAAAGGTGAATGTAAGCACCAGGCTGTGTGCACAAGTGTTGCTTGGCTGTGGCTCAGAATTTGTTTTCACATCACTAGGTTTGATCTAAATCCCCTGTAATAGTCTGGGAGAGGTTTCTGGCAGCTCCGTGTCATTGGTCTCAAGAAACAGCAGTTATTACTGTCTTCATCAGGGTCCCAACATCCATCCAAACCTGGCTCTCAAAACAAATCAATCTGGCAGCAAATTAAGCATGCGGATTATTAATCTAATAACAGCCCTTATGCCATGTCAAGCTTTCAGGGAAATTACAGTGTGGACTTGTCGAGGCAATAAGGACCCTATGAACTGAAAGTGGTGCGATGGGCAGTTTCTCAGATTCAAATTTTGCCCAACATCTACTTTAGAGACTTCTTACTTGAGTTATAGTATATGAATCGACATGAAACGTCACGTTCAAATATACAGACATCCTTCTTGGTTTGATGAAAATCTCATTCACTTACCAGTAAGTCTTTCCCTTTGAAACTGCACTCGTCTCTCTTTCTCTGTGGCGTGCTCCATGTTAACTGAAAAAGTGAAAATCGAGTTCGAGCGGTCTTGGCAGCTATAGTGCTGCATTTACAGAAACATCATGCATTAACAAGCACATTTGCATTGAGTGGGCCAACAGTGAGTCACCTTGGCCGTAACATAGCCTTTCTGTTACATTATGTTCAAAATGAATCAAGCAACACAAAATATTTGCAGTGAACTGTGAAGGTCTATTTATGACTTTAAAAAAGTTCATTTGTTGCAAAGTATGATGTCTAAATACAATAAGGAGGAAGTGGGACAACTGGTAAAGTAGGACACTTGCGCTGAATGAAAAAGGACACTAAAACCCAATAAAAGTAGGAGTGATATTTATGACACGATAGATTTGTGTGATGATTGGATTGAAATTCAATCCATTATTCATTGATAATCAACATAGTATGGCATTGATGTAGCCATTTGGATAATATTTTAAAAAATACCAATGACAAATGATCAGAAAGTGACCCACTTTACCTGCGTTCACACTTATGTGTGTGCCAAAAATGAAAATTGTCATCATATACTCACCCTCAAGTTGTTCCAAACCTTGACCTTGAGTTTCTTTCTTCTGCTGAACACAAAAGAAGATATTTTGAAGAATGTCGGTAACCAGACAGTTGATGGTAGCCATTGACTTCCATATAGTAAGGGGAGGAAAAAAAAGTCAATGGCTACCGGTAAACTGTCTGATTACCGACATTCTTCAAAATATCTTCTTTCTGTTCAGCAGAAAGTCATGTGGGTTTGGAACAATATAAAGGTGAGAAAATGATGACAGAATTAGAATTTTTGGGTGAACCATCCCTTTAATTGATGCCTAGATTCAACATCTAATGATATTCTACTCTCATTTGAACCTTAAATTAATATTTCTGATATTACAGACTGATGCACATGCTTATGAATTCTCCAAAATGCAAGACACAGACATACTCACATTACGCTGCAGCTGTGTTCTGCTGATATCGGTGATATTGAGTGCGAAGAGAGTCTCTCGAGCGCTAACGTACAGCATGTTATCCTCTTTACTGAGGAGCAGAGAGGTGTAATTGAAGACTCCATTGGGTGAAAATCTCTTGGCCGACCTCTCGTTTGCATCTATGAGTAGATATGGAAAAAAGAGAGGGGAGAGGGTGGAATGTCAGCAAAACCCAGCCAATAAGATTTACTACTGGAAATAAGATAAATGTGCAAAAGTCAGAAATGTGATTGTGCTTTTCAGCTGGTTTCAACTGATAATGTCTTGTAAAAATTAACTAAATAATCTATTTGTTTTATTTACAACTACTAAAAATCGATAGTAAACTTAAAGACTGTAAAAAATGTAACAGTAAAAACCTGTTTATTGGTTAAAGTGTTAAGTAAGTTTCCATACGGAGTAAAAACTGTAATCGATTATTATTATCTACTATAATAGAAAAGAACAAATTATCTAATAATTCACAATGAAAAGGCTGTAAACTGAAATTCCTAGATCTCCTTCACATTTGATGTTTTTTTATTTGTATTAATGTTGGTTCTAAGTTTTTTTAATATAAATCAGTCATGTATATTAGTGTTTTATGTTGTTGAATGAATTTATTGCACTATTTTAGTGTCGTGTGTGTTGCATGAAGGGGTTTTGTGTGTGCACGACACAATTTAACTTCTATATTTAACCTCAACTTGTGGAAAACCTAAAGGTTATGAACTTTGATTTATTATGGTTTTCTCTTTACCATTAGTGTTGGTGGATGTCAGTTTATGTTAAAAGTAAAAAAACAGATTTTAGTAGCAATTGGATTCATATATATATATATATATATATATATATATACTATACACACATTTGTACATACATTTATATATAATTTACACTGTGTTGAAATAGGTTTACATTTTTACTCCATTTTTACAGAATTATTCCAGCAACCACAGCTTGTTCTGTAAAACTGATGGATTATTTTGTATACGGTGCTAATATTATCGTACAAAAATGCCATAAAATAAAACATTAAAATACATAATATAATATTAATTATTTTCATTTTCTTTTTTTTATAATTTATCTTCCTTGTGAGTTAACTAATATTTTATGTAGTCTAGGTATTTTCTTATAATTTGCACATCTTTTAAATCATGATTATTATAATTTTAATTAGGGTATTTTTTTGTTATTAAATATTCACAATTATGTATTTATTAAATTTCCCCCTCCTAAACAAACCTTAGATTCACCTTTAGTTCATGACGTACCCATTATAAACCCCTGCTTTAGGGTATTAGATGTTTACTGGCTGGCAGTGAGAAAACTAAAACCTGTTGCAACAGCAGTGTCTGAATCACTGTGAACATTTGTGTGTGGCCACATGTAGCTCAGAGCCAGATGTTCATCTCTTAATCAAAGATATTGCACTGCATCATTATCATGGCAGCTCCTGCAGGCTGTTTCTCTGTTCCCGTGACAACAGCATCAATAAAAAGTAGTATATTTCCTACCAGTAGGGGGTGTTTGCTAAGAGGGTTAGTGGCACTGTGATTGGCTCAAATCCCCTTCAGAATGCCAAATCATACTTTTGCATGGCTTTTTATAACTTCAGACAAGCCACTTGAGAATTTGGTGGTGATTCAGAATGTGTGTGAAATGAAATGTGTGGAAATAGTCTTTCATCTCGTCTCTTCATAGGCTGTCATAACCAAGCACTCTCATGCTGCAATGACATCATTCCAAGATACCAGCTTCTCAGGTCTTAAGATGCATGTCGAATCAATGTCAACAGGCTGTAAATACAACCTTCACCACTGCATGGCAAACACAGTGTTCTCCTCATCTGTCATTGGCTTAAAGCTTGAATCAGACAGGTCTTTCAGTCCAAGATACACAAAAAGGAGAGCCAAAAAAACCCAAGTTATTAAGCTTAAATTTGAACTGTATTTTTTTCACATACACACAAAAAAAGTTATTAGCTAAAGAAAAACTGACATAAAGATTTGTTAAATATTAGGAATATTGGGCTGCGGTTACTTTAAGACCTGACGCACAGATCCATTATACTGTTACACATGCATTTTCTTTCTCAAATATTTATGTTCACTTAAACATAACTGACTGTGTTTACGCCAATACTCACCAAAACGAGGATTTTAACATAATGATTGTGTGTATTTGACTGTTTAAGTGCTATAAGCAGCGAAAGAACTCAATTTAGAATTGAGAGGCGGCTTTATGAGCGCGCATTTGGGTGTGAGCACAAAATATGTGTGAATGAGAAAAAAATATGTGCAATACACTCAATTCTATGCGAAATTCAAGCCCTGTAAGACCAACAATATTGATCCGGACCAAATGAAACGAGTGAGGGGAGGCGGGTTTGTGTATCTACTCGCTGTCAGAGAGATGAGAGAGAGAGAAGCGCAGCTGATATCGTGTGTCTCATTCTGCGGGAAATAATGAGTATTGGGAAAGTTTCAGTATCAATATGAATTGAAAAATCTAAATCTATATTAAAATATAAAAATATAAAAATCTGAAAAATGTAATCTATATTTTTCTAACTTTATTGCATTATTTTAGATTCCTTTTTTAAAAGACTACAATTGAAAAATGTGTATATCATATATAAAATTGCCAAAGTGGCTAGTAGGAGTGACTCTTAGACGCCATTGCTGAAAAAAAATAATTAAAAAAATATATATATATACCCTATACAACACCCTAGCAACCACCAGAATACCCTAGAAACCACTCTAGCAACCCACTAGCACCCACCAAGAGAACCCTAGCAACCACCCAGATCACCCTAGCAAGCACCCAGATTACCCAAGCAACCGCCTAGCAACCACCCAGAACACCCTAGCAACCGCCTAGGAACACCATAGCAACCACCCAGAACACCCTAGCAACATCTGAACAACATGAATAAGCCATATCTCAGCATCAGAATACTCGTACAGATATGGTTGTTGGCACGTATGCAATCATGCACACCACCCTAGCAACCAGGTGGTGAAGTTTTGCCACTGCGAGCACCACTTCACATTTTCTTCTGGAAATATACATTCTAGTTGCTTATTACTAGCTTATTGGTTTATCGGTAGTTATTAAACACATTATAAATGTCTTATTCTCCATTCCTTAATTCTACCCCATACCTAAACTTAACCACTACACAATAACTACCTAACAACAACAATTGCTAACTATTAATACGCATTAAACTAAGGCGTTTATTGAGGCATAAGTCTTAGTTAATAGTGAATATGTGTTCCCAAAGTAAAGTGTCCCGGAAAAACAAATCAAGCGCTAGCGTCGTGCTCACCAATATCATATAAAATACAAGGTCAATAGGTATAAATTCTGTAGCCTTCGTGGCATACAACATGTGCTGTTGATTTACATAATTTAAATAATCCTAGAAATCCATCCACTCCTGGTAGGTCTTACTTGGAGAGCAAGTAATGATTACACTGAATATGAATGTGTTCCCGTGGGTGACTTTGGGCTGAGGTAAGACTCTAAAAGCGTCCGTGTCTCTGGGAGCTGCTGCAGAAGGTCTGCGCTCACTTCCTTAGTCCCGGGGAGACAATGCGGTAATAATAGGGCATCAGCCCTCAACCAGAAGGGCTTATTACCACTGAATCCAGTCTGCTAAACCGCAGGAGGGGATCAACACGGCACATTAGTGGCACGCTACTGGGGTCTCGGCCTCCGTGTGTCTCGTGTTTCCCCTCTCTCTGATTACAGGATGAAACAGGGCACCTACTCAGCACTGGCGGCATTCATTTCAGAGGGTTTGGGGAGAAATTTAATGGCGATTTAGTGAGACAAGGACAAAGGGCAATATCTGCAACCAAACAGGGCTTAAGTGGGATTTGCACAGACAGAAAACGTTCCCTCGATTATCCTCCAGAGTGGCACAGCTGTAACGCTTCTCCCTGCAGCTCACACAATGAGGCAAATAATTGAGTTCCCATTAGGGAAAAATCACACATGTGAATGTTTTACTGAACACTTCACTGTAAAATCAACATGATTACAGTGAGTTGTGGTTCAGCTATTAAGTATTATTCTGTTTTGAATTAAAAAAAAAACACCGCTTCATTGAAAGGTTATGATACTTGGTGACTTTTCTGGCATTTGGTATGTGAACACAAAAAAAATTGAGGTCATGATCTGAGCTTGCTAAGTGGTCGTAAAAAAATAGTCACACTCGTGGTCTTCGGTCAAAAATGACCAACCCATAAGAAATGAATGGGAAATTTACAAAAACACACACAAAAAAAAATTATCTGAATTTTTGTCTGTACAATCTACAAATCAGCCATGATTCTAAATGAAAGTACACCGTAAAGGGTGTGCACACACACAGATATAAACACACTTTTATACACATACACACCAATAAATTCAGATTACAAAAAATTTATTTTGAATTTTTAAATCACAGCTTTATCAGAATGTTACAAAACTTGGTGACATTTCTGGCATTAGGGATGTGAACACACAAAAAAAATTAGTTCATGATCCGAGCATGCTAAGTTAGTGGTCGTAAAATGAATTAGTCCCATAAATGACTCCCATAGGAAATGAATGGGAAATTGACAAAAATTCTCCACATTTTTATTCACAATTTTTTTTATTCTGCATAAAGTGTTATAATTGAATGAATTGAATTTGATACAAATTCTGGAAAAAAAATGGGTATAAAATTTGCTTATAGCAACATAAGCTTCTCTTTCTAATCCAATGTTTGGCTGTAATAATAATGCAAAAACTAACACTTTTTCATCACTATTTCTTAAAAAAAAAATAAAAATAAAAAAAATCTAAAACTTAAGAAATCGTTTCTGAGATTGTTTTAAATATATATTCAAATCCACAAAAAAAGTAAATGTGTCCATACAGCTGGGGAATTCAAAATGCCTGTTTAAAGACAGCTGAACATGCCATCTAGTGGTTACACCATGGTTCTACACTTTTTCTCTATACTGTAACCAGATGGTGCTAATTTTCTTCAAAAAAAAAAAACAATCTAAAGGCCCAGACTCTACATTAAACTAAAATACTGCATTAACAATTATAATATATATATATATATATATATATATATATATATATATATACCATGACATTCCATGGCAAAATAGACAATAAGTACTGCATAAATATTAATAAATTCAATCAAATTGTCTCAAAATACTAAATTAAAGAGAATAAATATTATAGAACAAAAGTAAATTGCATTGGTTTTTACTGGGATGGAGGAAGGTTCATTTTTCGATGTCCGAATCACTTCTGACTCCTAAATGAAGACCATCAGAGGGTTAACAGTATATATATATATATATATATATATATATATATATATGAGAAGGGCATTGCCAACTTGATTAATCCAGGTGTGTCTAATTATTGTTGCCATGACTACTGAGGTCAGGCACATCTGGATTAATCAATTTGTCCAATAATGACAGACAGGAAACAAGGAGCTGGCTTAAGTTCAGGAAGTAGTGCAGCTGTGCATAAAGCCAATTAACCAATTTGACAGCATTACTGAATATTAAACTTTTATCTTAAAGAATTTAATATTTATATTATATTATTATTTTTTTATTATATCCAGCATTCGCTCTGAACTCCACAGAGCTCCTGTACTACTACATCAATAAATGAATGACTTCCAGTTAGTTCCCTCTGAGATAGTGAAAAGGCGGCTTAAATATGATCGAGTGTAAAAGTAATGCAAGCACCAGTTATTTACAATCAGTATTGTCTTAGTCATTGTATGTTGTGTTAAAGGAATTACATGGTGCAACACAAGCCATTAAACAGAGCTGCATAAACACCTGCCCACGTCCAGCACTAATTAAATGCAGACCATTGCAAATGAGAAAAATCTTTGGCAATATTGGGCTGTTTTAGTTTATGTGTTGAGTGCTTGCACGTTAAGTTCAAGATGTCTGCCTGTAACCACTTATGTGGTTTTAAAAGGGTGCAATTGTGAAATGCAAAGGAAAGAACTGCGCCGTGAACTGAAACAAACAAAACTGATTAAGAATTACATGGAATGCAGTTCCAGCGAATTAACTATAATAATTTTAAATAAGCTTGGGTGGCTAACCCCAACATTTCTAATGCCCTGCTCATCGATTTCCATGTCTTGAAACATTACCAATCCCCACACAGACAATAGGGTCTCTCTCTCAATGAGTCTGTGGTATTATTGTTTGAGTTGACTGAGGTCAGTTCCCATAGGGCAGTTCCATGATGACAGCTGAGATTTGCTTCCTCAAAACTGCACCGTTGCATGCTGGGAAAAGGCTTATCCTGTTCCCACTCATGAGGAAAGAGGGCTGAGAGTGTCAACAAGAGAGAGGTACTTATGAAGCAAGTAGTTATTGTCTCTTGCGCTGATATCATAACGTGTACGTCCTTGTCTTGTTGACCCTCATCTATCTTCAGAGTCTCTTTCCCTCTATCTACTCTACTCTATTCTATAGCCATGTTAGATTCTTGTGTTGCTGTGAGCAATATGAGATCATTACTGCCATTATGCAATTATATGTCATTTTTTTTGGAGAAAGCCACTACTAAATGGATTGCCATATCCGCAGATTTGCTTCTAATCCATTTAGTGAGAAATTAATTATGCAAGCTTTTAGGGAACCCTTCTATGTTGGGTTTTCAGAGCGGAATTCCCTACGGCTGTGCTAACAGTACATGCCCGAAGTTAATTAGAGACGAGAGCGTCCCATGGAAAAGAGCGACTGGCCGTCAGAGTGAAAGATCAAAGCTCGGTTTTGTGTAGGCCTCAGTAGACGGCTCATTTAAGTAAATAGTGGATCTGATGAGTCGAGCTTTCAGAGGAAATGCTCTGAAGTTAAATGCCTATTCGAATCCTACACAAAACTTTTTTTAGTCACACTGTATAGCTGGTAATGCTGAACTATTAAAGTCACCATGAAATCAAAATCGACAATTCAGAACTTATGACATCACTGTCGGGCAGAATCACTGTAAAAAATATCCGTGATTTTAACAGTAAAAAACTGTAAAAATGATACAGTGCAAAACTGTTAATTGGTAAACAGAAAGTTTCCGTACTATACACGGTAAATAACAGTGATATAATTTTACAGTAAAATACCGTTAAATGTACAGTTTTTGAAAGTGAAAAAGAACAAATCGTTGTATAATTTACAGTGAAAAACCGTAAATTGACATTCCCACAATTCCCTGTGTGACACTTCACATTTTAAGTATTTTTGTTGAAATAACTATGGTTCCTCATAGTTTTATTGTTTTTTTTCTAATCAGTTATGTACATTAGGGTTTTATGTTACATTTAATGTTGTTAAAGTAATGTTTATTGCATTTTTTTAATTTTATGTGTGTTACCATGATGATGCTTAATGTTTGTGTGAATGACATTGTGCAGCTTCTTTAAATGAGTATTGCTTTATACAAGTATTCACTTGTAATGAGCTGTGATTGCTCATTCAACTCTCATTACTGTTGTGATGATTGTTGGTTGTCAGTGCATTACAATGGTCTAAAACAGATATCAATACGTAAATAAGTTGGTAAATCCACATTTTATCAGAAAATAAAATACGGTTTATTACTGTAATTTTTAAGTTAAGTCTGTAAAACCATTCACGTTCCTACCGTATTTTTAACGGTAAAGTTCTGGCAACCACAGCTGCCGTTTTTTTACCGTAAAATTCACGGTTTATTTTTTACAGTATGTTCATATTTCGTCTTTTATTCCCTAAATCATTACGATTGGACACCCTTTTACGTCTGTCTGTGGGTTTTGTAAATATTTAACCAATGAAAAGTATTAAAAAGAGCCTCAAGCTGTCAATAAAATCTCCAGCCCGCCTTTATCGTAAATGAAGTGACGCAAGCATTTTGGACCATCTATGCTTGTTTGCAATGCGAGGGCAAATAAAGAACTAGTTCTTTGAATAAGTACAGCGACTTCTTTATGTAATGCTCAATGTGTTTGAGATTTGAGAAGCAGAGAAGAGTTCCTTAGTCTAGCATTTGACGTTGGTTCATAGTTGTCTTAAATAGCCCGTGAGAAGCACTTCATCTTTTATATCAAGAGATTGTGTCCAAATGAGCACCCACATAGCTGCAATAAACTGTATAACCTGTAAGTTGATTAAAAAGCAATGCGATGCACTTGCTGCCTCAGATATGGCTGTTCTAATGACAGTCAAAAACACTTATGTTCGAAATTCTTCAAAATTCACTGGTTAAACATCTTGTAACTCCCTTTCAGCTTGATTTTCGTAAAAGGTTAATAATATATTGACATATGCAAGTGTCTGAACATGTATAAAGCCACAATATCAACTTTGTATTCTTTTAATATTTTAACACCGCATTGTCAGTTTTTTTTTCTTTTCATTTCCCGAAAAGTAGAGGTTTTGGACCATTTGGTAGGTTTTTGCCTCAAAGATATATGATTTATCTGTGCACATTATTATTTTTTGAAAATTATTATTTTTTCATAATCCTTAATCAATAAGCCCTCATAATCCGTAATCAAAATACCTTCCCCTCCCTCTGGCAACAACTTAGGAAAGTTCACTCAACTTACATTTTTTAGTTATCTTTTTGCTTTCTCAGTTAAGTTTTATTTACTCAATCTTATAAGTAGTTTCAACTTAAAAAGTTGACATAGTTAAAATAGTTCACCCAACAACTTATATCAAGTAACATAGACTTGAAAAGTGTAGTTGAAAGACGATAACTTACATTTTCAAGTTATCTGTACTAAAAAGTATGTTCATTGAACTTAATTTGGTATTTTCTCTCACGTGATATGATCTCGGATAAATAATGAGACTAACGTTACTGATTCAGAATATGTTTTTAAGTTGAGGCGACACATCCAGTTAAGTCAACTTATATACTAGTTGAGATAGTGAAAACTTAACATGGTAAGTTAGATTAACAAATTTTAGAAACCACAAGTTGAATCAACTTACAAAATTACATTGAAACAACTAAAATGCAGAATCATTTTTTACAGTAGTATTCGAAAAAGAATTAGTACATTCCAAATCATAGTATGTTGAAACGAATGTAGAGTGCAGATCGAGTGCTTATATTGCCCACAACCCATCGCGCATTGGACGAGGTTCGGTTAGAAATACAAACACGAAGTGAAAAGTGTTAAAAAACTACAGACATGGAGGACGCGCGAGTCCGGCGGTTATGTAGAGAAGTTTAAGGATTTTAACTGTGACAAGATGATTGACAGGGCAGTTTACGGTGACAGGATGCACGCAACAGATCTGTCCGTTAAGGATGACGAAGTAAAGCTTGCCTACTCTTTTGCTACACACTCAAAAGAATGTACTTTTTCGTACATATTTTTAGGGCGTAGCATTAGTATTGGGACGCAATGACTCTTCTCTTCTGATGTGTTTACTGGCACGGGGTAATCTGTCACTTACATGAGATCATAGTAATATCAAACCTCAACAATCCAATCAATTGCAATCCTGCAAGTCTGCCCTTAAAAATGTTTTTGTCAAGAAGCCGAGATGAAACAGTATACGAAAGGATAGCAAAAGTCACAATAGGGAAGAAAACTATAGCAACTTGTCTACAAATCTGTAAGTGTAAGTTGCAGGGTTTCTGCAGGTTTCACAAAGTCAAATTTAAGACTTTTTAAGACCTTTTTAAGACCATTATGAATGAAATTTAAGACCTATATCACAAAAAAACACGTACAAAGGAAACGCGTAACGAGTCTCAAAATTATTCGCAAAGTAATTTAATTTATTCAAACTGAACATTCGGTGAAAATCAGTACAAACTGTCCCGTGATTTTGGAAATTTGTTCCGTTTCTGTTTTTAATAAATCCCCTATTCCAAAGTGCGTAATGTAGGCCGTTTTATGTCTGTCTGTGGTATCTGAGATATCCACCAATAACACAAAACCTCAAAACTGATTGGCTGTTGCATGTTGGTCTATTTTGTAGTTGTAATACAGCGAATTAAGAACTACAACTACGTAATATAAATAAAAAAAACCTATTCCAAAGTGCTGTGGGATAATTTCAATGAGATTTACATGGACATAGGAAAATTAAGACCCGTTTAAAAAGATTTAAGGCCTAGAACACAATACTTTAGCAAATTTAAGACTTTTTAAGGCCTTAAAATGTGATTTTGAAATTTTAGACTTTTTTAGACTTTTTAAGACCCCGCGGAAACCCTGAGTTGTGTCTGAATTGTTCCTCACCTAAGTAAACAACGTATGAGTTGAAGGAGAGATGATGTCATCGCCAGGTGTCTGGAGAATGACAAGCCCCCTGTTGCCTTAATGACAAAGTGAGGACTGTTGATGCGGCTTTTGATGTTGAGAAAAACAACTTAAGGACACTTAAACTACATTTTTAAATGAAAGAAATCATTGCATAATCAAATGAGAAGTCATTGCATTCGATAATACAACATTAAAGCTGTACTCTCGTCTTTAATGCAAGGCTTCAGCTCTCATATTAAGTACAAAAAAAGAAAAAATACAAATAAAGAGTTGTGTAGTGTGAAGTGTATCTGAAAAAGAAGCCTTTAGATCCCCAGTGGGATCTGTCTACAACACTTTCAGAATCTTTTTATTGAGCTTTGTCAGGCCCCAAACTGAACTGATTTAGACCAGAGACGAATCTTAATATCTTGTTTGAAACTAACATTTGCATTGTAAATTTTTAATAGTGCTTGTATCCTAAAAGCCTTGAACGAAGGGGCAGGTCAACTTCCGAACGGTTTGGATTCACAAAGTACATTATAAGCAAACTGTATTGGTCCTGAAGGCATCTGAGATCCTTTATAATGCTCATATATGTTCGAGCTAAAATTCTTGCTAACCACCCTGAATTGAACATCATTGCCAGAGAGTAAAAGTGCGTGGAATATGACTGTTTTTGCATTGTTTTTATGATAATGCAAACCACATGAATCTGGCAAGAATATGCATGCTCCTCTTAGCTGTGTGGACGTTCTCTTCACTCATACATTCCCCATTAAAGCATTGCTGGATTAGCCGGATAAACAGCTGATGCTACACAGGCTCGGGAGTCATTACATAAATAAACATCGATTCACTGACTAGTCGATCTATGTGGAGTTCTGCAGACTGTAATATATACTGTACAGTACAATCGAGTAATATAAAACTTACTTGTACTGTGGGGTCAGTAAGACTTGTTTTGAAAGAAATTCATACTTTTATTTAGCAAGAAAGCGTTAAATTGATCAAAAATGACAGTAAAGACATTTATAATGGTACAAAAGATTTATATTTCAACTAAATGTTGTTCTTTTGACACTTCCATTCATCAAAAATGATGAAAAAAATTTATCATGGTTTATTAAGCAGCACAACTGTTTTCAATATTGATTAGAAATTTTACTTTAGCAGCAAATCAGCAAATTAGAATGATTTCTGAAGGACCATGTGACTGAAAACGAAAAAGTAATGATGCTGAAAATTCAGCTTTGCATCACAGAAATCAAATTTGAATTATTATATCATTATAATTATTAGTTATTTTAAATTGCGGTAATGTCACATATTGCTGTTTTTACTGTATTTTTGATCAAATAAATATAGCCTTAATGAGTACAAGATGTTTTTTCTTTTCAAAAACATTTTGCAAATCTTACTGAACCGAAATTTCTGGGCAAGATTTACTAACAGCTTTACAAATCCTCTTTTGGCGTTAAAAAACTACAGGATTTCCTAAAGACACGCAGTGAAAAATTAGCGCTGAAAAGGTGTGGACGGTTATTTTTTACGGCTGACCTTATTGCATATGCATTTGTATACTTTTCAGATGCAAAATTTATGAGAGGAGGTTGAATCATGCAGGGTGATTTACTATGGTTTGCGTTCATTAATTTACTGGTATATTTGCATTATTTAACACCCCAAAAAAGCATGTCTTAAACCAGACACTAATTTGCGTTGCTCTTGTTAGATTGCGTTGGTCATTTATGGATATGATACGTGCATTTTTTCATTCGATCATGCACAGAACTTTCCTGTCTGTGCTTTTATGGGATTTCGCTCTTAAATCTGCCCTGTTTAGTAAATCTGGCCCTGTGTTCAAACACATTCATAGCATAATATTTGATGTAATTATACAAAAACTCATTTTTCGGTTTAAAGTACATACAGTAAAGCTACATTTGATGTTGTTCTCAAATGCTCCCTTCCTTCCAAAGGAAGTGGTCAGCAAAGTTCTCCAGGGAAACTCTAGGCTCTAAAGCTCTTACTGTCGTTCCCCTTAAAGGACAAACCGCTTTCCCCCAAAAAACTTCTCACACTTCTCTGTTTTGCTCTGCGTTGATGAGAACTGACTGTCGAGCTTCTCCAGAGGAGGAGAAAGGAATGACGCAACTCTCGGTTTACACTTCAGAAACATTGTGTTCTCTTCCACCTGCCTGCGTGGATGGGTCTCCCTGCTCCAAAGTTAGACACACAGCATGAAATATTAAAAAAACAGATGATATAATAAGAGAGCAGTTTGAAGTCACGGGAAGGACAAAAAAGGGAGAGATGGAAAAAAATTAGGACATTGAGTAAGATCTGTGGAGACGTTCAGGAGAGAGGTTAGTGTTTGTTTAGTGAGCTGGCACAACGTCTCTCTTGTTAGCATGAGAAGTACAGAAGTGGCAGCTTGCACCGACACCATGGTGACCGCTGGAATTCTGGGTAGGTCAAACATAAGTTTGGCGAGTAGAACCAACACCGTATAAACACTCCTGGTTCAAACAGAGGGGGCTTCTGAAACTAAACCAAAGAGGATGAATGTGCGTGAACGCCAAGCGCTGCAGTTAAAGGTTTGATCAAAAAATGTGTGTTAAATGAAATTCACATAGCAGAAAGGTTTCGAAAGCCACAAAGAAAGGTGTAATTAGGGTTTTCATGAGCCGTGTGGTAACATTTACTGGGAAATAGAGGCTGATTAATCTTCCCTATGAAACAACAAAACAACTTTTGCATTTACACAAACCTGCAGTTTGCAAAACTCATTAGAAGTATGATATAATTATATATCAAAATGTACAGGATGGTCCAGTTTCAGATGGCTTTTGGGACACCATGGCAACGTGAAACAGGTTCCAATAAACAAATGTAGGATGCAATTACAATGATCAACACTCTAAGAACAAAAGGTTCTATCAGCGCTACGTATTTGGAACCCCTGAAAAGGTTCTATACACTCCTAAAAAAGAACCCTGGGGTTCCATACTTGGCCTTTTACTTCCATACTTCCAACCTTTTACCAAAAAAAAAAAAAAAAAGGTTCTAGAACCATTTTGGAGTTCCATACTGTATATGAAAGTGGGTGATGGAACCATTTCTTCTAAGAGTGAAGGAAACACTTATATCTGTTTTGTATAGGGGTATGTGTTGTTGCTTTGTCTGACAGATTTGATTTATCAGTAGAACTTAACAGCATTTCACGATGTGGCTCTAATATACTCCAGTTTGTGCCAAGATCAATCCAATCACACTGGAAGCGCAATGAAAATGAGTGCTGTCTATTTTTCAGCTCACACAGCAGTCTGTAAAATTCCTCAATGTTGTACTGAGACTGAAGTGGCTTAAGTGTAGTTTTCATGGCGCTAAAAACAGGGCTGTTAATCATTCAATACATACAATAGTTTGGTTTTTAAAATGTAGACGGAAACACTTCCGTACTATATAGTATGCAAAAAATAATACGCCAGAAAAGAGTAGGATGTCCGAATACGTATTTACACCTACTACTTCCCCCGATATTCTGAAGTGCGCATTTAATGGACACTTGATGGGGGATTTATGACTGAGAAGTGAAGCGTCATAATAACTGACGCTGGTAGGTCACGATGTAGTACGTCCGAATTTCATTCATAAAATGGCTCCCTAAACACTCGCAGCCTTCATTTGAGCTTTTAATCAGATTTGGACAAATCATTATGATTGACTTGATTATATGTGACTTTTCTATTCCAACTGTGCAACTAGTGCGATTACAATTGGATTATTATTGTCCATGTAAACCAGTGGCGGGCCGTGCATTTCACACCTAGGCATTCTGTCCTACTAACTTTTAATAGTGTATCAGTGTAAAGACTCTCTATGATTGTTGGTTTTATTTTGCACCGACAGTTATTGGATTAATGCGGTGAATTCGGGAAAGGCCGGGCGGAGAAACGATCGCATGAGTTCGGCTGGTGAGTTTGTACAGTGGTTCTTGTGTTCCGAAACCGATTATAAGTTCAGAAACGGAGCCTCCCTTATCTTGTCGTTCAAAGGTTACAATAGTCCCTTTTAAGACGTTACAATAGTATGAATGTTTGAAAAAAATTACGTTTCGATCATAAATTTATAAGAAAATTAAGAAGAAAATCATATTCACCACAGGGAAAAAAGCATTATACTCAACAAAACTACAGATTATTTTTTACACAAAATCCATCCTTATTTCTTTCCTCAAGAAGACTTCAATTACTGTTGTACAGGTTCTACAGCATATATCGTTTTGCTGTGATTTAATTACAATAAATATTTGAAAAAAAAACATGCTGAAACAAATGAATATTGTTGATTTGTATAGACTGAATTTTAGTAGGCCTATGTCTGATTTTGTCAGGCCTGTCCATTAAGTTATAAGGGGAAAAGATGTTTACAATGCAGAGTTTTCTGACACTGAGATTAGATCTGTAGCTGCTCAATATACCTAGTAAAATATATAGCAACATCTATTTAAAATACATTTATTGTAAAGGCACATAAATATAGCCTATTTTAAATACATCACCGGACGTATCGATTAGCTCTTCGTTGATTGGCTGGCGCAACAAAGCGTCATGGGGAATCTTCCGCTCGAGTTCAAATTTTTAATCTTGCGTGGAAGACGTTCGCGACAAAACGCGTCGCCCAATTCGTGTCATTCACAAATTATGCGTCTATTCACGTCTTTGCATTGACTTTGTATGTAATCTACTCGCGCAAATGATTAAATTCGTGTTCGGTGTGAACACACCATAAGGATGTGCCCAGCTCTCCCCTATAGGTTAATTTGTTACTCTGGTTGTAGTAGAGTTAATAAAACAGCATCTCTGAGTAAGGAAACAGAGACATTCCTTCCTCTCATGTTACAATGTGCCACCGGAGAAGCTACCTGATGCATGTGGCTGAATATGAATGGACACTTGATGCACGTTTTGGAAACCTTCCATGGACAATGTAGTGCAGGTCTCTGTGCCTTCAGGCATGTCTGATCACCTCCAGACACAATCCTTTAAAGAATCACTGCACAAAGGCTGATCCCCATACCATGTGCATTAATTGTGCATGCTATACGGTGGATCACACTATTTAGATTTTTAGGTTATGGGGATAAATCAAGTATTACAAGTGCATAAACCAAGGTTTGAAACCTTCGCTCTTAAACAGACCAGTTAGCATCCCAGAGATTACTTCGGTAAAACCATTTCCTGAGCTTTACCAGGAGAAAATGGCTAGATAAGCAGAGTGTAAACCGCTTATAGGTGTCTTTTTAAATAGCTTTCTAATGCGCTTTAAGCACTGCAGTATGTTGTGTATCAAAGAGAGGAACAAAAGACAGGCTGAGCAGATGTAGTTTCTTCTCCTGCAACCCATGATCCTTCTTGATAGGCACATAACGAGAAGCAGACCAACGTTCACACTGTAACACACACACATTCATTATTCATGCCATATTAGCTTCTTTATACGAATAGTGGGAAGGTGGAAACTAGCAAAGCGAGGCGAATGTTTGTGCCATTGGGATGGAGGGACGGGCTCTTTTCCTTTGGTGAAGTGTGTGCTGTTCCACAGATCGGTGTGTGTTTTATATCACCGTACAGGTTTTGAGACTTCAGAGGCTTGCCACCAGTGAGCTGGAGTCAGTATGACCACAGCAGTTTCCTGAATTTAACTTAACTAGTGTTGCACAATGAACAGTTCATTGGCAGTAATTTGAGCCATTTAAACAGTAGAAGCTTTGTTTATTATAAGTGTGAGCCAAATATAGAAGTCTACTACAAAATACTGACTCACTAAGAATAACCCGCACTCTCTGATAGCAGTTTATATTTTGCATTTGATTGCACATATTATGCTAATCAGGTAATACCAACCTAACTCTCTGCTGAACGCAAGTTACATTTGTTGTGCAAATGTACGACTGGTTAAACTTGACTTGGTGAACAAAGATTCGCAGGCTTGTGTGCTAAATGGTTAACAATGTTTAGTGAATTCAGCCCTGGATACTTTCCGTTCAGGTTTACCTAGGTGACATTTGCCATTAGAGTGACAGTGTATACAGAGACAAAGACACACCGGAACACGCTCAAATGGAGAGAATGAGCAGGATTCCTAATGCTATTAGATAGACAGTTGAGAAACACCAGTTAAAAGAACAGCTGCATTCTTTCTTACAATACAGCATGATCCTGAGGACAACAAACGGCAATGGACAGAAGGAACAAAGTGCAACAAGTGCAACGAGCCCGATCTCATGAAAGTTCGTATCTATAGGACGAATGTCATTTCTCGTGCCATTTATACACCAAAAACAGTTTTTGCGTGTATATGGTACGTGCTTTTCTGTGCATATGATACACACTTTATGGCGTATAATATGCACGAACTCCCCACCCCCCTAAACCTACCCAGGGTTTTTTAGTGCGTAGCATATGCACGCATAAACCATTTTTGGCTGTATAAATGCCCGAGAAATGACATTTGTGGTATAGATACGCATTTTCATGAGACTGTGTTGAGTGCAACATACTGGTCAGTAGAAAGAGCTAAGGAGGCATGAGACAAGAAAAGAGAAGGAAAATAAGAAACGTGAAAAAAATGATATGATGAGCCAACACAGTGTTATGAAAATGCATATCTATACCACGAATGTCATTTCTCGTGGCATTTATACGCCAAAATGTTTTTTTGCGTGTATATGCTACGCACTAAAAAACCTTAGGGGGGAGGGGGGTGGGTAGTTCGTACATCTTACACGCCAAAAAGTGCGTATCATATGCACATGAAAAGACGCGTGCCATATACACGAAAAACAGTTTTGGCATATAAATAGCACGAGAAATGACATTCGCGCTATAAATACGAACTGTCATGAGATTGGGCTCGATGAGCAGACGAGTAAAGAGGGACTAGATGGAGAAGAAGACAAAATGAGAAGAGAAGACCAGACAAAATGAGAAAGGAAGAGAAGAGAAGTCAAGGAAAACAAAAAAGAGAAGAGTATCTATAGAAATAAAGGTGACGACTTGACTTGAAGAGTAGAGATGAGATGAGATGAAAACGAGATGAGTCGAGATGAACTGTCAGAGATAAAATGAGAAAAGACAGAAAGAGAAGACAAGACACAACAAGACAAGAAGTCAAGATAAAATGAGAAGAGACGAGACGAGTCAAGACTGAGAAGACAACACAATACGAGATTAAATAAGATGATATATGAGTCAAAGGGGAGAGAAGAGCAGAGAAGAGAGAGGAGAGGAGAAGAGTAGAGAAGAGCAGAGAAGAGAAGAGAAGGACGGGGTGGTCTTTGTATATGTTGGCAAATGAACAAGACCTCCATGCAGAACAGCTACAGTAGACCCTCAAAAGAGTTAGTCGGCATGTTCATGCAGGTTTAGTGTAACCCCCCATCACAACCTGAGCCATTTTAAAGGACAAGTTCGGTATTTTACATTAAAGCCCTCTTTTAAGATCGTTTCTGATGAAATAGAATGGTTAAGATTGTTTTTTAGACAAATGGTAGCATAGGTGCACAGGAACAATTCTTCATAAAACTTAAGTTTACAAAGACGTGAAACTCACCCAGTGGTCTGGGTGTTCACTGATATGCTCGCACAAAAATCGCAGCAAAAGATGCTTTCCAACAGGTGTTTTACCATTCGTTGTAAAACTGTAGACCTATTTTTCCGAACGCCTCACAACCGTACATTCTTCCGTTGAGAGCTTGAATAATAGACACTCCAGCCCAGTTGGTGGCGATAATGCACCTTTGCCAATTGCAAGCAAACCACTTGTATAGTGTAGCCTATGATACCGCGACTGCATTAGACTACAGAAAGAATACAAACAACCCCATTTCCGTTTCCGCGGCGGAGTAATACCGTACATCACAGAACATACAATACAAGTCAATGGAGTTGTACAAAAACTACGATAAAACCTGTTGGAAAGCATCTTTTGCAGCGATTTTTGTGTGAGCATATCAGTGAACACCCAGACCACTCGGTGAGTTTCACGTCTTTGTAAACTAAAGTTTTATGCGTTTTATAAAGGATTGTTCCTGTGCACATATGCAACCATTGTGAAGAAACTGAAAATTCTCAGGACAGAAGCATCTGTATAAAAACTATCTGGTAACACTTTACAATAAGGTTCATTAGTTAACATTAGTAAATGCATTAACTAACATGAACTAACGATGAGCAATGCATTAGTTACAGTGTTTATTATCTTTGTTAATGTTAGTTAATACAAATCCAGCAGTTCATTGTGCGTTCATGTTAGTTCACAGTGCATTAACTAATGTTGACAAATACCACCTTTGATTTTGATAACGTATTAGTAAATGTTGGAATTAATATTAACTGAAAGATTAATAAATGCTGAAGAAGTATTGTTCCATTCTTAGTCATGTTAACTAATGCAGTTAACTAATGAACCTTATTGTAAAGTGTTACCAACTAACTTAACCATTCTATTTCAACAGAAACGATCTTAAAACAGTGGCTTTAATTGTAAAATACTGAACTTGTCCTTTAAATGAAGGCAAGAAATAAATGAGGAAAGGTGACACAAGCAAGTCTTTGCACAAAGAGGATTTGTGGACTTGGAAACAACAATTAGTTTCATTTACTTTCTGACAATGTAGCGTGCAATTGTATTTATTACATGAAAAACAACCACGTGCCGCACGCCTCTAGCTTGAACAAAACCACACTTTTGTCTTAAAAGTCGTCAACATTCTCCATCACAAAAGACTGTACCTCAGTGATGAAAGCGATCATCTCATATGATCAATAGTGTCATAGTAACTTAATAAAGCCATAGTATGCTGTGTTTACAGACTCATTGTTCCCCTTCTCTTTACAATTCCCGTTAGCCTGCAAAAACACGAATGGACGCACCCAAAAGTGCCAGCGATTCACGCGAGAGGAAGTGGTTTGCCTTTAACATGACAGATGTTGAAAGAGAGGGGACGTATTATGTTGTTGGAAGAATGAGACGGCTCAGAAATTTTAAATAGAAGCTTTGTTATTGTTCGATGACTGACACGGAGATGCATGTGTATGTTGCACATTATGTTCGCAGTGGCACGGTGGTTATGTAAACTGGCAAATCCACCTCCATACAAACATGCCAGAGGCCAACATGAACCAATCAGCTCTTGATATCTGCTTTCTGTTTATCAACAGTTCAGCAAGTGTTACTGTGCATGAGAGATGACAGGGTTTCCAGGCCATAGCCTCCTCAGAGCTCTTAAGTCTCGACTCCACGCCAGCCTTTATTTATAGTCTCGCACCAGTCGGCTCTTTTACACACTTTCAGTAAATGGACAGAGTGAGTTGTCAGTGCACTTACTGTAAGAGAAACTCAGGCGAAGGGGTGACGTCGTCTTCTGCTGCTTGACCCCATCCAGCCAGGAGAGCAATGAGGAGGAACAGGAAAGAGACACGTGTCATGTTTAGTGTCCACATTTTGCTCCTTGTGTCTCAGCGTGTTCTGTCTCTGGATTTTCTGGCGCTCATGAAGATCTTTTCCCTTGCTTGATTGTTTTTCTTCTTCTTCAAACTCCTGAAATGAGAGCAGTGTATTGATGTGATGAGCGGTGGTCACCTTCGCAGGGCCTCACAATGGTGGATTTCCACTAAGAAACAAGTCCTCAAGGACGACGATACGGCCCAATTCAGTCTCCATGTGCTTGTGTAGACTGTCTACGGGTGTCTCAGTAATCTGTAACAAGCAAGACACAAAAATGTCACATTAAAATTAGATAAAATTGTATTAATGGTGGGAGCGTTTCAGCAAAAAAATTGGTGTAAAAACAAATTTTCATGGAATGAATAATTACAAAGAAATGGCACGTAACACATTGAATTAAACGTGAAATTTTTAAGTCGAAAACTGAAACAATATTATCTTGTAAAGCCCAATTCACACTGCACCGAAAGATGCAGACAAATAATTACAATACATCACTTCTAAGACATTCCACAACCCAACAAAATTCAACTTAATCAGCGAAAACAAGCACCGACCAACAGCAGACGATAACGACAGGGAACAAACTCGATCCGGCAAAACTCATTGGTCGGCATCTGTCGGTGCAGTGTGAATTCGTCATAAAATACTCCAATAACCTGTTTTTTTTACAACTTTTAAATTAAATATAAATTAAATATTAGGGCTGGGCAACGAATAATTGAATAATCAACGAAGGTCTTACGGGGTTGGTACAGCATGGGTGAGTAATTAATGACTTAATATTCATTTTTGGGTGAACTAACCCTTTAATATACCTGTTTAGTTAGAAATGACCCTGCTGCAAAAAACATCTTAACCCAGTCTGAGCTAGTTTGCTGGTCATAGGTAGTTTAAAGGAAGGGTATGCAATTTTGGATAGGCTAGCAATAGCAAGCTAACTTTAAAAGCATGAGATCCCACCCTCCCTTCAGAGCGTCTCCTTCAAAACACATGAAAGAGGCAGCGTTAAATGGCCTCATGTCTCAAAGCACATAACATTTCAATAATAATGAACGTAAACAACTTACAGAGCTCTAGTTGTACCACCTGACTGCTGCAGATTCATTTCAGCATTGATAGTGTTGACGTACAAACGCATAAATCCGGGTCTGATTCTCTGAATTACCGTTACAACATGGCATGTACGCAGCATAAGCTTGTTGTTTTGGTTTAGGAGGAACTGTAAAGGCGGGTTTTATTCAGACCACTTCTATTGTTGATTGTTATCCGGATGTGAAGTGTTTCAACCAGTATAACAGAAAGTGTTCATAAAACAAATTGCCTACCCTACCTTTAAGGTAGCTGAAGCTTGTTTCAGTTGGTTTCCCAGCTAGGGGTTGAAGAGCGAAAAGTGCCCAAAACCAAAAGAAAAACTTTGACTTAATTAAGACCATGTGCATAGAGTCCATGTTTATCTGTTTTTAAATTGAAGCAAACATCCTCTTCATGCTACGGTAAACCCACAATATGATGTGAAATAGTCGCAATATGTCACGCTTGAAAGCACCAGGAGACGTGGGAGTTCAAACCAGCCATTCTCCTACCTGTATGGTAAAATCTCTGTGTGGGGTTGTATCGCTGAAAATCATCAGCAAGATTTGGATTGTGCCAAGAATTGCTGAATGATTGAGAATATGTAGCCTAAGGGACACAGATTTACACAATATTTACTCAATGATCAGCAGGGCTCTAATGTCTGTGTTTAATCAGCTCTAATCGCTTAGGTGAGCATTTGGGTCAAAGTTTGTAGAAAACTTGCCCCTGTTCAAAAGACCTCCACTGTTGGTCACTGGAATATGTAGCGTTTTATTGTCAGCAACTAACCATTCCTCTGGTCAACCAATATCAGAGGAAAGATCTAAAGATTTGTTGGTGAACAAAAAGAAACAGTTTTGACCAACATCCTTCTGAGATAAGCTGGTCTTCTGGTAAGGCAATAAATAAGTACTTCCTGGAAATGGTGGTATCGCTTATTAGACTATGGAATATGCTTAATTTTCTGTTTACAAGTTAAGTTGCAAAGTTCGGAGAACAGTTGTTTGTCATAATCACCTATCATCATTTATCAGTTCCGTTTCATAAAGCACTGTTCTAAGAATGGATTTTCAACATAATGTCATACAATGTATAATTTCCAGCCTCCTGCTAAGATGACCTCAATTTGCTCCCATTTAGATAAGAAACATAAAGGCGTGGGGTTTGACTTCCAGGCAAATGAAATGGACTGTAAATAAGTTGAATAGCTTTGCTTGCACTTGATATGTGATCTATAGTTACTGCACAGAACCCAACCCTGTCATCAGCCCAATATGTCAGTGGGCGAACACTTAAGTGGTTTTCATTACTCTGGCTATTGGTAGACAAGCCTTTTAAGCACAACCACAAAGTTAATCCAATTTCAATTCCCATTTAGGTTTAGAATTTAATATCAACGTCAAATGTGTATGCTTTATTGTTATGAACTGCCAACAGTTAAGGGCTAACAAATGGTATTTGGTATAAAATCAGTATTTGAAGTAGAAGAAAAAGCAGTGTGGCTTTCAACAGACAGAATATAATATGTCTAAATATATATATATAGACATATATATATATATATATAATACATACAACATATATATATATATACACATATATATATATATATATATATATATATATATATATATATATATATATATATATATATATATATATATATATATGTGTCACATGTTAAATATTAAAAGGAGTAATTGTTAAGTTTTAATTGTGAAAGATATAAACTTAATAGGAATAGTTGACCCAAAAATTTAAACTATATCATCATTACTCTGTATTCATTTCTTTCTTATCCTGAACACAAAAGAAGATATTTTGAAGAATGTTGGTAACCAAGACAGTTCTGGTCCCATTGACTTCCATTTCAGACTGTTCTCATGAAATGGCGTATGTATGACACGGCAATTCGTATTTCCATTTTTGGCATGCTATCAACACGCATAATCGCTTTTCAGCGTGTATATTAACGCCGTTGACTTAACGTTAAATTACTGTATGTATAAATATATGACCTACCCCAACCCTGTCCCTAAACCTACCCGTCACTGGGGTTAATACCATTTATGAGTCTTCCCCTACCATCCTAGGAAAAAAAATATCGCTCCCCAGGTGTAGATCTACATTTTGCTTTTGTTTCGCTCGGACATTTAATGGCATGTACATACACGTGGAATAACTTGGACATTTAACGGCGTAGACATACACGCATACACGCGGATAGCTCAAAATGCGTATAGATAACACGCCACTTGACTTGAAAGTGGCACGATGTTTACGCAAAAGTCATGATGTCATGTTGTCCATTTTCATGCAGGTTTAGAACTACTTTTGGGAGAGTAAAAGATGACAGAATTTTTCATTTGTGGGTGAACCCTTTTATAAATGCATTAGTACATAATATGTTGATGATCCATATTTGTGCTTTAAAACAAAACTTTAAACGTCAACTCATTGTAATTTGGCATCAAGCTCTAAGAGTGATACTCCAGGCCAATTTACAACCAATTGCACAACTGCCAAAAAAGCAAGGATGCTTTGCTCTAATATAGACAACATGAGAGCACAGCACAAGCTGACAGTCCCCTAAATAAAAAGAAGACTAAAACAAGGCTACTTTTCCATCTGGAGCACGACAGACCTTGGACTGCCACAGGAAAGATTCACCTCCCAAACGGGAAAACTGCTGCTTGTTTAGACAGAATCTCAAAAACATATTGGCACAGCACAAAGAGATAAACTGATTACAATTGAATGTGGTTTAGGTTTCCACAAGTGAGTTTCTAAAGAACTGCTGAATCATTGATGATTGTGGGTTTATCAACATCAGACAAGTCCTAAAGGAACAATAAACTTTACTACTTGATGTTTATGTCTTATAAGCAGTATATTTGACATCTATGAACAACATATGGCAACAAAGTAACAAAAATCATTCAGCAAGTTTAACTTATATCCACATGCAGCCTTCAAAGGACAATCTTTGTATAATCTAGTGATAATACATCAACAACCACCATAAACAGTTAATTTACAAATTTCATGTGTTTGCTGTATTTTGCATACAGTGTTTCACAACCTTCCCCTGCATTCTATCTCAGCTCAGACAAGAGATATGTTTACAAGGTCAAACTCCTCCTGCTACTGTCCATATGCTGGGGTTGGAATGTGTCCTGCGCTGGTCAAGGCTGTGGCTTCAGCCATATTGGTGTGGGAGGTTCGCTCACCAAACACTATTAGACTTCCCAGAGCTGGGAACGCTGGAGCGAAGTCCCAGCTGACCAATGGCAATGTGATCTCATTAATTTCAAGTTTTGACAGGAAGAGGATAAATGCTGCCAAGGCACGTGAGAAGCTGAAGTAGGACGCTAACGGTCTCTGTCATCATAGAGATAAAATACATATTTCCCCATTCTTTACTGTTGGATAAATGCAGGAGCCATACATCGTCTCAATACTCATCCTCAACACTGAAACATGACTTATAATCCACAAATCCTAAAATTAAAGACGTGCACTGATGGGTGAGTCGAAACTCATTATAATATGCAAAACTGTTATCCACTCACAGCAGTGGGCGTTTACTTCCAAGTCTTCAGTGCGAGACGCCCATAAAACCCCAAGCGTTTATGAGCTAGGCTCAAAACTAGGGTAGAAAATAGCCTATTACTTATTCATTTTGATGTTTTTGAATGTAAATACCAAGCGAATGTCATAAGTTGACCTCAGCAAAACAATATAATAAAATTTTCAATGAGAAGCCTTAACCTCAATGAGAAAGCATGATGTTTAAATGTTAATCATTCAGATAAAACCAATTGTAAAACAACTACTAATTTGGACTCAATTTACATAATTGTTTGGTACTTTTTAAGATTTTTAATCAGGAAAATTAGGAAAACCAGTAAAAAGGACTGATACGTCTAAATATGATTTGTAATATGAAATCAAATAAATAATTTGTAGTGTATTTCTTGGAAGGATCTGGGGACAAAGCGTCCTCTAAATTTTTATTCAAATAGTAAAAAGCTTTCAATTGTGCAAAAACAATTCCTGATAAAAAATAGAAGCCTAATGGTTTGCATCATCATAAAGTAAGAAACTTTCATCCTCTGACTAAAGAATAATTAAAATGATAGCAAATGTTATAAATAATCTTTTAAGCCAACGGCCAGTCAATAATATGTGAGCCATATGTGACGATGGCATCAAATGTCACTTTCTGTATGTCATAAAAATAGAAATGGTTTACCACAGAAACAGCTGTCCAGATTATCAGGTCTGTCAGATGGGATAAAATTATCTTTAAGCAAGGCCAGAGGACTAATGCTTTTCTTCTGTGCAGTATGCAACAGTCTTCCTCTTCTGGGAAAATAACAATAATAATTTACCTAAAAGCGCTGCACCCTAAACCCTTAACTTAAAACTAAACTAACAAAAACTAAATTGTTAAAGCTGAAATAAAATATAAAATATACATATTAGATAAAACACTTAAGAAATGAATTAATTAAATAAGCACTAAAAACAAATTTAAACTAAAATTAAATGAAAAATAACATTACAAATATTAATAAATATGTGTATTTATACTTTAATTCACCAAATCAGTACCGTTTGTGTGGCGGGGTTGTGGACTCGAGTCGCATGACTTGGACTTGAACTCTAGTCCCAAATTTGATGACTTGTGACTCGACTCTACATAATTAAAGAAGGCGACTCGACTTAGACTTTGACAACAATGACTCGAGACTTGACTTTATGGCCTATACCTTGAAAACCATAAAGATCAGAGATCCGTAGTCCCTATACCATATGATAAACCCGGAAAGATTGGACATGTTGTAAATCCGACAGACTCTGACTAAGGTAGCACACACAGTTGATCGCTAATAGGCGCAATTATATTTCAGCAACTGAAATAAAACCATGTTCCCTCTCTTGAAATTGCGTTCCAATTACTTGTTTAAGACTTAAAGTTGAGGACTTGCGCGTTTAGGGATCGATCCTGGGGCTTGTTCTGCATTCACACAGAAGGCACTCTAGCAATTCTATGGCAATTTTCTTGGATCAACGCTCTTGTGTGAAAGGGCCTAATGACTTTGTCCCGTGTGTGTGTATGTGTCTGTGGATGTGTGAGTGCAGAAGCAGATGTGTGAGATGAGGAATGTGTCGTGACTCAAGGGGACTTTAAAGAATAACTAGCACATGTGTGACAAAACTATGACTCATTGCTCTCAAAGTGCCTTCTTAAACAGTCCATTTCAGAAGTTCTGCAAACTTTGAGATCATATACATGTGGACAGCTATGAATCAGAGAACACAACCTATGTGACTCAGTAGCACAGGTACTGAAAGTAATGCTGACACCTGTTCTGTGCACTGTGTCATCAGAGTAAAGTTCAAAATTGGTTTGTATTTGACTTCCTGTGCTGTATGGAAACAGTGAATCATGAAGTGCTGGATCTGAGATAGTGAAGTTTTCCTCTTGCCTCGTCTCTGAGCTGATCCCCAGACCCAGCTTAGAGTAATTAATGGCCCAGTCCTCCCTGGGTGATCGGGCCAGCCTTAATTACATCCATATGTTCCTTCACAGATCTTTAATAGCCTAATTAAAATCTTATTAAATAGCCAAAGCAAAATGGAAAAAAAATCAAACTCAATTCAAGGCTACGTCTACATTAATCCAGATACGCTTGCGTTTTCAAGCATTTTCCAGAACTTATTCATCCATACTGAAACGTCGGAAAACGCTAAATTCACCTTAATGCGCATGCGTAAAACCTCAGAAAAGCTCACTGAGATGATACCGACATCATAAAGTTCTCATGTTATTCTTATGGCAGGATCATTTAATTTAGCGAAATATCTCACCATTCACTGATCACTCACCGTTGGTCTAAAACGCAATTTCTCTCATGTTTTGTCGCAGGACAGCAATTGCGAGTTAAATTTTCTGTCAACTTTGCAGGACTGTGATATGAAGAGAGTGTGCAAAGCAACACATCTTTAGCAAAAGTGTATACAGGCACAATAGCGGTATAACCATACATATACTGTATATCGGTTTAATATGCATCACATGACTAAACACACCTCCATTTTCAGTCCACTATTTAATGCGAAATGACGTTTTCCACTTGGGAAAGTGTTTTCAAAAAGCTCAGTTTTGACAAGACATACAGTAAACGCCATCTTAGGGTACGATTACACGACAACGATAGGCTTAAAACGGAGAGGTTTTTCCTTTGAGTTTTCCGCGTACAGACGACACCATTGTCAAAACGATCCCCATTCACGCGGATCCGTGAAACGACTTAAAACGCTGTATTCTACTGCCAGCCCATGGCAATGAAACACTTTAGACTGAACATGTAATATGTATGAGCATGACGTCATCGTTATCACAGATTCACGTTTTTTTACCATCAAAAACCAGTGTTGGGGAGTAGTTAACTACAAGTAGCGTAGCTACTAACTTAACTACATTTTTCAGTATCTTGGCAGTAGCTCAGTTGCTTTTTAAACAGTGTAGCTTTTCCAGTAGCTAACTACTTTTTGCAGCAAGTAGCGGTGTAGCGCGAGCAAAAGCTACATTGTTCGAGCCTGGCGCGCTGCGAATAAGCGCTGATGCAAGGATATTCTTCTTCTTGTTAGATTACAAACTCATTTTTTGCCATTACCGCCACCTGTTGTTTAATCACGCATCTTGCGGCTAACGGTTCACTGATGTACAGAAGTGGGTTGACACACCCATATTATGATTATACAGCAAAACGTGATGGCAGATTTGGAGGATGGAGAAACAACTAACGGATTTTTGAGAAAATGTTCTACATGCATTTTACGTTGGATGTACACTCACCGGCCACTTTATTAGGTACCCCATGCTAGTAATGGGTTGGACCCCCTTTTGCCTTCAGAACTGCCTCAATTCTTCGTGGCATAGATTCAACAAGGTGCTGGAAGCATTCTTCAGGGAGTTTGGTCCATATTGACATGATGGCATCACACAGTTGCCGCAGATTTGTCGGCTGCACATCCATGATGCGAATCTCCCGTCTCCACTACATCCCAAAGATGCTCTATTGGATTGAGATCTGGTGACTGTGGAGGCCATTTGAGTACAGCGAACTCATTGTCATGTTCAAGAAACCAGTCTGAGATGATTCCAGCTTTATGACATGGCGCATTATCCTGCTGAAAGTAGCCATCAGAAGTTGGGTACATTGTGGTCATAAAGGGATGGGACATGGTCAGCAACAATACTCAGGTAGGCTGTGGCGTTGCAACGATGCTCAATTGGTACCAAGGGGCCCAAAGAGTGCCAAGAAAATATTCCCCACACCATGACACCACCACCACCAGCCTGAACCGTTGATACAAGGCAGGATGGATCCATGCTTTCATGTTGTAGACGCCCAAATTCTGACCCTACCATCCGAATGTCGCAGCAGAAATCGAGACTCATCAGACCAGGCAACGTTTTTCCAATCTTCTATTGTCCAATTTCGATGAGCTTGTGCAAATTGTAGCCTCAGTTTCCTGTTCTTAGCTGAAAGGAGTGGCACCCGGTGTGGCTCTTCTGCTGCTGTAGCCCATCTGCCTCAAAGTTCAACGTACTGTGCGTTCAGAGATGCTCTTCTGCCCACCTTGGTTGTAACGGGTGGTTATTTGAGTCACTGTTGCCCTTCTATCAGCTCGAACCAGTCTGGCCATTCTCCTCTGACCTCTGGCATCAACAAGGCATTTCCGCCCACAGAACTGCCGCTCACTGGATGTTTTTTCTTTTCGGACCATTCTCTGTAAACCCTAGAGATGGTTGTGCGTGAAAATCCCAGTAGATTAGCAGTTTCTGAAATACTCAGACCAGCCCTTCTGGCACCAACAATCATGCCACGTTCAAAGTCACTCAAATCACCTTTCTTCCCCATACTGATGCTCTGTTTGAACTGCAGGAGATTGTCTTGACCATGTCTACATGCCTAAATGCACTGAGTTGCCGCCATGTGATTGGCTGCTTAGAAATTAAGTGTTAACGAGCAGTTGGACAGGTGTACCTAATAAAGTGGCCGTGAGTGTATATTTCGTTCTTGCAATGTTGTAGGCTATTTGTTGCACTTTTGACAAACAGTCAGAGATATTTTAAGTGTTGTGTGTAATAAAACAATACTCTTTGAAATCGTAATTGCCTTGTTTTAAACACTAAATAATTTACTTAAAACATTCCTCAGACACTTATTCAGTTATTTATAATATACATTGTTCAAAAAGCAAAAGTAGTTTCAGTGTAGCTAGCTAGTAACTTGTAGTGTAGCTAACTACTTTTTCTAAACGGGTAGCTTGACTGTAGTTAAACTACTTTAACTTACGAGTAGCTTGTAGCTTGTCAAACTACAGTTTCAGAGTAGCTTCCCCAACACTGTCAAAAACGTACACTTTGAAACCCGTTTCAGGCACCCAAAACGGTGTTGTCATGTAAACAGCCCCTCAGTGTGGACCGAAGGCCAAAACAAAGCTAAAAAGATGCTTTTTAAAAGAAAACGTATTAGTGTGGACAAGGCCCAAGGTTAAAAATGTTAAAAAAGGAGGTTCCACAAACGATTGGGTTATTTTTTTTTTAGGCAAGACTTCTCAGATACATTTTATATCAATTAAATGGGTGACCTAACCATACAAATGTGGATAAAATGTAAAATATGACCATGAAATGGCCCAGGAATATCATTACCTCTTGCTCTAAAAAAGTAAAATACTTCTACCAGGGACAGAGTCAGATGTGCAAATATTTCTAGCTGAGATTCATTTTGTCCTCTTGCTCCTGTCTAGAAATTTCCATAACAGATGTGAGGTCTGTGAAATGTAAAACAGCACAGAAGTGGCTGCTAAAAGACCTGCTAATGCCATCATCTCTTTGTCAGGTAAAATGATATTTAAATGAAAAGCTGTTTCTGGTATGCTCTTAATTCAGCTGCATATTTAATCATCTTACTGGTTGAATTAACATGATAATTGCTTCCAGATCAGCATTCTTAAAGGGATAGTTCACCCAAAAATCTCAATTCATATGGTATAGTTTTTACTTTATTAAGTTTTTGAAGCATCAAAGTGGTAGTTGCATAGCTCGTCAATGGAAGGACAGAAAGCTCTCAGATTTCATCAAAAGATCCTCATTTGTCTTCCGAAGATGAGTCTTAACGGGTTTTATAAACAACATGAGGGTGAGTAAATAATGACCGAATTGGGTGAACTATCTCTTTAAGGCTCTTTTACACCAAGGATGATTACTATAGTTCTAAAAGTTACTCTAAATCTCCAGCTGATGTACGATAAAAGCACTGGCAGCCAATCAAAACCCAACTTGCTTTAATGAGCGCAGGCATTTAAAGTGGCAGACAACAAAATAGTTGTGCAGTGCGTGCTTAGAATAAACAGAACGATACACATACATGTACAATTGACCACGGGTGTGAATGCTAATATAGCTAATCTTATAGTTATTATTCTTGAAACAGACTGTACAGTTGTGTTCTCCACTCAGGTCTTTAGGCTAATACTACTAACTGCTCCATGCTGGACAGAAACAATGTGTGGACTGTTGAGGGATGTAGGCCTACTTGAATGCCAAAGGGTAATTTGAGCATTTTCAATATAATTAGACTTGAAATGCTACTAGTGTCACAGCATTGACTCATCTCTGATGGCATCCCCACTTCTTTCAGATTTATTTTGAGAGAAACAAAGAAAAAGAACATGCAGCACATGGAAGAACTGCCATGGTTTTCCAAGAAATCAGACTCATTGGAATTTGTTATAAAGAAATGCATTTCTCAGAAAAGGATATATAAAACAGCTCCTCAGATGGAGAAGCCAGAATCTCAATGAACAGAATGCAACAGGTGGAGTTTTGCCATTTCACCACACAATGTGTTTTATATTTCCCCGCAAGTGCTAAATTAAAACAGGATGATCATATAAAGCATCTCACTTATTATTAGATTATGTTAGTGACCTGATTTCTAAGATTATGATAGTGTAGATAGAGTGTGATTTGGCACTGACTCTCTTCTTCTGCCTTTTTTCCAGGCACTCAGAGTCAAAGTCAGCCTATAACTCATATTAAGTCTTTTTAGGTGTAAATTAAAAAAAAAAATGTTTGCATTATATTAGAGAAATGAATAGCATGTTTAAAAAAATATCATGGGCACAGACATGATGGAATCACATGACCAGCCAAATGCTCTTTTTAATCACACAACCAACTTACCTAAATCTATAAATAAACGAAATAACATAGAAGAGGAGAAGGGGAAATTAACTAAAACAATTACAAATGCTGTTATTTAAAGTGCGACTTGAACAACAGGTGTGGAGATTTGACAGTTGCTATATAAGCAGTCAGTCAGTTGTGTTGCTAAACGGTAAACGTTGTTTACACACAATGACCAGAAATTATTCACACTCGCTTCTAATGATGTGATCAAACCAACTGTACAAAATATAAGCCAGCTCAGAGCGCACAGGTGGCAGAGGCGCACTGAATGTGTATGCCAACAATGGATGGAAACGGTCTGAGAGGAATAGTACGTGTAAGAGGTGGCGGACGAAATGATGAGAACGAGAAAGAGCAAGGTGTGGGGTATGGAAGGCTTGTTTCCGCCACAGAATGAAAAATAAAAAAGCTTTTTATCTCACAATTCTACTTTTTTTCAGTCGAGATATGAAGTCAGAATTGCGAATATAAAATCAGAATTGCGAGATATAAAATCAGAATTGAGAATATAAAGTCGCAATTGCGAGATATAAGTCGCAATTGCTAGATATATATATATATATAGTCAGAATTGCGTGTTATAAAGTCAAAATTGCAGATATAAAGTCAGAATTGCAAATATATTAAGTCGCAATTGCGTGTTATAAAGTCAAAATTGCGAGATATAAAGTCAGAATTGCAAGATATAAGTCGCAATTGCGTGTTATAAAGTCAGAATTGCGAGATATTAAGTCAGAATGGCATGTTATAAAGACAGAATTGCGAGATATAAAGTCAGAATTGCGAGATATAAAGTCGCAATTGCGTGTTATAAAGTCAAAATTGTGAGATATAAAGTCAGAATTGCGTGTTATAGTCAGAATTGCGAGTTATAAAGTCAGAATTGCGAAGATATAGTCGCAATAGCGTGATATAAAGTCGCAATTGCGTATTATAAAGTCAGAATTGCGAGATATAGTCAGAATTGCATGTTATAAAGTCAGAATTACGAGATATAAAATCAGAATTGCGTGATATAAAGTCAGAATTGCAAGATATAAAGTCAGAATTGCGAGATATAAAGACGCAATTGCGTGTTATAAAGTCAGACTTGCGAGATATTAAGTCAGAATTGCGTGTTATAAAGTCAGAATTGCGAGATATAAAGTCACAAATGTGTGTTATAAAGTCAGAATTGCGAGATATAAAGTCCGAATTGCGAAATATAAAGTCGCAATTGTGTGTTATAAAGTCAGAATTGCGAGATATAAAGTCAATTGCCAATAAGTCAATTGTGGTTATAAAGTCAGAGAGATATAAAGTCTAAAATATAAGTGCAATTGTGTGTTATAAAGTCAGAAATGCATGATATAAAGTTAGAATTGTGAGATATAAACTATTCTGAGGGGAAAAAGTCAGTCTTTTCCCCTTAGAATTGGCCTGATAAGTCGCAATTGCGACTTTATATCTCACAATTCTGAGAAAAGATGACAGAATGTCTAAGATATAAACTCGCAATTATGTTATAAAGAAAAAATGTCAGAATTATGAGATTAAAAGTCGCAATTCTGTCTTTTTTTCTCAGAATTGCGACTTTATAACATGCAATTGCGACTTTATTTCTCACAATTCTGACTTCATATCTGCAATTGTGAGATAAAAAGTCGCAATAATTATTATTATCATTATTTTTTATTCAGTGGCGGAAACAAGCTTCCATAGTGTGGAGTGTTGTCAAGGCTGGGTCTGGCAAACCAGAGGGGTTTTGTCATTTGCCTGGAGTGTTTAAGGAAGTGGGAAAATGGGTGCAGTTTTCAAGCAATTGTGAAATACTGTAAAATCCACAAGCCCAAAGTCTCTAATAAGTGCTACGTGTCAGTATAAAGCCCAGGACGACTGTCATGTCATACCAAAACAAACAAAGAAGTTACTGTGCTTCTTTAAAAATCCTAAAATCTACAAAAGGGGACACTTATTAGTTAACCCCATGTAAGTGGATCGTCCTTAAGGGAAGTGACCGGGATGGTTTTCTGGAAGTGGTCTTAATCCATGAGGAGCTCTCTCTTTCTCAAAGCCCAGTTTGAGCAAAGGGAGTATCTATGCCTCATCTCTAGTTGATCTATTCTTCACTGGGTCCTTTGAGACATGATGCATAGAATGTCAACCTCAAATACAAAAGATTTCCTTTATAAAAGTCAAGACCTGGGTTATATGTTTCTTTTGATGTAATCTAATCTATTCTACGGAAGCTATCAATACAATTAGAGCCTCTCAGGTTTGCCAGTTGTTCAATAAATAACACCACTTGAAGGTTTCCAGATATGAATTTAACCATATTTAGATGCAAAATGGTCCTCCCATGCATTATTTACAGCATTGTGTTGTTCTTGGGTCAAATCTCACTGTCATGTTTATTATTTTATGAACAATGACTGTTCATTCTGTGCTGGAGCAGCTGGCATAAGTGATGGTGTGTAATTACTCAAGTAAATAATGCATGACGACATTTGCTTTGATATCTACACTGCGCAGGGTTTAATTACATTGATTACAGCTGTGCGACTTCAGCGTGTCTGTACAATGGGATTCAAGGATATTCCCTGCGAAGATAACCTGCTACAAATGACTATTTCTAAAATAAGCAATGACTGTATGGGAGTTTTAACATGTGCATCTTTACGTACAGAAAAAGACCTGTCTTCCATCAATTAAAGGACCACTGTGATTTTGGTCCAATAGGATTTTCATGCCAGCTGGACCTTTTTAAAAAGTGGCTTTGTATGAAAATCCAAGGCAGCTGCATTGCTACCCAGTCAGGCAATGACTTCACATGCAACGTATAAAGGCATCTCCTGAGGAAGCGTTAAAACCGTGTTTTCAGCCAGTATCGAACTCTCACTGCTCTAAATCACATCATACAGCTGCTGCACAAGTCAAACATCTGTCTTCTGAGAATCTTACCTCCATACCATGCAATTACTGTGTAAAAGCATTGCATGAGGGACCTAAGAAAGTGCTTGGATGTCTCACGTCCAGTAATGATGTCCATTTTCTAGCCTAACATCAACAGAGCACTCGGAAATTACAGAGACGTTCACTGAATGAATAAAGCTCTGACAGTTTGGGCATGGAGCTGTCAGCACATTTTTTCCCTGCGCTGTTTGCTATATAATGCATAGATATAACTTGTGGGTCATGTAATGGCTATCAAGGGACTAGAGAAAGTTTCTGCTTTAGATCCTCCAGGAATCCTGGTATAATTACATACAAACCAGTCTGGAAGAATGCCAGTGCCCTGCAGTCTTGGAATCTACCAGCCGGCCTCCCACTGTGTCTGTGGTGAAGTTAATATAATAAATACTTGTTTATAAATACAGAAAAATCATGAGTTTCTAGCGCAGACAAAAGGAAAACCAAGCATAATTAAAAAAAATTACATTTAAATATTAAAATGAATAATAAGTAATTGTTTATATTGTATTTGTTATTCAATCAAATCTAACTGAAATTAGTTTCAAGGAATGGATAGACATTAGCCAGCTGTTTTAGAAGTTAAGCCCATATTTAAACACACGGAGTGGGGTTTGCGTGACACAGGTGAAGAGAGCTGTGAAAGTAGTCTGGTTTTAAACCAGCTAATGGCCTGCTTTACCACTTTACTTCCATTTCTAAATGTTTCCAATTGTTCAGTATTATCTCACCATCATTTACGGTGGTGGTAATATTGGTCTGAGAGTTGATAAGAGCACTGCAAACTACAGAAGTTGTATGCTACTGCTTCCTGTTATGTCTGAGCTACTATAATAGTTATATTTATAGACCAATACATTCTATATATTTTTTATATTTCAACAACTTATATACAAAAAATTAAAGAACGGCTTAAGAATATAGTTAATCAAAGATCATAAGCACCAATCCAATCCTACTGGGACATCTTTTCATAGAAAAAAAATCTCATTTTTCTATTATTGTGTGATTATGTTTTGGCTAAGGCAGAAAACAATCTGCTTGTGATTTTTAATACATGCTTGATCATCTTTTTCTTCTCTTTATCCCACACTTTGTTATTACTTTGTGGATACAGACCTACAACCGATGATTCTGAACAAAGCATGCTGGGGTATTCTTTTATTGTATGTTTTCTGCTCTAGATGGTGTCGCGTGGAGAAAATGCCTGCATTCCTGGGACTTAACATGCATAAGACAGATGTTTAGGGTGCTGGTAAGTGTGCTACACCCATCAATCACATCAAAGGGCCAATAGCACAGTGTGTGTGAGGGGTCCTTAGAGCTCTGGGCCCTCCTAATGGCCGTCAACATCTCCACCATCACTCAAACTGTCTTTCACAGCAAGTCAGATTCCTGCCAGTGCCTCCTAAACCCTTTTAACAGATGGAGCTCTAACTCCATAGCCATCAGTAAAAACTATTCTAATATCTTCACTCTTAGGCTATGTTTACACGGAAACAATTCTGAAGAGAAAACGCAAAAGTGGCGTTGCGTTATCACTTTTTATTCTGCGTTTAGACGAGCGTTTTGGGTGGGAAATCCGCGTGCATAAGGGGATGCAAAAGTGTGTGAAATTCAATGTAGTATGCACTCCAGAGGGCTAGGTGGCAATGTGGAGCACTGCCACACAACAACACCAAGTCTGCGCGCCTGCGTACAACCGTCACTCTCAAGCAGACTTTTGCGTTTTTACCGGTTTTTACCCTTTACACGGGAACGCGCGATGGATCGTTTGTAAGATTTCCACTCTGGTGGGTGGTTTCACTTTTTTGCATTTTTAAGCCCCAAAATATTTTTACGTTTTCACCCGCGAGCGTCTCGTGTAAACAGGGCCTTATAGTATTAGCACTAGTCACAGTGGTTAGTCATTCAAGAATCAAAAAAAGTCGGTGTGCACGGACACGTCTCTCAGGCCCCGTCCACACTACTGCGTTTTCGTTTAAAAACGGAGACCTTTTGCTACGTTTGCACCTCTCGTCAAGACTGAAACGGAAAAGCGAAGACCTAAAATTGAGAAGTTTAGAAACGCTGCTGCTCCGTTTTGCGTTTTGACTCTCCGGAGGACGTTTTAGTGAAGACGGAACAAAACGGAGAAACGACTGACGCAGAGGCTCACGCTCGGCTCTGTGATTGGGTGTCATCGAGTCATGACGTGACCCTCCCTGATTCGTCAGCCACCCATCACATGACCATTTTCCTTTTTACACCGGCACGCGCATGCCCAGTGTTGGTGAATGGTCACGTGAACCGCGCTTTCAGTCGTTTTAATGTGGACAGAGATCAATCCTAATACGCAGATAAAACGCTGGTGTGGACGGAGTTCGTATTCGTTTTTATTCTCCATTTTTAAACGAAAACGCAGTAGTGTGGACCATACTTGCTCTTCAACAATATTTAACATGTTTGATATGATTATATACACATATATGTGTGTGTGTCTACACTTTTCTACGTTTTCTCACATTCTGCTGAATCTAAATCTAAAAAGCATTTTATGTGGGTGAAGCTAGATAACCCTGCTAATCAAAGATTGATGACTGTTAATTACTGCCCTTCGTTTGGAAGTAACCCAAAAGCATCCAAACGATTGAATGGATGACATAATCTCCCAACAGAGTTGAGGCGGAAAGACTGCGGCAAGCCGTTTCTATGGCTGTGAGTCCCAACACTGCAGTCAGTCTGTGCTCTGCCTGACAAGAGCTCTTGTCGATGAGATGAAATGCACTCTGCTTTAGACAGCAAACTTCAATACCCATTACTGAGATTAAATCTCAGAACATTTCCCTCAAAACCATGCATCTATCAGCAGCACTTTGCAATTGGATCAGCATTTTGACTATTAGCTGGAGATCTCTGATTCACTGGTAGTGGGAATTTATTCATGCAGTGCTCACGCAGTTACAAAAGAAACTTGAGGGTCATTTGGGGTTTTACTCTGCCCTAACTAAACACTGACTGGTGGGTGATCTCATTGCAGGCGGCTCAATGAAACGCGCTCGTTCTAGGGCCAAAGAGCGCAATGTCACCAAGGCAGTGGCATCTCAATCATTCCTGTGATCTAAACAATCCCTCACAACTACAAGATATTTTGAGTAAATTCCACTCCACGCACATTTAAGTCCTAGACGACGGGCTGTGACCCTGGAGGACGGGCTGACCCATAATTAACAGGGCCGACATGGGTCATGTCAATCAAATTGGCAGCTCACTAGCATAATGCTAACCTCTTGGAAAAGTATTCACGTTTCTCTGTGTGAGAAAGCATTAATTAGAGATATGTATGTTTGCATCCATAAGAATGTTTTTACTTATTACGGAGACTGAATAAGCTTTATTAACAGCCAAATTTACAGAGGAAATTAGCAGCGAATCAGGTTGTTTACACAACAATGATGTACTTAAAAATCGAAAGGTTTTTCCTTCGTGTTTTCATATATATAGACATCTACGTTGGCAAAACGATCCCTGTTCACACAGAGTTGTGTAGTTGGCGATGTTAGAATTTGGTGTATGTTAAAAATGCGTCGCTTCTGGTCGTAGTAGTACTGCAGTAAATCTACACTTTGCTGGATAAACGTTAAACTCAGTTTCTTGAGCAGCACAAACACAGTCCTGTAGTCCACCATTGTTGTTTTGGATGTCAATTACTTGTGTATGCTTATAGACTGAAAGCTTAAAGGATTAGTTCACTTTAAAAAAACTTTTGCTGATAATTTATGAATTTTTGAACATTCTATTTATAATAAAAATGAACAAATCTTTTTGAGTCATTTCGTTCATTTTGAACTTTAAAAAGATTCGTTCATTTTGATGTAACGAGTTTTAACAGGAGAGTCACGAACGTGCATCACAGAACAGAGCAAGGCGACCATTTGTGCTTATAAAACTTAAACTTTTTTATTTATGAAATGAGCAATCGTTTCGCAAGATAAGACCCTTATTCATCATCTGGTGTCGTTTAAAGCCCTTTGAATCTGCACTGAACCTGTCTTTTGGACCTTGAAACTGTTGGAGTCCATTTAAGTCCATTATATGGAAAAAAATCCTGGAACGTTTTAATCAAAAACCTTAATTTCTTTTCGACTGAAGAAAGAAAGACATGGACATCTTGGATGACATGGGGGTGAGTAAATTATCAGCAAAAGTTTTTTTTAAAAGTGAACTACTCCTTTAAGTGCATGATGTCACCGTTTTCACGAATTCGCATTTTTGTAGTTTGCACAGAGACTGTAAAGGGCTCCAGGAGCTCCAGGGCTTAACATTAACACCCAAGAACCCACCAAATGCGGGTCAATGGATTTCAGCAGTGGTGTGAATAACACAGTCACTACTTGCCAATTTGGCTGGCTGAATTTTATATATAATATAAACATTTTTCAATTGTAGTCTTTTTCACTGCTTATAGCACTTAAACAGTCAAATAGACACAAAACACAGTCAGTTATGTTTTAATTGAATGTAAACAATTGAGAAAGAAAAAACGTGTATAATGGAACATTATAATGGATCGGTGTGAAAGGAGAATTGCATATAATTTGCACTTTTAAATCCATTTGCAAAAGTTTGCATTTTAGGCCCCCAAAACGCTGTTGTTGTGTAAATGAATGGCCAAAACATATAAAAAGTTTGAAGTTTTTAGTTGAAGAACGGTGTTGTGTAAACGGACCCTCAGATGGCAATTTACAAAACATTGATGTCTAATTGGTGGGTATGGTGTTCAGAAAGATTTACCACAGCTCAAGTTGAGACGTGATGAAAGTCCAGTTAATCCAGTACGAAACAACAAGTTCCAACACCACCTCTTTAACAATCTGCTTAAAGGAAACGCTTTTCATGAGCATATTGTTGTTTAGAGGTGTGAGGAAGCAAAATACTAAATGAAGTGCTTTTTGTGAAAGGTACCGCAGTGCATGTTCTAGTTTCACCTTTGAGGTGTGACTGAGTTTGTAATTCAATAGGGATTGCACCACCCAGCTCAGGTTATGCAGGTCAGAGCTGATGGGATGGAAGATGAAAATGAAATTATGCGTTACAGGCATACGAATCTGGTGTTTCTTTGCCAATCGACAACTCATCCTGATTCACATGGCTGATCATTTTTGTTTAAGATCCATAGGAGCAGATCCAACACTTCAGATTGCCAGGAATCTGAAGATGTGTGTTGAGATTGTACTGAGGACCGGCTCGTAGCCTGCTGTTATCACTTTCATTTCTAGGTTAATCAGACAAATTTGGACCATTTTCAGAAGATATAGAGCTTTTCGTTGCTTCGTCCCAAAATTAAGCTGGGTACAGTACAACCGATCCTTTTCAGCAGAACATGCAACATCAAAAGGGAAATTAAAATCTTAGCAGAATGTTTTTCAACAGACATGAGAGACATTTTCAGCTGCCAGACACATAAGTACGTATGCTTTGATCTCAGTGATATTACAGTCCTGATAGCAGGATAAAGGCCCATCTCTCTACAGCTCTTTGAAGCAGCACTGAGCTCTTAGCTGTGGATGATGCAGAAAATGTTCAAAACACACCGAAAAATAAAAAGGTCTTTCAGACTTAAGGAATTTGGAAAACACCATCAACCAACAGTTTGATTATTTAGAAAATAAGGCTATAATAAGGCTAGAAGACCTACACCTGAATGGATGAAAACCATGTTTTTAAACCGCAAAAAAATTGTGTTTTTAAACCACAAAAAAAACATGCTTTTAAACAATACTTAAACAAACGCATGCAAACGATAAGCTTTCGTGACTGTGTAGCACAGCAGCGGTTTCCCAGTTTCCACAGTTTCCCTGGGTTGTCACTAGAGGTCCTCGTTCTCACGGTGTCTTTCACGTTTGACTTCATTTCACAGCATTCTGTCTATCACTCATCAGTTCAATGCATCCAGCTGTTTTCCATCACCTTGTTAGCTCTGTGTGTATATATTCCCTGTCTATGTTAGTGTTCATTATGGAGTCCTTGTTATATGTCGCCACTTCTGAGGTCTGTTTTCCTGCTTGTTCCTGTTTTTGTTCTTATGTTTTGAATGATGATTTTGGCCCTTATTATTAAAGTGCGTTGCGTTCACACCGGACACGAACAGCGCGTCAGGCGCGAAGTGATTTCAATGTTAAGTCAATGCGAAGACGCGTTACGCACGTAAAAATTCCTGCGACGCGAGGCTGTGCTCTACGCCTCATTCGCGTCGCAGGGATTTTTACGCGTTTAGAGCGTCTGGCGCGTTAAGCACGAATGATTTAGTTAGTGCTATTTGTGCATTCACGCGTTTGACACGAATTCGCGCCTGCCGTCCAAGTTGAAAAATCTGAACTTTGCCGTCAATTTGCGCCGCGATAACCAATCAGGAGCCTAGCTGCTTGCTCACGTGGTGAAGTAGGATGCTTCAATAAATTATTTTGTATTATGACTAAATGCCTGGTGTGGTTCTAATGCACAGCAAAGCAAATATTTTATCAGTTTTATTTCAACTTAATTTTAATATACGAGACATGTTCATTTTGTATTTAATGTTATTTATTCCATATCTAGATTATATAAAATATTATTATAATGTAAAGACAACCAACAACCATAAGTTCGTGTCTGGACGTGAGAGAGAGAAAATCACTAAGTTAATAACTTTTGGAGGATGGCTCTGTTTATCGTCAAAAATAAATGACAGATTCGGTGGATGAGGGCAAGGGTGGAAATTTGCCAAACGGTTCGACTCCAAAGGGTCCGGTGTACACAAATACGGCGACGATGATCCCCACAGCGCTGTTCTGCTCTCCAGAGCAAATACAGAGTGGTAACTCTCTCCATGAATGCTCAATCAACAGAAAAAGATGGCCGCCAACGGGTTTTGATTCTGACGCGCGTAAATTTCGCTTCAAACTTTTGTTTTAACACACATACATTTCGCTCTTGACGCGCGAATCGACTCAAAGTGTTTAAGCGTATAACTAGACACGAATTTGATGCGCTATTCGCGTCTGGTGTGAACGCAAATTTAAACATACTGCAATTGGGTCTTCTGCTTTCCGTGTGTGGTTTCGTGACAAGAGGATAGTCAAAATCTCTACCTATTAACAATTTCTACCGGTTAATTGTGTCTACCGGTATACCGCCAACCAAATCTCACATTGAGTCACATTGGTGAAATTATAGGGATGCAATTATAAACAATATAATATAAACATGCGAAACCATGCTTGTTCATGATGATGAGCAGCAGAGGCCAAAATGCTGTCATCGCTGCAACAGAATGAATGAAGCTGTTCGTCGACATCTAAAGCACAAGTACAGGACCTCTGCCTCTATAAACATGCCACATCTTTGATCCACTTTAATAAATCATTCAAACGGCAAGCATATCCTACCTCTTACACTACCTCTCTCGCCTCTTTCTACACAAGCACAAGTTAGGGATGCCTGGACTGCAGTGCACTTTTCATGCAGAAAGCTTTCAGGCTGTTGGTTTAAAGCACATTGTTCCAGTTGGCTTCCCTTCACATACTGTACAGTTACACACACACACACACGCTCAAGCTTCTGCATAGGTAGAAAAATGGTGAATGGCTGCCTTAAAAAATGTGACAATGGGGCATTGCTGGACTCTTTTGTGGCCATATGGGTTTTGAAAAGCACAACTTTTTCCACTATGTTCAACCAGGGGCCCAGGGTCCCTGAACAAACTTCCAAGAGGGCCACATAATGACTTGTTAATTTAAGTGTTTACATTCATAAATGATTATTAATATATGAAAATTGTCAGTCACATTTGCTAAACCCTTGGCAATAACTTAATCACAAATCACTTTCAAACCAAACAGCTTTCTTTTGGTCAACATGGAAATACCAAAATTCGATTGGGGAAATCTCACAACCTTTATTTTGCTCACAGACAAATTTGATGAACAATGGTAAATGAAATTACACCTTGAAGAATGAATATTGTATATTCAAATGTTATGCTGGACAACAAAGGGATGAGAAACATTAAATATCTCTGATATCAATGTTTTTGCAGTGTTATCTAAAAGAATGCAAACTTTAGCTTGCAGGCATCCTAACTTGCACTGACTAAGCAAATATTAAACGCTCTTTACTCCCTCTACAGTCACATGATCAGCATACATACTAGCAAGGTTACAGTGGCTTTAAATCATTAAATATCTCCAAAATAAACCTGTCAGTTCAGATCAGGTATCAGAGGGGAAAAAAACAAACAAACGTAGCATAGCATAAAAAGCGGCTTGCTGAACAGTTGTGGTGTGAATCTCTGCATGGTCAGGGTAAGGTATGAGAAGCCATTAGTGGAGTAAAGGCCACAATCTGGAATGATCTGAGAAGATATCAGTTCACAGGCCGTCTGTGTATGTGTCAGTGTCCTTAGTAGGGTTACGACTAGGCTAAAGTCCATTAATCATCTGGACTAACTAACGAATGCCATTTTAAATACACATGCAAACTTATACGCATGATTCGCACACACATTTCACATTCTCATTGGTGTCACGGACACGCTTCAAATGTCCCGGCCTGTTTAAAATAGACCTGCATAATACATGAAACGCAGACACGCAAGAGGAACAGGTGTGAGACAGAAGGTGTCAAAGTGTGTGTGTGACAGCAGCAGCAGCGGACTAAGAAAACACACATTCTTGCCCCCTTCAAATGTGCCTGTGAACGAGCATTAACTTCAAAAGTTTTGAGTACTTAAAAAATCCAATATTGTGTCACAGAGCAAAAAGCTCCCTCTGCTGATGGGATTTATTTCTGTTTCTTTCCAGCTCGCTCTCTCTTATCAGGGTCAGAAGCCACTGAAAGACAAGCAGGCAAATGCTAACTTTTGGTCGGGTTCCAGCTCCAGAGCAATTTCCCACGTAAAAGCCCCTGGGAGGGAGAGAGTATGACCGGGAAAACCAGAGGGAAGGCTTGTGACGTCCCTTAAAGACGCATGTTTAAAGACTTCCCAGCAGTGAGTAAAAACACAGTGGCTGATCTCCCCTCTAGGCCTCAAGCACTGCTTGCTTTACAAGACTCAAAACACATGAACCCTATCAGAGCTTCTGACGCTCGTTCCCACTATCCGTCACCCACACATCATGCGTTTATTAGGGTTTTTTTTTTTTTCAGTTGGTTATGCATGTCATCTCTGCTGAAGAAAAGACGCCAGTCTAAACTGGTTTTAGTTGGTCTTTTAGCTGTTTTTTGGCTAATTTAGCTGGATGGTCGACTGGACTCACAACCAGACTACTCTGGGAGGCCACCTAAGACCAAAAAAGCAGCTAAGGATGGTTTAAAATGTTTTTTGTTTTTTTTTCTGCAGGAATAGCACAATCATACAGCTCTCAAAGGTTAAAATGTAAAAAAACAGTCTAAGATGGTTAGCACAATCATTCTTCTCTCTGGTATTAGCTGGTTTAAGATGATCTACCAGTATTGCCAAGCAGCAAACTGGTCTTACAGTCTGAAAAGTGCACAAAACCCCTCTAAAACCAGCATGGGAGACCATATAAGATCAACAAAACCAAAAAGGTGTTTTTGCAAGCTCACAATGCTTAAAAAAACAAACTGATAAACCAGGCTAAGCTGGTTTGCGGGTTTAAGATGGCCAAACTGACCAGCTAAAGAGTGCCCAAACGCCTCTAAAACCAGCCAAAAGACCATCATGGAAAGGAAATGGTCATCCCTGCTGAAACAAACAAACAAACAAACTGCTTCACACTACAGTTAACAAGTTTAAGCTGGTCTTAATTGGTTAAAGCAGGAGCTAGCCAAAACCACTCTAAAACCAGCCAACCAGGCGAACCTGACCAGGCTGAGAGAACAGCTAAGACCACCAAACCTTCAAAGGGATTTTTTTTTTAGTGGGGGACGGCACAGTCATCCAACTGTCCCTGCTGAATAAAATAAGAATAATAGCCTGATTCTCTGAATCCTAGCCTGATTAGTTGCCCAAAACCTCTTTAAAGGGGTCATGAACTGGCTTTTTAAATTTTATCATATAGTTGTCTGAGGTCAACTTATGACGTTCGCTTGGTTTTTGCATTCAAAAACATCAAAATGAATAAGTAACAGGCTATTTTCTACCCTAGTTTTGAGCCTAGCTCATAAACGCTTGGTTTTTATGGGCATCTCGCACTGAAGACTTGGAAGTAAATGCCCTCTGCTGTGAGTGGAGAACAGTTTTGCATATTATAATGAGTTTCGACTCACCCGTAGGTGCACATGGGGGAAATTATTTTGAAAAAGTCCAATGTTGTAAAATGGCAACCGGAATGATTTGCCCATACATGTTTGACCCAAAGTCCGTGTGTTGCACAATTCCTGTCAGATCCAATATAGACGGCACAGCACCGTTCTTTAATCTTAATCGGTCTGCAAATCCAGTCTTGTTTACAAAACAATCCTCGGTGAAATGAAGCGAACAGACGGCACAATGTTTTACCTCATCAACAGGAACGTCATTAAAAATAAAGTTTATCCATGCAGTCCTATTGGAATCCAGAGAAAGCTTATGCAGCGACTGCCTTCTTCCACAACATGGCACAGCACAATATTTTGTATCGCTTGGTAGCTCAGATCCGGTTAGTCATCACGAGGTAGGCTGCGGCATCTCATGTTATTTAGCTATGCGTGTAATGCGCGAATCGGTGGGCAGGGCTAAATCGGCCATGTTGATGTAGGAGTTGATCATCTTCTGCGGGGTGGGTGTTTTATCCTCTACTGACGTCATAGTTCCCCACTTTGAAAAACGAGTCGTTTGCTGAGACTGGTGTGAATAAAGCTTTCATTGGACTAACAAGGACGTTTTCAGCTCTGAAACTTACAGGATATTCTTATAAATGATGACCTCTTAGATATCAAAAGCTCATGGAAACCCCTTTAAAACCAGCCAACAGATGAGCCTGACCAGGCTGGGAGACCATCTAAGACCAGCCGGTATGGCACAATCATGCAGCATCCATTCTAAGTACAATGTTAATGAAACGAAACATCACGCATTACAGAAACTCACAGTACACAAGATGTTTATTTGGGCGGAGATTGCTAGGAAATGTGACACAGACTTACAGAATAACTGTCAGACTTTGTGTTTGTGTGTTATTGTGTCTGTCTCTCCAAGAGTGTGTCGCAACTCTCAGTTCCACCTCCTGCCAGAAGAATCTAGAAGCAAATAAGACTAGTGCTTATTTACATTCCTTGATTCTACAACCATATAACTGACCCAGTTCTTTAATCCATCTCACACTCACACATACACATGCAGAGGCAGGTATATACTGTAGTAGCCAGCCAGGCAGGCAGGAGGAATCAAAGCTAAAGCTGGAAAAATAGCCTTGGGATCTGATGACAGGGATGAGAAACAGGTGGTGTGTAGAGGCCAGAGAATGGAGAGCTTTATATTCTGTAAAGATACTATGAAGAGATACAGCCTGCCTTGACATAATATGTACCAGACTAATGCTACAAAGTCAGCAGGTTCTTTTTCTGTGCATCATCTTATTCGTATTTGCTACGAGCTGGTTTTAGCCTGCCCAGACTAGGAGATCAAGTAAGACCAGCAAGCCAGCTTAACATGGTTAAGCAGTTATTTAGACGTCTATATGTTTCAGAAGGGCCAGGAAACTTGTCCAAATACTCAATCAAATGGACTCCCTGACTTAAGACTTTTGCACTCCCTGACTTATAGTAACTTTGTCTGTTGTCTGGTAGTTTATGGTGTTGTATTGTGTGTAACAGAAGCTCCAGTCAAGCTGTGCCCTATTGATATAACAGGCACCAGTTTTTACCAACTAGCCAAACACGTTCTGACAGCCTCACACAGGCCGACCATTGTCAAGGCTCCTGTAGCCAGAATGCTATTGCCAGCTACTGTCTTTATGGATCAGAGCAAAGAAAAACACAGGGAAAGGCTAACCAGTGCAGTCAGCCCTTCTTTCATCTCATCTTTTCCACCTACTACTGTCAGACTCCAAACTTTACAAAAACTTTTCCAAAAATTACCATTCCCTCCAAGTCTTCACAGAGATTGTGAAGGCATGAACTTTCAGCTCTTTGAAGATGCTGCGTTTGTCACCGTTCCCTTCAGTTCCTCAGACTGGGAGTGGTTATCTTCCATGCGCAGCTGTCCAACAAGCTGCCGGCTAAAAGAAAAGAAATCTCTCGTTGGGCATGAGTGTAATGTGCAGATTTGCACTGATTGCACACGCTCACATGAATACAAATATGGTCATCCATGACGACCTACAGTAACTACCAATGCTGGGGTCTTTGTGTTAAAGCGCAAACCAAAACTGTTCGAAACCTCATGACCTTCCTCCTCCTGTGGAACACAAAAGAAGATATTTTGTCCATACAAAGAAAGTCAATGGGGTCCAAAATAACAAGGTTGGACCCCATTGACATTTCCAATATTTATTCATTTTTTTTAAACACCAAGACATTTTTTTCTTAATATTGTCTTGTGTTCTAAAGAATAGAGAAACTCATACAGGCTAGGAATGATTGGGGGATAATTATGACGGTAAAAAAAATATATTTTTTTTATGATTTATAATCACAGTATTTTTTCTTTTGTCAAATCAAGTTAAATAATTTATGTAGTTCATATAACATAATATTTAAAGTTTCTGATGATTAAATCAATCTCCTTCATTGTATTAACTCATTTTTTCCATTTCAATTAACTTAAAATTAAGGCAACCAGGTTACTTCATTTTGTAAGTTAAACCAACAATATTTTTTACAGTGTAAACTTCAATGTGAACTTCAAAACCTGAATGAGCACTTGCAGTGTCTTAAAAGTATGTTTTAAACAAAACTGTATTTAAAGATAATATAATATCAATTAAATAAAAGGCCACTTAATTGTACTTAAAGAGAGTACACTATCATGTTTCTTAACACGTTTTTAAAAAGATTTATACTTTGTAACAATGTAAAATTTTAAGTTTTACTTGAAAATATATTTTAAATCATTACAGTTTCATAATCTTTTGTCAAGCTTTATAAAAGTACTCTTATTTTGATGTGTTTTGTCCAGAAAGCACTACAAAGTTCAGCGTATTGCATTTAATTTAAATTTAAACTATAATATATTATCATTTAATTACAATTTTAAAGTAGATTATTTCCATAATAAGTAAAGGCATGCTAAAGTTTGTTCACGAGGGTATTGGTTTAATTTCAGTTTCAGTATTTCAAATTAATATTCCACCCTAGTACTTTATTACTGAGAAAGCCAACCCCCATATTTCATTGAAATGGTTTCATATTTACTTCTGTGGGAGGCTTTTTAATAATACATTGACTAAAGAGGCTAGAAGTTTGCATTTCCCGACAAACACCTGTAGTGTTCACTCCCCTGTATGCCCTTGACCAAATCACAGATCCCTAAAGATGCCCAAACCACACAAGCTTTTAATGGAGATCCTCACACTTCTCACTTTCCAATTTTTCCCTTCACTTGCAAAGTCCGTTCTGAGTTCATGGAAAGTTCCTCCACGCCGACAGCACCGCCTGCCACATATATGCTCCCGTCAGCTGGCAGAGAGTGTGTGCAAAGATACAAACTCCACAAATCAAGAGACAGAGCTTTAAGCTTCTCCAAGTCAAACTCCCAAAGAGTTCGTACGTACCGGCCAAACCAAACTGCAACACACCCTGCAAAACCGATTGCTTGAAACCAAACCCAAACAAACTGAGGCACTTGAGGCACGCATGCAAACAGAAGCAGACTGAGCTCGCTGTCCTGTGATCCGCTACAGCCGGCTATCACCTTGCAGATAAGGTCTTACAGTGGAGGGATTGTCATGTGTCAGCACACACCCTCCCCCTCAATCCCTCCCGTCCCGTCCCAGCAGCCCCTTGCAATAACAAACCCCCGTGCAGCAACGCCACTCGCCTAGAGCGTCTAACAGGAGAGCGCGCCATAAAACCCTTTCATTTGCACACTAACCAAACACTTCCCGCAGACACAAATCAATCATTAACAGCAGCCGGTAAAAGGCATTGAAGCAAGTAGCGCTGACTACTTACTCTCTTTCAGAAACAGTTTTCCAGCACGTTCCTCACAAGAAAAAAAAAGAAATCCCAATGGAAATCAGAGTGCTTAAGGATTGTCAATAGATCCAGGTTCAGGACTGCCAGTATCAGCTGTTCATATGTCTGGATGTGGGATTGTTAGGACAGCGCTCACACACCCGCTCTGTCTGAGACTGAGTGTGTATCTGACACACTGGTGTAGTAAAGTCTCCCTCTGGCTTAATCACTGCTCCTCCCCTCACGCTCACATAGTACGAGAAGCAGAGAGAGAGAGAGAGAGAGAGAGGGGTGGTAGACAGCATTGCCCTTGATAATCATTACAAAGACTAAAGGGAAAACCACAAGAATACTTGCTAACCGTGGGCCCTGTTCACACCTGGTATTATTGTTTTGGTCGATTGGATCACAATTGGACGACACTAAATACACGTGTACACGGGTCTAAAACGCTGTCCACTTTCGAACAATTCCAGAGTTGAAAACGCATTCAACCGGATTGCTTTCGTAGTGTTAACACTCATGTGGTCGAATGCATTGGAAACTGCCACAAAAGACGCCTACTCTACGCCTACTGACCTAATGCATAAACATTATGGGAAGTGCACTAGCAACGGGTTTAAACTTTGGTCGGCTGAAGTCCAGATTTGATTTGAAGACGAAAAACATACCAAGCAAAATGTTCTCTCACCATTCCTTCGAAAGCTGCTGATCTATGTGTGTTTTTCAGACGTCTTCGGGCAAGTTCATAATGTAAATTGCATAAGCTTATTTTGTCCATTTGATTGAAAGATCTAAAAACAAATGTAAAAAACATACATTTACCCGACCCTCCTCTCAAGTAAATCAGGACAGAAGTGATCGAAAGTGGACAAAGAGACCACGGGTATGTGTCTCCCTTGTCTACTTGTGATCGAACAAAAACGCATCTTAATGCCAGGTGTAAACAGGGCCATTGTTTCAGTACTGGTGGTTACTTAAACATGAATTAATTAAACTGGAATTTTCAACAATACTAATCTTCTAAGCTTAAATGATTAATGTTATGTGAACTTTTGACAATTCCACATAACTTAATTTTTTCTATTACACATGGAGTTAATTTAATGAATAATTTTAAGGCAATGGGTTTCACTTTTTGGGCTGATCACTTTTTACACTGCGTGAATGGAATAAACACAAACAGCTAGAAATTAAAAGCATTTTAAAAAATGGATCTAAAAGCTGAATATTGTTCATGCTGTATAGAGGCAGAGCCTCTAGTAAACTAAAAAGAGTTTAGTTTATGATACAAAAGACTTACGAACAACAAAATAATTAAATATTCGATGTTGGTGGGAGTGAATGTCAAAAAAAAAAAAAAAAAAAAAGATCGACCGTCCACTACCCTGAATATTTGGATGAGGGATATTTATGAATGAAGGAAATGATAAAGAATTATTAATTTAATTTAATTAAGAATTAATAAATAAATTATTAAAAATAATAGTAAAATAAATAAATAAATCTTTATTTTCTTGATATTATTATTATTATTACAGGCAAACTAAATATAAAATAAAATAAAAATTTAAACTTTGAACGACAACTAAACTAAAAATTTGTATTAAATATTTCAATATGTTTTATCCCCCTCAATGTCAATGATTAAATTATCCAAATTATTATTATAATAATTCATAAACTATTGAAATAATTATAATTATTATAAATAATTAAACATGTAATTATTATATAATAATTATAGTAAATGGTAGTAAATAATCATATGACATTTAATATTATTATTATTATTTAATAATTATAATAATTTAAGATTTTTTTTTCATGTAAGGTGAATTACTCTCAACACAATTGCTCAATAATTAAATTTTTTATCATGTAAGGCAGGGGTTCTCAACTCCAGTCCTCCCAACCCACTGCCCTGCATATTGTGTATGTCTCCCTCATTTAACACACCTGATTCAGATCCTCAGCTCGTTAGGATAGACATGGAGTCTATCCTAACCAGCTGAGGATCTGAATCAGGTGTGTTAAATGAGGGAGACATACACAATATGCAGGGCAGTGGGTCGCACTGAAGTTGAGAACCCCTGATGTAAGGTGAATTTCTCTCTGAACACGATTGCTCAATAAATAAACTTGCCTTGCTTGTGTTGTTACAGTCCCACAAGAAAAGTGAATACTGAAATATTAAAACATTTTATAAAACATCATATCAGTTGCAAGACACCAATAAAGGTCATTAATTGAAACTAAATACACCTAAAGTGCAACTGGCACTTCCGGCTCACGTTCAAAACACCTTCAGTGAATAGTGTTATTCCTGGTTGTGTGACAATCACCTCCTAACACAAGCAACAATATTTACTTACAGACCTTATGAATTACAAAAGCCTTCTCCCTAAACAGTATTTCTAATCACAGCTTAAAGAGAGACACTTCTTTTTATGTCGGTTGTTAAAGAAGACTCACATAGGTGTTAAAACCAGTCCTTAAAATGTCACTTATATGCTTAAAACGGAGGGTGCTAGAACAACTGAAAGACATCAGTGACCGATCGTCTAATCATGCCCTAGTTAATAAAGGGAAGAGAACTACAGAGCACAATAGAGGAACAGTCACAGTTGGGAATCCCTGTGACTGAAATAGTGCTGCTAATTATGTATTGAGGGGAAATGCTAAGCAGGCAGATGGAATAGTAGGTTTGGGGTGTCAGGCTTCGGGATGCCGTCATTAGGAGTCGGGGGCGAGCCAAATGCAGACACAAGCATGTCGAGAGAAGCGGGAGGCAGAGCTGAGACACTTTTCAGTCTCTTACTTACAGACGCCAGATGCGGACTGGGACTCCGCCCCTTTACACCAATCAGCCCTGGTCTACTATTACGTATGTCATTTTGAAAACAATGTAGTTACCTACAAAGACATTTTAATGGTCCTTTTTAGATATTCTACTAACTATAAGTAACTTTGCAACAACATGTCTGCTACGTTTAATTAGAGAATTAGTAGACTGTCTGTTTAATATCTGATAACTAGGGCTGTGAAAAAGTTAATTGTGATTAATCGCATCCAAAATAAAAGTCTGTGCTTACATAATATATTTGTGTGTGCTGTATATAATTATTTTGTATATATAAATACCTATGCATGCATGTATATATTTAAGAATTATTTGAATTTTCAAGAGTGTATGTCAGAATAATAATCAATTGATAGTGTGACCTAAGAAAATAATTGAAAAAATAAATGATTCACTATGATTAAATTCACTTCTCCTAAGTCATAATGCATTTTACTGGGCTAAACTCATTTCCATCCACTTCCTTTCCATCAAGTTAAAGGGATAGTTCACTTTGAAATAAATTTTTGATATGTTTTAGCTTACCTCAAGGGCATCCAAGATGTAGGTGTCTTTGTTTCCGCAGTATTTTCAATTTTGATATTTTTAGGTCAAACCGTTCTTGTCTGTCAGTCATATAATGGAGGTCTATGGGGTCCACCTCAAAGAGCATGCACAGAGAAGTCCAAATTAAACATGATTTAGTGACTCGTAAACGTAAGTACACATTGATGGCCTAAAGACACGAAAACAAGCGGTTTGTGTGAGAAAACGAACAGGGGCTTTCCGGCGCTTGTGCAGACCGAAGCGCCCTCAGATCATTTGGACGTGACCGTGATTACAAGAGGTAAAAACGATATAAATACTGTCTGTTTTCTCACACAAACCGCTCGTTTCATGTCTTAGGCCATCAATGTGTACTTACATTTACGAATCATTAAATCATGTTTGATTTTGACTTCTCTGTGCATGCTCTTTGAGGTGGACCCCATAGACTTCCATTATATGACTGACAGACAAGAACGGTTTGACCTAAAAATATCAAATATTGAAAATACTGTGGAAACAAAGACATCTGCATCTTGGATGTCCTTGAGGTAAGCTAAAACATATCAAAAATGTATTTCAAAGTGAACTATCACTTTAAATATCTTGTTATTTGCAAACTTTTGAATAATCACTTTTTGTAAATAAACATGGACAGAACATGTGTCTTGCCATACAAGCCAAATCTTGAATCATATCATGACTTGCATATAAAGAGTCACCCATAAAGATTTTGTCATTTGACTTACGAGCAGCTCAAATCATGCAAACTTCACCAGCACCCTACAGATCACCGAGTGTATTTCCCCCCTCTGAACCTCTTGGTTGACTGATGTGGCATGAACATCTTCCAGGCAGCTTTGCCGTGGTCCCCTCGGCCTCATTTGTCATCTGAAGTTAAACTCCCAGGGCTTCATGTGCACCCAGCAAGGGGAAGCATTGGCACAAAAGTTTTCGGCTCTGTTAATCTCTCTATAGGGGGTGTGTAATCCCCTAAATTGGAACACAGATTAGAGTTGTTTAGATTATTAAGAACTGACATCTTTAAAGGTATAGTCCACCCATAATTAAAAATTATGAAAATATACTCACCGTCATGTCCTTCCAAACCTGAATGACTTTATTTATTCTTCTGCAAAACACAAAAGATATATATAAAACAAATGTCTAAGTCTTTTTGAGCCAAACAATAATTCAATGGGGTCCAATACTATGTTGGACCCCATTGAATTGCATTGTGTTGGCAGACAAACTCTTAAAAAATACCTTGTTTTGTGTTCCACAGAAGAAGAAAGTCACACAGGAGTAAATTATTAAAATTTTTGTTTTAAATAAACAAACTTCATTGTCTTGTTTATTTTGTCTTCTTATTTTCTTAATATTTTAATTTAAATGCATTTTCTCAAATTAACATGTATTCGCTTAAGTATATTATTTTCCTAAATAAGTCATCACACTGAAATAACCTGAGCATCAATATTCTTATCAGGGACAAATAGTTATTCTGACCTCTATAGATTTGAATGGGTATTGCAATCCTCCTCAGTGTGCTCTAACATGTGAAATCATGAATGTAACTCTTTTTGCAAAGAATGCTGCTTTCGCAAGCACATTCTCACCCTGAG